>CM053571.1:31979111-32009255 GCA_028646485.1 Cryptoprocta ferox
AAAAAAAAAAAAAAAAAGATGGGCACATGATTTAAAGTAGGCTGTGACATTCTTTCTCTGCTTGGATGGCTAAATATTACTCCCTTGTTTCTGAATTCCCAGTGCAGGAAATATGTTAACTAAGTTTTGGCAGTGTCCATTTTCCCCACCAAATGGAGAAAGAGAATATGACCAAAACAGAGAGAGAGAGAGAGTGAGTAGGTAGAAAGAGTTCTAGGGATAGTACGGGAGTCTTAGGTCTACACCTAATCTCATATGTATCAAATATTCACTTCTCAGAAACCTAACCTGAAGTAGAGAAATTAAAAAAAAAAAAAAAGGCTGGTTTCACATTAACTGAGGACAGCTATAAAGCTGTCAGAGGTATAGGTGTGGTGTTCAGACGAACGTGGACGGAAACAGACATACATTGAGACAGATTTACATAAAAAGTAGAATTAAATAAGATTATTTAATGTGTATGTATACACAGCTAATAGATTCTTATGATTGCCTTATCTGTTTATAAAATATCTACTTCAATCTTTCTATTATTTTTAAATTATTGACTAATATTGTAATTAATTCATTTGGACATCCTAAGGCGAATACCCTTTAATAATTCAACACCACTGTATTATTTTGGAAGGATTGGTGACTGTATTCTATACAATATCTCTTTGGTATATCTGTTTTCCCCAAATTCATATCCTTATTGAAATCCTTTTTTCAAGTCTGTTATATAATGTGTACCATATTTATTTAGATTGACTTACAAAATACAAACTTTTAACCAGAGTGCATGTATGGTATGTCATTTATCAATAGCCTATGAACTGTTATCTTTGAGGTGCTAATTTAGTAGTTCATCCTACTTTAGTAGTTCATCAAATTGCACTATGCAGTTTGCCTTGAGGATTCCATGGAACCAGCACAAACAAAAGTAACTACAAAATTATTTCTTCACTACCAATATATGGTGTTGATTTGAGGATGGCTGACTCTATGCATCAGTCAGGGGCATCTTGCAAAACCAGAGTGTGTGGAGGCTGCATAACAATGCAACTTGTCTTTGTAGGATTTTATAGGGCATCATTCTCTAGTGTTCTCTGAGGGTTGACTCAGTTCTGACTTTCTACTTTCTTATAAGCAAATCAATATTTTCCACTGTGATGATCTCAGCAACCTATGATCTGTATCTTAAAGAACATAGTAAGTCATTATATGACTCACTTTGTTTTAGAGAAATTCTATGCCAGTCTTTCCTATGACCCATTTCATCCATCAAAAATGCCTAGATCCTTTATTTGGAGAAGGATGAGCAAAACATTTTAATGTAACCAAGAACTTTTTGTAGAAACTATTATTCCATTGCAAACAATATTTTAAAATGTTATTTTATTAAGAAGAATTGTATTTCAGATCTTCATACTCTAACTTATGTTTTCTTTTGTCATTGTTTGTTTTTAAATTTTGAATTAAATTGAAAACAGGGCAGGTCCAGATTTTTACTGATTTCACTAAAGTCTTCCCCTTTCCTTCCTCCCACTTTCCTTTCCTTTCCTCCCCTTGGTTTCATCCCTTTCTTTTCCTTTCCCTTCCCTTCTTTTTTCCTCCTTTCCCTTCCTTCCCATTTTCTCTTCCTCTGTTCCTCACTTCTACTTGCCTTCTTTGCTATGTGAAACAAGACTCAAACTCTTAAGGGGTTGAAAGTGAGGAAAGATGGGTAATTTTATAGACAGTGATGTTCTAGTAAAAGCAAAGCAAAACATAAGGTTAATTGGTAGCATTTGCTGATTTCTGTGGTATAAAACATACCTACCAAGGCCAATTTCACACTACCAACTTGATGTCACTGAACATGAAACTAGAAATAGACCCTAACAATTGGCTTAACTAGCTGACATGAGCCTTCTCTAGCATATCACTGAATATGAGCAGGGGGGGAGGAGCTGCTCAGTAATTTACAACTTCTAAACCCCTTTGCTTTCTTTAATGTGGACCACATTTATTCAAGGAAAGGCCAAGAAAGATATTTTCTAAAATCAGTACCAAAATCTAAGACAGGAGATTGACAGTAAAGGAGTTTTGTTTCACCAGCAATTCTGAGGAATTAATGCTTATATAATCTCAAACTTAAAAATACTCAAAATGTTGCCATTTTTAAATATAAGTCTGAAAAATTACCTTAAGTAATAGATCTTGAGTGTGTAATAGTTTCTAGACTGATTGTGACTTAGAAAAATAATTATTAAGTTCACTTAATCATTATTGTTATTTTTTAGAAATAGCAAGGATTGCAATGTACAGGAAAATTTTTAAATTTAAACTTAAGGAAACAATATAAAGATATAGAAACAACAGTGATTTAGGATAAGCAATTTAGGGACACCTGGGTGGCATAGTTGGTTAAGCACTGGACTCTGGGTCTTGGCTCAGGTCTCTGAGCCCCACATAGGGCTTGCACTGATGGTGTGGAGTCTGCTTGGGATTTTGTATCTACTTCTCTCTGCCCCTACCCTGCTGTGCTTGCTCTCTCTCATTCCAAAACAAACAAACAAACAAATAAATATTAAAAAACACTTTTAAAAAGTAGAAGCAGTTTACATTATATTCTAATCAAATCAATTAAAATTTATTTATTAATGACTGATATACTTTATGTATTAAATGTCACAAATAATGTTGAAGATTCCTTTAAATATTGCTATTTAAAATTTTAACTGGGTGGCTCAGTCAGTTAAGCGTCAGACTTCAGCTCAGGTCATGATCTCCTGGTTGTGAGTTGGAGCCCTGCGTCGGGCTCTGTGCCGTTAGCTCAGAGCCTGGAGCTTGCTTCAGATTCTGTCTCCCTCTTCCTGCCCTTCCCTACCCCCTTCTCTCTCTCTTTCTCAAAAATAAATAAACATTAAAATTTTAACTGTTGAATTAGTATTGTGTCCAGGTTTTTCTTTATTGTTAGAATATTAAATAGTCTGAGTTTTTTTTAAAGGTCAAGCAACAAATGGAAAGCAGAAAAGAGATAAGAATATTTACAAAGCCATACCAAAAATAATTATCTATCAACTCTTCACTGCATGAATATAACAATAAAAAAAAGGTTTTTTCCTCTTCCTTTAAAATATATAAAGAAATAAGAGATGTATAAATAATGATACAGCTAAGTCAATTCTTTTATGGTAGGATGTATTTTACATCAGAATTATTTCACGAGAAGTAGAGTAAAATTTTGTCACAGTAAAGAATAGAATGATCTTAATCAAATAAAATAATATTTCTTAATTATTGCTAGTTTCTTGAAATTCCCAGTGTACTGTAAGTCTATAGTGAATCAAAATTCTAATCTCTAGGCAAAGAGGAAGGATAACACTCTACTATTTCTCTCCTCGATTAGCCAAAATAGGGGAATCCTACAGTCACAATTATTGCATCTACATCATGCATTGTAACCTAGAAAATATATTTTACACATATCCAGTATGCACATTGGAAGAGTTTTACAAAGTCAAGGCCCATGTCTTATTTTGCCTTTGTATCATCAGCATCTAGCACAGCACCTAACATTAAATATGCAGTGGTAGAATGAATGAATAAGTTGAAATGATTTATAAGATTCTCCCTCTGTTCTTTGCCCTTATCCTATGATGAACATTTCTCTACCAATTTCACTTCTGATTCCCATCCTTCCCCTGCCGTCAGTGAAAAATATTATCTATTTTATACTGCAATATGACTAAAGAAGAAAGAAGAAGTTGAAAATTGAAAGAAGATATTTTGGTGCCATCATGACAAATGGGAATATTAAATAATGCCAAAAAAAGAATTTTCCTGATTATTTTTATACAATAGAAGTTTTAGTGAAATAAACATATAATTATTACAATAATGAATTTGTGTCTTATAAAATTTCCAAGAGCAAAAGGGATTTTTTTAAAATTTAATTTTGTAGTATATAATTAAGATGCTTTTCCTAAATCATTCTTAGTCCTAATTACCTGTTGAAAGACTTATGATACACCTAACAAAATTATCAAACATAAAAAATGTACTAACTTAACAAAGGTGGGTATTAAGAGCTGTAACTTTCTGAGATGGTATATAAATTTTTTGGATTTTATACTAATTTTGCAAAGGATTAAAGCACCAATTTAAATCAGTCAAACATTTCAGACAGCCTCATTATCATGACATAAGTAATAATGATGAATGATAGCTCTTTTATTATCTTGGTAATAGGAGGTGATTCATTTTTATTAAGAAAGTAATTTATGTAATTTAGCAATTTGGAATTTTAAGTGCTCTTCAAAATAGAACAATAAGATAAAATTAATTTTCATTCACCATAAGATAAATGTACTATACTAATTTAACAAATTAAAACATTTCTAAAAAATACTTCATAATACACTTGTCATTTTCAAATTAGCATTTTGTGAATGCTTAAGAGAGAAATATAATTTATTTATTTATTCATTATGTGTTACTACCACTTTCTGAAATTATTTTAAATAAAATGAGAAATGGAGCATGTACCTTCCTTATGAATTTCTTAATATTCAGGAAGATAAAAGATTATATCTAACTACTAAGATATTACAAATAACTTGTTTTTAATTCTTATGGAATTTATTATTGGATGAATTTATTATTGAATGAAAAACCAAAAGATTTTCCCCCCATTTACCTTTTATATATACAATGATTATTTTTATTGGCCCATGTCTGGCCAAAAAAAAAAAAAGGAAAAGTTGAGGTTTTGTTTCTATTTTTTACAAGTCTAATTTCACTGATACACATCTTGTTTGCGTGTTCACATTTTGATATAAGGTAAAGAGAGAAATTTGCTACCAACATATTCATCTCTCACCTCTCCTTCCTTTACCTCAACCACCATCAGCTAAAGAGTGATACTAAAATGTCACTGGGTAGCTCAGTTGGTTAAGTATCAAACTCTTGATTTCAGCCCAGGTCTTGATCTCAGGGTCTTGAGTTCAAGCCCCACACTGAGCTCTCCCTGCTGGGTGTGAAGCCTACTTAAAAACAAAAAACAAAAAACAAAAAAAAAGGAAAGAAATCATAAGGATGCCTGGGTGACTCAGTCAGTTGAGCTTCAGACTCTTGAGTTTTCTGACTCCTGAGCTTCAGAGTCTTGATTTCAGCTCAGGTCATGATCTCAGGGTCCTGATGATTGAGTCCCACATCAGGCTCTGTACTGATCATGGAGTCTGCTTAAGATTCTCTCTCTCTCTCTCTCTCTCTCTCTGTCCTTCTCCCCAACTCACACACACTCTCTCTTTCACTAAAATAAAATTTAAAAAAATCAAATCGACATATGCCAATGTTGTTGTAGAGAACTGAAAAAAAGGTACTGATACACAGCAGTAGTATATGTCATTATAAACAAAACACCACCATTTTTTCCATGTTAATGATTTTGTGTTCTCATTTTAGAAAGAAAAAATAAAAAAATAAAAGGAAGGGATCGGTAAATTTTACATAGTCCTTGATCATAATGCAAAAGAAATGCAACTCTTAAGAGATTTTTTCTTTCAAAACTGAGAAGGAAGAGACTTAAAAAAACATCTTTTTTTATGAGATAAGCACAATGGAGGATATTATGCCATAAGGAAGAAAAATCTAGAAAAAATGGAATATTAAAGTCAATTCACTATGTGAATTGATAGATTAGAGAAAATTGATTAAAAATATCTTAAGATTCCAGAGGGCAAAAGTAGTACAAAGCAGTAATGTGATTTGAATTGTGTGGTATCGATTATTCAAAACAAATATTTGATTATTAAATAGGCAATTATTTACTTCTCAGAAGCTCTGGATAATTCTTTATACACACAAATGGAAATTTAGGAGGTAAAATTGGCAGAATTTTGTTGTATCATTGCCCTAATGACACAAAATATGAGCATGTTATTTTTTAAATCATAATTGAAATAAAACCACAAATTTTTAAGAATTTTCTCAAGAACTTGAAGCACCTAAGAGAAATTTTAACAACAATGTTTTACATCCTAATAAAAAACAAAGGCAGAGAAAGTGAGCATCCTTGTCTTGTTCCTGGTCTTAGAGAAAACTAAAAAACAAAAACAAAATCAAAACTTACAGCTTTTCACTGTTTAGTATGTTAGCTGCAGGTCAATTCACATTTTTAACAATTTTTCAGTAAGATTTATATAAAATCTGCATTTGCACATTTCATGTTAGAGGTGAACCACTATGGGTAAAATTCATTTGTATGAAGTATTCAGATTATAACATGATTGGAAAATACATTTTGAAATATCTTTAATGAAATAATAAGTGTATGTGGTGGCACATCCTAACAGAAAGTGAAGGCACTGTCTGGGTCTGTTCTATAGAGTATGAGCTTGCTTGGTTTGTCCAAAACGAGTACTGAAAAACAATGACTGCAAATGCCAGGTGCCTCATCTAGAAAACGGAAAGATCCACATTACTGAGTTTACTGACTCATTAACTTAAACAGGTCCAGAATACACACATATATCATCACTGTACAAGTCAAGTGATTAAAATAACAGGTATAAATTATGAATGTCCAGGGGAAAATGGAACTTAGAGTACTCTGATCATGCCCCATTGCTAGTCACACCAGGACTATCTTCAGAGTCTTGCATCTCATTTTGAAATGACTAGTCCTTTCTAGGAAATCTTAATTCTCTTAGATGTATGATATATATTCTTATTTACTTCCTGTTCTCTTATTGCTCTTCTATTTTTTCTCAGTATCTGAAATTTTATATTATTCAAAGTTCTGTTATGCCAATCTTCTTCTTTATGTAAAATCATATTCTTGTGAATGCAGAATTTCAGTATGCTAAGGAGAAGGTTTTCAAATATATAGTTTCAGCCCTGGGATATGGCTAAATTTGTTAAATAATTTCACAAGGTAACTTGATATATATAGATAGAGATATAGAGGTACATGTATTTATGATAGGTCTAGATATATATTGACATGTATATATATGGGTGTGTATTGACACATACATATATTACAGTTTATATTATTATATTAATATAATATATATAATATATATAGTGTATATATATATATTTTTGATACAGTAACATGTATGTGCTCTTTCTGGTTATAGTTGTTGTAGAGCCTCTTTTGTTTAAATTTATTTTATCTCTGAGGGAGGTAACAACGTATTGTTTTCAAGTTAACATCTTTATTGAGAAATAATTTACATGCAGTAAATGACATTTAATAAGTTTTGATGTATATATACACCCTTGAAACCAGTCAAAATAATGCTCATTTTCATACCTTTGTAAAATTTTCTGTGTTTCATTGTAATATCTGCATCCTGCCACTACCCATAGCATCTCCTCACCCCATCAACAGGCAACCAATTGATCTACTTTCCATCCCTACTGATTAATTTACATTGTCTAGAATTTTATACAAATGAAATAAAAATGAAACCATATGATATGCACTCTTTTTGGTCTGGATTCTTTCAATTAGCCAAAAAAATGGAGATTCAATAATATTTTTTTGGTGAATCAATACTTTATTTTATTTTATTATTTTTTAAGTAGACACCATGCCCAGCATGGATCTCAATGCAGGGCTTGACCTCATGACCCTGATATCAAGACCTGAGCTGAAATCAAGAGTCGGACAGTTGTCCAACTGAGCCACCCCGGGGCCCCCTATTTTTCTGCTAAGTATTATTCGGTGTGTGAATATAGCACTGCTTACTGATTACTTCACTTGCTGAAGGACATTTGCTGGTTTTCAGGTTTTGACTTTTACAGATAAAGTTGCTATGAGCATTTGTGTATAAGTTTTGTACAGACATAGGCTTTCATCTGTGTACAGTTAGAGGCATACTTAACTTTTTAAAAGCTTCCATTTTACACACAGTATAAAAATCTTCAAAGAGTGTACTTTTTTTTCCATCTCCTGGGCTTTGTCTATTTTTTCACATGTGATATTAAAAGCCCACACGACACTGTAGCAAAAGTTAAGCAGCTGAATTTATTTATTGATTTGACCATAGGCATAACTTAGAACTCTGCTGAATTTATTTTTGTTAAATTTGCATGGCTATACTTGCCAGACTGAGTCATGTAAGAGTTACAACTCAAAAGGAGGAGTTTGCAGGCTTGTGTATGTTTGCCTGTGCATGTGTAGCCGGTGGTGGGCCTCCCTGAAAACTCCCAATAGAAACAATTATTGTATTTAGATCACACCATTTTGGTCATATTTGATCAAGGCCATTGATAAGATCCTTGGAATTATTTTTAATTTTATTGTTTTTGTTTATTTTTCTAAACCGTTAAATATAATACGTCAGGTGCACCTAACACTGTATCAATGGCTTCAGTTAAGGTGAACTGAGAAAGCATCCAATGATTGTTAGCAACTCATGAATCTCTTTTTTTCATAATGAAAACAATAGAACAAAAAGCCTTTGATAAATAGATGTTAGGCAATGTTTTTCAAGATCCCCAAAGGAACCTCTTCTACATCAGACCTTGTGCTATGAGGCTTTAACATGTGTTAAATGGAGATGCAGCCCATATACAATACACCAGACAAAGAGAGTCTGAAGGTTTTATTGCTCTAGTGAGGGTCAGAGGTTTAACTATTTTTTATTTCTTTTTAGCAGATGCTTTAAAGGAAGCCAGGAATTATCACCAAGAGAATGTTTATATTGTGTTCTGGGATGGCAACGTGATGTTGTGACAATCTGTTGACTGTACAACCCTTTATCTACAGGGTTTCCTAGAGGAAGTAAATAAAACTTCCCAAGAATATAGTCCGAAGTCAGAAACAAAATTTAAAAAGCAGATTTGAAGTGATCACGTAACCCTAAGAAATAATGGTAGCACAAACATGGCTGAACAGAAAAATCAAAAGGTATTTGAAGGGGAAAAAATAGCTACAGTAATAAAAATAGCAGATCACAGTGGGCTCAGTAAACATGAAGTCATGCAAAAAAGGAAAAAACCCGACTGTAGTAATGCATTTAAAAGTAAGACTGAGGAAGTCAGCAGCAAGTTCAAGTTATAGGATAAACGGATACTGATTAAGTTGCCAAGGGAATCTATAAGACTTCTGCAATTTATCTAAGAAAACTTAGCTTAAAAAAACATACTTGATAAACACATCAACTTCAAAGATTATTGAACTATTACCACTGAGATATAACCCAACAGCCTAAGTAAACTTATCCCTATCATTTATGTGCATAATTAGTTCTGTTTTAATTTATTTATAAATTTACCTTGGTTTTTTTCCAGACACATGTGTCTCATATTCTTAAAAAGTCTGTTTTAGAAGCAAAGATCCTTTTGGTGAAGAGCAACTTCTGAATTCAAGTGAGACCATCCTCATAAATTCAAGTGGTGCCTCACTATTTACCCCTTGAGCTCACATACACAGCAAAACTTTCACAAAGACAAGTGCTCATGTGGATGTGCAAATATAAATGGGAACACATTGTGTTTTTCAAAAAACTTTCCAGACTTATTCCCCTTAGTCATGATAGGTAGTGCTACAGCTACTCTATTTGATAGAGATGCGTTATAAATCAAAATTAATTAAGTTTTAAGTAGCTTTAAAGCTCTCTTACTCAGTAACTCACTGTACCACATTGATGGCCGTTGATTAATTTAATTATACACTAACTTTCTTAAAACTATAATTTTAAGACAGCCACAAAATAGAAAAAGAACTTTAAATGCAAAGAAATAAATTCTAAAAGATAAATAGTCCTGGAATCTATAACATTATGCTACACAATGTTCTATGAATAATCTTATAATCCAAAGAAAGCATCTGTGTGGATGAATTAGAACAGAATACAAAAGGTTTTAATACATTTTATCTGCTACAACATATTTGAAAAAAAAGCAGACCAAAATATCTACCTGTAAAATTAAAGGGGAATATATTACCTTAATAATAAGTAAACAGAGTTCTTTAATAAATAATAGGTGTAAAATGTACAGCATATATAATGTAATGGAATTTAAACACGCACACACACCAAGATATGTCTTTTATTTTCAAGTATATACATTTTATAAAGCATAATTCTAAAATATTAAGAATTAGATATTTTTCTGAATTATCTGTTATTATAGATATTGGTGCTTTCTTTTGCAATTCATAGAGTATTTCAAATTGAACATTTGAATTATAAAAGTGATACATGTAAAAAATCATAATAGGACATAGGAATATTTAACAAAAAATAATTTCTCTGATCTTGCAACTTGGTAGAGGCTGTTACTTTTTTTTTTAAGTTTATTTATTTTGAGAGAGAGAGAGAAAGAGAGAGATGAGATGGGGGAGGAGCAGAGAGGGAGGGAGAAAGAGAATCCTAAGCAGGGTCATGCTGACTTAGGGCTCGAACACACTAACTGTGAGATCATGACCAGAGCTGAAATCAGGAGTCTGGGTGCTTAACGTACTGAGCCACTTGGGTGCCCCAAGGCTATTACTTTTAACAAGAAATGTTTCTGCTTTTGTTATTTTTATAATTTCCCATATAACCTTAAATGTTGTATTTATATTTCTATATTATATATCTATGTTTCAACTCTTTATGTCTATATCTTGGCTGCCCACTGTGAAAGGTGAGCAACTGACACACTTTCACTATCCTTCCTGCGACAAACTCAGGGTACAGTTATTTTTATATTTTGTTTTCTGTGGCAGTGTCCATGATGTTTTTTATTAAGTTTATTTATTTTGAGATATAAAAAACACAAGTCAGGGAGGGACAGATTGGGGGGGGGGGGGAGAGAGAATCCCAAGCATGCTCCACACTGTCATTGCAGAGCCCAATATGGGACTCGAACTCACAAACTGTGAGATTATGCCCTGAGCCAAAGTCATACACTTAACCAATTGAGCCACCAAGACATCCCATGATTTTAAAAACTGTATTTACACCCATATTCTATGATGTCAATTTTAACTATATGTTAGCTCCCTAATATAAAATATCGTGTTATTACTATATATTTTTTTCTAATACCTCTGCTTTCTTTTTTTAATATTCCACTTTTTCTTACTTTAAAATTTATAAAGTTATTGTTCCAAAACCAACAACCAATTCTCTGATTCTTCTGATGGCTGCTTAGCGTTCCATTCAATTCTGACACCACTGAGAGGGGGAGCAGACCCCACAGTAAAGACTCAGTCACACAATCTGCTCCCCACTTCAGATGCCATTGACCATTCCTGGTCCCCGCCTTTCTGACTGACGTACTGCTAGGAATCCACTCTAAATCAGGGGTTCCCACAACTTTATCCCAAGGTTTGATGTACTGGAATGGTTCACAGAACTCAGAATGACACTTTACTCCACTTACTGGTTTCTTATAGGGGATACAAATGAAAGCCAGATGAAGAGGCATATGTGGGAGGTCTGGAAGGGTCCGAAGACAAGAGCTCCCCACCGGGATTTGGGGTGCTTTGCCTTGCCGGCCTATGAATGTGTTCACCAATTTGGAAGCTCATCAAATCTCACTCTTCAAGAATTTTAATAGAGTTTAATCTCTAGTCCCTCTTCCTGGACATTGGTGGGTGGGCCTGAAAGTCCCAGTCCACCTATCACTTGGTATTTCTGGTGACCGGTACTAGCCTAAGGCTGTCGAGGGACCCCATCCTAAGTCACCTCAAATGTGATCAAAGGAGGCTCCTTATGATTTACAAAATCTTTCTATTACCCAGAAAATTCCAATGGTTTATGGAGCTCTATGCCACGAGCCAGGGACCAAAATCGAACATATTTCTTATTAGGCCACAGTTACTAACAATTACATTTTATTTTGGTAATTTTCTTAAGTATGTGTGACTTGATTTGATTAAAAAACTCAAATGTTATAACCAGCATTTAAAATTTACTTATAAAATTATGTGCTATAAACCCAATAGTGTGATTGCCAATCAAATAAAGGAAATGTGATCTTAATGAAATTTCCTGTAGTAATGAGAATCTTCTCAGTGGCAAATCTACTGGGTTCTCCTTTAATTATTTCAGATTTTATTTGTTACATCTGTGCTGTACTCATATGCTACTTCTTAAATCCTGTGCTTTACTTCCTGGATTTCTTTTTTTATTTGCCCATAGCATGGCCCTGAGCCATATTTTCACTTAGTATGCTTTGGTAGTAAATTGTGTATGCAGATTTCAGAGCATGTTTACTTTTTCTTCACACTTTATTGATAATTCAATTGTGTATAAAATTCTAGGGTTACTTTTTTCCGCTTTAGAACTGTGATCTTACCTTTCAATTATATACAACTATCGAGTTGTTGGTATTTCGCTCCAAAAGCAATCTGCTTTTCATTCATTTGTTCATTCACTCTGCAAACATTTACTGAGTTCCTACTGTGTATAAGGAGTTATTATCGATACTGGGGATTCACCAGTGACCAAACTGCAAAACATTTCTACCTTGGAAGTTTGATTAAAAATACTGACTCTGAGTCCTGTGGACACTAATTGAATCAGAATGTCTGAGGAGTCCAGCCTGAGAACTAGTACTTTGTGAAGGCTCCCTCTCTTAGCTTAATGTGCCACCATGGTTGAGAACTACTGCCACAAGAAGATGGAGCCACATTTCTCTATCATCTATATCTCATAAATAGCTTTTCTGTTTGCTTGGCAATGTGGAAAAGAAGGACAACAAGCATTTAGAATGGAGTTCTTTAATGAACACTTCAATGATTGCTGTTTCTGCAACTGGTGTTTGTTGATATTGAATGTGGAGCTTATCTGAAGCTCCCTTGTGGGAAATCCCTTGTTTACTCCTGGCAGCCTCCAACTGTAGATTCCTCTGTTCTGATTTACGACTTTATCTAGTTCCATTAGCCAGTTTTTTGGAATTTTCCAAATTTTTGTTTTGCCGATGGCACACTTACTGTTCTCCTGTATTATAATGGCTTCAAATTTTTTGAGTGGGACTTTCTCATTGATTATTCTGCAGCAGCTAGGTTACTCTTTTAACATGTTCAATAAATATTTGATGAATCAAATTAATCAGTAATCCTTTACCCTAGAGTTAAAAGAAAAATGTGAAATATGTAGAAAGAATTTTAATCGAAGTTTCCCAAAATAAATATTCCATGCTATCCTCTTGCTTCTGAAGAGATTTATATGAGACATAGCTTTCTCTAAAAAAGTAACTTCTACTCAGGAGGAGAGTACCAGACTTATCTAACTTTTCTAGGGTCTTTGTTATTTAAAAAATTCTCTGGGAATGATTAAGAATTTGTTAGGGCACCAAAATCCTTTGTATTCTGAGATTTAGCATGAAATGTGAGAAGTATTCTGCTTGCTTCATTAACCCATAGTAAAATTTTATTGCATCTAAGGAGTTAAAGTCTTCCTTCTTTGCCCTGTCTTAAAGATGTGCATTTCCACTGTCTGAAATTTTCCACATTCATAGGAAAAATTATGTTCATCCTCTTCATTTGACTTTAATATAATAGAGATTCAAATGGTCTGTCAGCCTGACTGATCTGCTGATTATTTCTACTAGCTGCCTTTCAATTTGCTATGCTCATTCAGAACTTGAATCTGTTTTTCATCCGTTTCAATGTTAATATGCACTCCTGTGGCTCCTACTTTGAAGTCAATGGGAAAATCTTTGTGTGGAAGACATGCCTTTGGGGGATAAAATAATTCAAGTTCTTTCTCAACTGAACATAGAAAAATTGGGCACAGCTCAGAAATTTGAAATATAGTCTGCCCTTTCTCTTCCATTGTAAAGAGAAATAAACTTCAAATGTAATTTTTAACACTTTTAGTCAATGCTTTGAACATGGTGTGGGTGTCTTGGTATTATATTTAAAAATGAAAATTGACATTATTCTCCAATACAAAATGCTAATTTGAGACCATTATCTGTCTCATAGGTAGAATTAAGACTTTACCTTTTCCACCATTTTTCTCCCTCAATTATCACCATTAATATTTTGGCTAGGTTGTTGGACATACTTTCAACAGGAAATATTAATAAGAGAAAGAAGACACTATTTTATTCTGCTGCTGGTTAATTTCCTGCAATTATCAGAAATATTAAGCTATCACCACAGCAAGCTTAGACTTAATTTACTCAATGACTAAGAGAAATGAATATTATTCATGTCACTAAAATAAAAATTGGAGACAAAAGATACAGAAGATAAAATGCAAGTCATATGTAATATAATGTTAATTATCATGTATACTTAACCTATATAGTATTGTTCCTTTAAGGTTGATTTGGAATAAAAATAACTTTTACATCTATCATTAATGTTTAGTATAATATTATTCTCACACTAGCTCTGAACATTTCCTTTTCAAAGAGCCATAAGTGAGAAAGAAATCTGGAATATTGAATGCTGAAAGAATCCTAAATGAAAAGGAAATCTGTTCTTTCTGCTAAGTGCTAACACTCCTTTAAACATTTTTAGTATGCCAAGCACACCATCTGTGCTCAATTACTTGTTATTTTGTAATGTCAACATCTGCTTATGAGAAAATATATGCTTGCATATATTAAAGATTTGTTTTCCATACTAGAATGTGAAAGTTCTTTATGTCAATCCACATGTAATTCATTCTTCATTCCCTGTATTCTCTCCTGAACAATGCAAGTTAAAATATTAGAACATCAGAAAAGGAAACACATAGACAAATCTAATACACATAAAGCAAGGATAAAAGGAATTTAATGTATACAGTCTTTATGCATTTTATTGTATATAGATTTAAATTTTATGTATGTTGTCTGGAAATGTCAGAGATAATTGAATACCAAATTATATTCACATTCAGTTATCTTCATAACTCAATATACTTACTTACTTGAATGGTAGAGATCAGATCACATAATATTTTCTCTACTGAAAAGCCTTTGCTTCTCTTTTCCATCACGGAAATGCTGAATTTCAATGTAGGTACCAAACCAGATATTACCTCAACTAAGAATAACTTCCCA
Source organism: Cryptoprocta ferox (assembly GCA_028646485.1). NCBI lineage: Eukaryota > Metazoa > Chordata > Mammalia > Carnivora > Eupleridae > Cryptoprocta > Cryptoprocta ferox. Next base: position 31,994,085 of record CM053571.1, read on the forward strand.
ATGTCACCCACATATATTAATCCTGCTTCTACTACACACACACACTATGTAGTTACATTTTTATTCATTTTACTTGAAACTATGTTTAAAAATTTTTGTCTATATATGGTGCCTGGGTGGTTCAGTCAGTTAAGCATCTAACTCCTGATGTCAGCTCAGGTCATGATCTCATGGTTCATGAATTGGAGCCCTGCATGAAACTCTGCCTGACAGCATGGAGCCTGATTAGGATTCTCTCTCTTCCTTTCTTTCTCTGCCCCACCCCTGTTCATGCTCGCTCTCTCAAAATAAATAAGTAAATATAAAAAAATTGCCAGTATAAATTTATATAATTGAAAAATAAAATTAAGACTTCTAATGAAAACTAAGAGCATACTTGTCAGTTCTCACTCAACCTAGTCCTTCTTTCCACAGACAATTATTTTCAATATTTCATTCACTTTTTTCAAGTATTTTAAAATAATATTATTTTGAAAATATTCTTAAAGTTTTATTTCCTAATCTACTAAATTTAGACATCACCTATTCATTTCCTGTTATAATAAGTGATAATTTAGACCTCTTATTTTAAGCACGTTACTAGACCATCCATTAACCCAGTGTAATTGTATCATAAGTATGCATTAAATTAATAGACAGTACTTATTTTATTATGATATATAAATGTGGTTTATTATCCAATCATCCAGGCATTGTATTATATTTTTATTTTCATGTAAAGTAGCTTTGACTAAATAGTTTTTGACATTGTGACTAAACAGTTTTTCCTGGAGTTAATAATTGCATTTTTCATTTGTCTAATTTTCTATGTATCTAGTGCTATTTATTTTCTAAATGCACCAACAGATCTGTCAAAGCATGGGAATACTGATCTCAAATGATCTTTTATGTAGATAATATATAATTGCACTTTAAAATTTTTCCTGTTGCTCTTTCTGAATGATCATCTCCTGTGATTGATCCTTAGATGTTATCCTGGAGCTTTTCTGCTCTTCTGCAGCAATGGAGCAATAGATCTGGACAGATCACCTATTTTCTAAAAATTTCATATTATTCTTTTTTTGGATTACTCCTTGTTTTGTTAAATATCCTATTTCAATAGCTTCCTAACTGCTTAAGAATTTAAAAATGAGAGCTCTCTCTCATGTCAGAAAAAATGTCACAGACATGGAAATGGACCAAAAACTTACCAAGTGTCCTTTTAGTGGAGTTCTGGACATTATCTAGCAAACCCTTCAGGGATTGCCTGATCTATAGGAGTACGTTCCTCTGATAATCTTCCCATTGACTAAACTGTTCTATAATTGTGTGGAGGTACAAGCCTGATAGTGTACAAACCTGATAGTCATTCAAATGATCATCTCCATAGTAATGAAAATGAGTTTCCACGTACCAGATAGAGATACAGTTGATTTTGCCTTGGAGAAAAGATAATCTCAAACACTACTTAATATTGCTATAAGTATTAACATTTATCATAATTGCAAATTAATTTTAGCATTTCTATTACTCATATTTTCCTTCGCACTTGTTTTAACATCATTAATGGATGAAATGAAATCTTTGACTTATTTCGTATGTTTAAACAAGTCATATTTTATCTTATAATAAATAACACATTTGAAAGTGTCTTTGTTATAGTCTCCTACTAAACTGATAGCTAGACTGGGTAGAGAATTTTTTGTTGCAAGTCATTTTCTTTCACTATTCTAAAGGCATCATGTCACTGGTTTCTAGCAGATCAGAAACCTTATATCTTTCCCATTCACACAACCTTGATTATCATTTTTTAAGTTGCTCTTTCTCTCTCTGGAGCTTTTAGTCTTTTCGTTTTCCCCAGAGTTAGATTTCAGAATCTACTGGGTATTCAGTAGGTCTTTTAGCCTAGAAATTCAGGTTTTTCTGGACAATGTTCCTTTGTTTCGTTGCGGTACCATACAATAGCAGTTATATGTGTAAGCATTAAGATTAGCTTTATTTTTTTAAATTTTCTGTAATTATATTATTTTTTTTAGAGAGAGAGCGTGCAAGCAGGGGAGAGGGGCAGAGGGATTGAGAGAGAGAGAGACAGAGAGAGAGAGAGAGAGAGAGAGAGAGAAAATCCTAAGCAGTCTCCAGGATCAGTGCAGAGTCCAATGAGGGGCTTGATCCCATGACCCTGGGGCTGAAATCAAGAGCTGGACGCTCAGCTGACTAAGCCTTCCAGGCGCCCCTGTAATTATATTCTTAATTTTAAAGAATTTTTTCTTTTAATCTGACTTTTCCTTTTCATGGCATAGTCCTTCTATGATAGGAATACACTATGTATAGTTATGGCTATACAGTAATTGGACAAAAAGGAACAGGTACAATGACTCAGCATCAAGAGTTTGTAATTTGCATAACATGTAAAAATGCTCATTTTTGACCAGAGTATCTGGGAAGAGAAGTGGTGAGAAATGGGGATGGAGAGAAAATACATGGGCAGAAATGAGCTCTGCTACTGTCATCTATGGCTTCTTAGTAGACTTATCCTCTATTGTGTTTTGTTTCTTTAACATAAATTTCTCCTCCTAGTTGGTTTTCCATTCTTAAATGCAATATTAAGCATTTTTTTCCTGCTTCTTCAAACTCAGATTTATTCCTGATATGCTTATCCTACTCTTCAAAGCAATGTTTTCCATTTGAAAACAACCTTTCACACTCCCTGCCCCCACCCAACCCAGCTTCTATTCTCTAACATTTCCTGAGTAATCAGGAACTTCTGTGAGTTTCTTACATCACTAATGGTGTGATCAGGCAAACTACTTTAACTCCCTGGCTTTATTTTCAACAATTGTGAAATATGGATAGTAATTCCAACCTTACAAATGGTAGGAAGTATTACATGAGATGATGAGCATTTGCATTAACACATGATTGAAATCACCTTGGGGGGTGCCTGGGTGGCTCACTCGGTTGGGCATCAGACTTTGGCTCAGGTCATAATCTCACAGTTACTGAGTTCGAGCCCCATGGCAGGCTCTGTGCTGACAGCTCAGAGCCTGGAGCTTGCCTCCAATTCTGTGAATCCCTCTTTCTCTGCCCCTCCCCTGCTCACGCTCTGTCTCTCTCTGTCTCTCTGTCTCTCTGTCTCTCTGTCTCTCTGTCTCTCTCAAAAGTAAATAAACATTAAAAAATTTTAAAAAATCACCATGGATTCTGCACACTGTACATCAAAAGATAGGGATAATCAATCGAATTTCCATAAATGTCACTTTAAAGGAAAAAGAGTCTGGAAAGAAATTCCATTTTGAAACATAAAATTTAGAAAATTATGGTTCTGTTAGCATGGGGTGCTCAAACTATTTAAGTAATTTCTGTCCCTGGAAATATCTGTATACCAATGGCGTGAGCCCAACATTAAGGGCTGTCAAGGTCCTTAGAAATTTTCCTGCCTAACCTCTTCTTTTATTACAGTTATATTCTATACCATGCAGTTTAGCAACTAATTATATATTGTTTGCATTTTTCTCTAGGTATAATTATATGTCAGTCTCATCCATTCAATTCTTTAAAGACAGGATCCTAACTTTTATTTTTCTATCCCTCAGAGTGCTTTGCAGGGAATTAGCTGAACACATCCAGTTAGAGTAGTATTTACTAATTGATAGGTGATAAATATTCATCTGATATTAATAAAAAATAAATCTACTATCTTTCCATCTTTAAAAGAGGGTGAAAATTTATTCTGGTCGCTACAGTATGGAGATATGGAATATTCTTGCTTGGAAGGGAAGACCATCTTGACTTTATGATGAGAAGCAGATGTAAGTCATTCAGTTCAAAGGAAGGTCCTGTCTTCTTTTCTTGGAACAGAATGGAAAAAAGGTGACTATTATTGCCTCCTTTAAGACCAGAGTGGTGGTAGTCATGGTTCAACACCAGGTGTTTAGCTGGGTCCAGTAGAGAGATTATTTTATAAGCCTCATTTCCAACAAAGTCAGCATGAGACCCACCAAAGAGGTTTGGAGGGAAAAAGTGAGTGACCTGTTCTCAGCATTCTACATCTTAAGAAACCCTCAGAAAAATATTGACAATCACTTGGGGAAGATGAAAAATTTCTGAAATAAAACTTAATGTGTCCATTGAGATTATCACATAAAACGTAAGATTTTGTATGTATAGATTTCTACCTCTCTATTAGCTATAGAGAAATTAATAGGTGTGCAATTTTGCATCCTAAAATTTTCCTCTATTAATATGGTATGTTTATTAAAAACTCTTTAAGGCATGATTTCTAAGACTGTATAATGTTCTATTGAGTAGATGTTTCATAATTTATGTACTCATTTACCTATTCTTGGGTATTTATATTAATCCCAAATTACCACTAAACTCTTTTTTTTTGTATAAAATAAGCTGTAACTAGATCATTGATTATATTAGGTAAAAGTATGTGAAGTTTTGGGATTCATAATACATATATCAAGTGATTTTCTTGAAAAATTCAACTATCCTAATTTTCTTTCCTCAACTATGAGAATGTGTTTCCCTATAAGTTCACCAATATTTAGAGTACAATATGTAAGCATTTTTACCCACTTAAGACATTTAAAATAAACTTTTAACTTAATAAAAGGACTGGATAGGGCTTTGGGATTATTTTCCTATGGGGAAAGTTTATAACTGTTCTTGGGTGGGAAGAAAGGGGCACATGTATATTTGAATGGTTAAATGGCAGAGTTTAGCAAAGACTGTTTGCAACCACTAATAGCTGGTCTTTTCTTCTGTTGCAACAAATACATTTTCAGTTTTGCACATTGCTGTCTGCCTAGTTAAAGACTGTTTCTTTCAGCTGGACTTAACCATGTGTTTATTTTTGAGTCAATGGGATATGAGCAGAAATAATATGTGTAAGTACCCTCAACACTTTTTCCCCTCCTCCACAGTTGAAATGAGGATGTGAAGGAAAGAGAAATAATAGCCTTCCTGGAACGTTAGAAAGGAACTGCCTGTGGAGGGTGGCAGGCACTCAACTACTTGTTGAGGTCTAGAAGAAGTTATTCAAATCCTGATTAATGTGGTGGTGCCAAAATAGCCCTGAATTGCCCATCCAATTTTTTTAAGCTAAATTAAGAAATCAATTTCTATCTTGTTTAAGCTAGGAATTTGTACTTTCTAGTACAGAAGTAACCAGAAAGCTTAACTAATTAAAAGGTGAAGAAGTACAGACAGGAGGCCTGGTGAGTACTGGAACATGGTAATACTGGGTCCTTGTGTCTATTCATAATCTGGTAATATTTTTAAAATATTTTATGACTTAACATACTAGGACAAATAATTCTTATATTTTTCATTTTCAGAATGTCCTTGGAAATTTTGCCCTTTAGTCTTCCAACTGAGCATCAGAATCATTCTTAGACTGCTTAGGCTGCTGTAACAGAATACCATTGACTGGGCAGATAATAAACAATAGAAGTTTATTTCTCAACGTTTTGAGGTGGGAAGTCCAAGATCAAGGCACTGGCAGATTTGGGATCCGGCAAGGACTCGCTTCCAGGTTCACAGACAACCATCTTCTCAGTGTGTCTTCACATAATGGAAGTGGGAAGGGAGCTGTCTGGAGTATCTGACAAAAGCAATAATTTCATTCATGATGCCTCCACTCTCAACTCTTAATCATTTCACCAAGACCCCACCTCCTAATACTACCACAAGGGGTTAGGATTTCAACATATGAATTTTTTTTGGTGGGGAGCATAAACATTTAGCCCATTGCTAAATCATTTGCCAAATTTGCACTATATTTAAATTACAGTGTAATTTATGTGGTGCTGACATCAGCTTTTAGGTATTGTCTTCCTATCAGGAAACCAAATGTATAATTATTCAAGTTTTGTTGAATATATATTAGTAATGTATGAGAGTGCCTATTCTTTAGTTGTGAAAGTTATTTTTGACCTGGTTTCTTAATGTTTTCCAAGGTATACATGAAAGTACTCAATTTGTGTATGTTTATCTTTTGTGCAAGATCCACTTGACATCATTATGAATTCAAAATTGTTCAGTTAATTGTTCTAAACAATCTAACAGAATATTTTGATTCCTTTTATTCTTACTTTTTAAGAGGTATTTTTGGGTTTTTTTTTGTTTGTTTGTTCAGTTGGTTTTCTCTTTACAGTCAGAAATGGATCTTAAATTTGATCAAATAATTTTCAGGTTTATTCAAGAGTCACTTTATTTTATTTATTGTTGTTTTTTTAACATTTATTCATTTTTTGAGAGACAAAAGACAGCATGAGCAGGGGAGGGGCAGAGAGAGAGGGAGACACAGAATCTGAAGCAGACTCCAGGCTCTGAGTTGTCAGCACACAGCCCAACATGGGGCTCAGTTCACCAACCGTGAGATCATGACCTGAGCTAAAGTTGGACACTTAACCAAATGGTCACCCAGGTGCCCCATATGTTGAAGTCCTAATCCCCAATGTGACTATATTTGGAAACATGGCTTTTAGGAGGTAATTAAAGTAATTTTAGGAGGTAATTAAGGTAATGAAAGTATAAAGCAAATGGTAGCAAAGGAAATGAAAAGGTAGGAGGAATGCTCTGAAGGTAAAGTGAAGGACTCTATGACAATCGATTATGGAAAGAAATGGAGGAGTAGTAATTAAGTCAAGAATGTTTTCTGCTCAGGTGATTTCATGTCTCTATATAAATACTATGTCCTTCCCATCAGGGAAGCTCTTTCTTTTCCCACACCTCTTTTTGCTGATAGACTAACAAAGTTCAAAACCAAATTCAGTGGTTCTTTCTCCTAAGATATCCAGATTGAGTTCAGAGGCATCTTCTCAGCCTTCAGATTAGTTAGATATATATGTTCTTCCTCAGGATGCTTTTCATTCCATTACCAGGGAATTTATCATTTGTTATTCCATGTCTGGTTAATTGTCAAATTCTCCCCTTACAGTAAGGCTCAAAATTCATGCGGTTTTTATATCCTGCATAGTAACTGGGCTCAAGGCATAAAATAATAATAAAATAACACAGACTGATATGTGTAAATTATTTAATGCATGAGAGAGTGATGGTATCATTAAACATAAAATAAGTAATTTGGTAGTAAGAGCGAATATGATAGAAATTCTGACTTTCATTTATTTTGTAGAGTTTGACACAGTGGTGAGATATGTGGTACAAATATCTAGTCATGACATTAAATAAAAAGAAAACACTTCTGGGGCGCCTGGGTGGCTCAGTCGGTTAAGCATCCAGCTTCGGCTCAGGTTATGATCTCGTAGTTCGTGAGTTCAAGCCCCATGTAAGGCTCCGTGCTGACAACTCAGAATCTGGAGCCCGCTTCAGATTCTGTGTCTCCCTCTCTCTGCGCCTCCCCTGCTCATGCTCTGTGTCTGTCTCTCAAAAATAAATAAACATTAAAATTAAAAAAAACACTTTCACACAGAAATTTTTAAAAGTATGGAATTTCAGATGGATATAGTTACTGGAGACAGTATTTTAAGAGTCATTTATATTGAAATTATGATTAAAACAGATGAGAGAATATGATTACTACAGATAAATGGGAGACAAGTGTAGGTGATCAAAGATATAGACTTAATCAGTACCTCACTGAGAGTATCAGGTGTAAAAACTTGCTAGCTGTGATAAGAAAGTTTGGAGAATGACTGGATAATCAGACCAAACAGCACCAAGGAAGTTGAGAGGAAAAGTATTCCAGAGACTTGGGAAAGCAGTTAAAAATATTAATATTGCAGACTTCACTGAAAAAACAAACAAACAAAAAACACCACTCTGTACTTATATTTTAAGGATCAGTGGTAACCTTTGAAAGAACTGGGTTTTTTTGATAGAGTGACAATATCGTACTTTCTCTTTTGGTGAGAAACAGTTTTTTTAAGTCTATTCATTATTTTGAGAGAGAGAGAGTGGGGAAGAGGGGCAGATAGAGGAGAGAGAGAGAATCCCAATCATGCTCTGCACCATCATAACAGAGCCTGGTTCAGGGCTCCAGCCCACACGTCACAAGGTCATGACTTGAGCTGAAACCAAGAGTCTGACCCTCACTGAGACAACCAGGTGCCCCTCTTTTGATAAAGTTTTTAAATAAAGTTACTTTTTATTACAAAAATAATGTAATCACATAATAGAAAATATAGAATGCAAGAAAATGGAAAATTATTCTCAATCTCATAACCCAAAAACTGATATGTACACATACACACATTTTCTTTTCCTGGCCCCATTTATTTGATTCCTTCAGGTCTGATAACCTTTCAATCATTCAAACCATATTGTGGCAGCAGAACCTAATGTGATCTCCAAGGATTCTTCCCTCCTAGAGTTCACATGTTTGTGTAATTCCCTCACCTTGAATGTGGGCAGGACTAGTGACATTCTTATAACAATAGAACGTAGCAAGAGTGAGAGAATGCCATTTCCGTGACTGTTATGTTACATAGGAAGTGTGTAAAGATGTCACTTTTGTGATTACATTATGCTATATAATGTTCCATGTTAGCAGACTGGAGCTGGAGACTTTTTGCAGCCATGTTGGAGAAGCTCACAGGCAAAGAACTAGGAGTGTTCTCCCAGAACTGTGGGCAGCCCCCAGGATCTGAGAGTACACTCAAACTAATAGCCAAAATCAATAGGGCCCTTAGCCATACAGAAGCAAAGAAATAAATTCTGTCATCACCATGACGGAGCTTGGAGGTAGATTCTTCCCCAGTTGAGCCACAAGATGAGAATGCGGCTCAGTTGACACCTTGACTACAGCCTGTGACATGAAGACATAGTTACGAAAATTTTTCTAAATAATTATTTTCTAATGATTAAAATACTGTTTTTGCAAACAATGAGGTCAATATTCAATACAGCAGGGATAATAGCATGTATTTACTAAACCTAATATCATATTCTTCCTGGGAACAGAGGAAGGCTATATTCATGTGGCCAAGCTATGGCTAAAAGGATGTGGATAGAATTGATGTACACCATCTCCAGACATAGCTCTTAAATATTTCATGCCACCTTTACTCTCTCTCTTTTCCCTCTTCTGCCAACTAGATACAGTGGATCCCAATCTAATCCAACGGAAGATTTAATAACCCTAGGAATTGTGGAATCATTAGGAGAAAGAAGCTGGGGTCCCTGAATAGCTGTGTGAAGTAGAGTCATAATAATCTACATGAGTGAGCTATAACCTTGCTTTGTTAAGACATTAGGACTTGTAATTGTTATTATAAATGTTAGCCTATATTACCAAATACGTTTACTTGGGGGATTTGGGAAATGCATATTACAGATAGATGCAGAGATTATATATATAATGTTATATATTAATATAGTATATGACATATAATAATATATATAAATATACTTTTCTAGTGGATATATATCTGGTGGATACCCTAAAGCAATTCTCATACTGTTATTTAATAAAGAATATCCTAAATATAATGGAGTTGTCCATGTTAGAAATAATTTTGAGAGAAAACTTTGTTTATAATCTTGTCTTTCATTAAGCCAGGAGATACTAGCCTCTGTGAAATTTACTGTGTCCATCATATTTTCTATTGTTCTTTCTGCTTTGACACCCTACTAAGAGTGCTCTCATGTGGCAGATTGTTAATTCTGAGCTTTTTAAAGAGATATCCTATCTTATGGTAGCGACTGAGACATTGCTCTCAACTTTGAATGTTTCAGGATTCTCTTGCCCTAATCCAGGCTGAGGGTTTTAACTGCTTTAACTATGTTTATTTTATTACTTTTTTTTAAAGTTTATTTATTTTTGAGCAAGAGAGAAAGAGAGAGAGAGAGAGAGAGAGAGAGAGCGCAAAAATGGGGGAAGGGCAGAGAGAGAGAGAGAGAGAGAGAGAGGATCCCAAGCAGGCTCCATGCTGTCATCGTGGAGCCCAGTACGGGGCTCAATCCTACGAATGGTGAGATCATGACCTGAGCCAAAATCAAGAGTCAGATGCTTTAACTGACTTTAACTGACCCAGGCACCTAATTTTAACCATTTTAAAACATTGTTCTTTCCTTTTTTTATATATTTATTAATTTTTGAGAGACAGAGACAGAGCGCAAGTGGGAGAGGAGCAGAGAGAGAGGGAGACACAGAATCTGAAGCAGGCTACATGTTCTGAGTTGTCAGCACAGAACCCGATGTGGGAGTTGAACTCACAAACCACAATATCATGACTTGAGCTGAAGTTGGATACTTAACCTACTTAGCCACTCAGGTGCCCCAAAACACTGTCCTTTTAATTACTGATGAATAATATGCAAAATAAATCAAAAGCAAGATTTTGTGGGTAACAATTACTTTTTATATTATTATTGCAAATAATTTCTGTGTTCATATTTTAACAGATATTTTTACTGCCATAAACTATGTATGAGAGAAGTTTAGATATTTTCTCAAGGTTAGAGACTGAGGTAGGAACTTTTTTCTTAGATTCTGCAGAGATAATTTCCTCTATTATAAGGTACATGTCTTGCCTTGGTGTCAATTAGTCATCGCTTCATTGAAGCAGGATGTTGCATTAGGAATACTGAGTGACACACTAAGTTATAAGAGATTTCATATATCATATTACAAGTAAAAACATGAAACACATTTCCAAAAGGAAAGCAAAGGATTTGCTTTACCACTCTCGATCTTTCATCCACATCAAAGCTACTAATCAGAGAACCAATACAAGGGAAATGGAGAGAGGATCTGTGAGGAGGAATTCTTTGGAGATGTCTGTGCTATGATGACTCTCTCCTTGAAGAGAATCTGGTAGTGGAAATTCTCACCTCTTTACGGTAGGTCAAGGCAGCAATGCTTCAGTATTAGAACACTTGATACTGCAATTATAAGGACACAGTGGACTACCAACTTGCTTATGTGTAGAAACATCTGGAAGACAGAAATAGACTGACACATTTTGGTAGAGCTCATTCCCAGAGTAGTTGGGGAAAAGGGTGTTTTCCACTGACTAAATATGAGTTATATGAGAGAGCTGTCTCATAATCATTTTCAATTCGGTTCAAAACGACCATTTGGAGGAATGATGAGATCCTGGCAATAAGACTTTGTGATGCTGACGGGACACCCATTAGAAAGAAAATTCATCCCTTTACAGAAAATACACTGAAATGTTTCTAGTTCCTATCTAGTCATAGAACAATGAAGTATTCAAGAAAATGAATCATAACATTGAACAATCATACCCTAGAACTTATACAGAGTATTTAGGGCTAACAATGCAACAGTTAAACTTTTGTGCTATTTAATTTACAGACACACTTTCTAGGCATAGGAAAAGGGATGAAAAAAATGGATTAACTTCAAGCATTTCTAACTTAGAAGAAGATGACTGTGCAAAAAATGTAAGAGGTAGAAAAAGTACTATTGGCATAGCAAAAATATATGGAATATCTATAAGTAATATACACAATTACATTAACTTGCTATTTTAAATAAAATAAAATATGAGAGGGGCCAAAAAAAAAAAGATTATCCATGAAACCTTTCAGTTTAGAACATTTACCAGACTCAAAGAGCATTAAGCCATTTTACAAACACTGTGAGTACAGTAAGAACTTTTATCCTCATGTGTTTTAGCTGTTCATCTCCTGGTTTGTGTCTAGAAAAGTCAGAAATTAAAGTAAATCAGGCAGATGAACGATGGAAGCTTAAACTAAGAAAAAATAAAAGACACCTATCTCCCTTCTTTTTTTTCCGTTAGCAGAAACTCCTTCTGGGGGTGAGTAGTTTTAACTTTAAGCACGTTCAAAGTTTGCATTGTGACATAAGACTGGATACTTTTAACAATGGAACTGAGGCCAAATTAATGAGTTAAAGTAATAGCAGTAGTTTTTAAATTTAAGATTAAACCAAAAATCATGGAAATATCCTACTTTATATCCAGAGCAAGGGAAAAAAGCTCCCTGATAGACCAACTCAAAGGGACTATGAGGCTTAAAAACCAACTTTTTTTTATTATTACCCAATGAGTACTATGAGTTTATAGTGTGTGTGTGCATGCACATCTGTCATTTACAACTACACACAGTGATTTTATGTTACATTAGTGGATTTTCCCATTGTGTTAATTCACAAACTGTACAATTACATTATATAAAAGGAAGCTGTATGTATGGAATTTACTAATCTCCTTTAATTTAAAACATTTCAAAGTACCATCTTCTTTGTTCTTGATTGACAGTTAGCTCATTATCCTTCTGAAGTTTGAAGCTTTATTGTGTTAAATCATCAAATATAAGTATTAGGTTAGAATATTTGTGCCAGTATTTTTCATAAACTCTTATCAAATTGGTGAAAGAGACTAATGAAAGGAAAACTATGTGAAGGATTGACTTTAACTTTTGTAGAAGGATCAGAGATTTGAATTAAATCGTTACAAGTAACTTTTGGGAGGAATGAAAGAAGAAGCACGTCTGGTCATCCATTTAAATCTAACTAGTGATGTTAGTATAAATGAAGTTAGAAATTAATGTGAGTGAGGAAATACATGGCAGCTCCTCCTACCACACACACACACAAAATCCGAAAAAGGTGTTTGCCAGTAGCAACTGTGTTATTATAGAAAGTCTTAGTTCAAAGACTTTTGAAGACAAAGATTTTGAAGCGTTTTCTTCCAACATTACAAGGATTTGTTCTACTTCATTTCACTAAAATTATACAGCTGTCACAAAGTCATGGTCTGTGAACTGTAGTAATATGTGCTAAGAGTACATTGTCATCTTCTTGCCATTAGCAATCATATGATGGCTGATTTTTTTTTCACAAGTAACATTCATTTATTTAAGACTTTAAAACTTCATAGGGCTATCTGAGAAGACTTAAATGATACTAATAATTCCAGTGCCTGAGGATTTGATCTTTGTGTAATCCACCTTATATTATATACATACATAAACATATACATGTTATTATTACATACATACATAAACATACACATATTATTATACATATATAAACAGACACGTGTATATGCATACATACATATACATATACACACAACATTTAGATATTTACATATCTGCATATATTCATATATACACACATCTATGTGTGTACATGTGTATATATATTATGTATATACATATGTAGATGTATATATATATTTGCTAAATGTTTAGCTTTGGGTAAAAACTCTCTAAGTTCTAGATGTTATGTATGCCTATTCCAACTACGTACTAGATATTTGGGTCTGGAATTTCTACTTAATCCTCAAACTTAGCTTGCTCAAAACTCAATACCTCATTATTTCTGGCTCTTCTTTACCCCCATAATTTCCTCATTTAACAAGTCATAGATGACCTACAAACTGCCACCATCTTGTTCCTCACCAGCATGCAATCAGATTTACATCCATATGATCTCTTCTTTATTGTACTATCATTATTTTTTAAAATATTTTAAAATGATTATTTTTGGGAGAGAGAGAGACAGAGCATAAGCAGGAAAGGGGCAGAGAGAGGAGACACAGAATCTGAAGCAGGCTCCAGGCTTTGAGCCATTGGCCCAGAGCCCGACGTGGGGCTGGAACTCACTAGTGGTGAGATCATGACCTGAACTGAAGTTGGACATTCAACCTACTGAGCCACCCAGGCACCCCACACTATCCTTATTCTTATAGATTACTCAAACAGTCTCTGAATAGTTCTTCCTGCTTCCATTCTTTCCAGGCCACCAAAAGTTGGCTAATATTTAGGACAGAGGAGACTAAGAACTTGGATAGGCTTAAGTTATATTGATCAATAAAAACTAAGATACAACCAAATGGATATCACTCCCAGTGCCTAGTCCCCTATTAAAACAAACAAGAAAAAATTGGAGGCCAAGGCATGAAGAGAAATAAATCAGATTAAAAGAGTAGTGTGGATGTCTAATAAAAGCCTAAAATAACACACACAATTGAGTATAATTATAGTAAGTGTGAAGTGTGACTCAAAAGTTTCACTTAATTACATGAGGAACTATAACAAAGAAGGTGATCACAAATTCTGTACCCTACAAAGTATTAGGTCTGTAAGGAAGTACATGAAAAGAACAAGAGGTGCAGGGAAAAATATGCTGATAATTATTTTATAAGATATAACAAATAATTTTCAAAACTTTTGAGCTGAAATAATACATAAACACATTTTAATATAATCTTTTTTCCTTTTGTCTCTAGTTATTACTTTGAAATCTTTACAGTATGAGGTATAAATTGTTACTCTAAAATATATATTATTCCATTTAATTCTTAATGATTCTCCAAGAAATGTATTATTTGCATTTCAGAGGTTATAAAACTGAGGCCCAAGATCACATAAACTCTAAGTGATGAATACATTTGGGTTTTGAATCATAGTTCTATATGTGAACTTTCGAGTCACTTAAGTACTAAGAGAGATTCATGGTTCTCAGCTAGAGTGACTCTGCTCTTCAGAGAACATTTGGCAATATTTAGAGATACTCTGGGTTATCACAACTGGGAAAAGGGGAGTTTGCTACTGACATCTAGTGGGTAGAGGCCAGAGATGTTGCTATGTTACAATGCACAGGGCAGCCCTCCACAACAGTTATGTGACCCATATTTGTTAGTGCTGAGGTTGAGAAGCTCTGGAATAGCTGTATGTTGCTTTGTTACTACAATAAGAAATATAAAGTAACAGAGAGTACTATAAGCGTTATAACCCGAGGGGTGTATAGAAAGAAATAGGAAAAGAAAATACATTACTGACTTTGTTATAATTAGATGAAGATGAAGTTCAATAAAAGTTTACGTATGCCTTATCTATGATAAAAGTTTTGATATACAAACGTATAGATCAAACAGAATCTTATGAAAAATTTCTGCCTTTGCAAGATAACAAATGTGATTTCAATCATTTTAGAAAGAGCATTTACAAATACAATGTGATTTTGCTGGTATTTTGCTGTGTGAAGTATAAGTACCATGTTTCCCCAATTTGCAAACGCAATCAATTGTTAAGACATCAGCCATTTCCTGGAAGCTCAGTGGGAAAAAAAAGCACTGCTTTAAATATAAACATTTAAAATGACAACTACAGCAGACTATCTGTTTCCATATAACCACAGACCATTTTCATTTTTAATATCATGAAATTTAAATCTCTTCCTGATTCAGTCTAAATCATCTTCTGAGTCACTGCTACAAGTAT
>CM053571.1:32009755-32117642 GCA_028646485.1 Cryptoprocta ferox
TTTAAAAAATAAAATAAATCATCAGAAGTTATACAAACTTGCTTCAAATGATGTAAATAATTTAAATAATGAATCAACAACTACATTTAGATAATAATTAAAACCATTTAAAGTAATTCTTCTGGCTCAGCTTCTTTGGGAAAATTAAAACTAGTCTCAGAACCATGTTAACAAATTGACACAATATTTGCAAGTTTCCAAAATGTCCTCTCTGCTGTCTTCGTAATATTGTTAAGAGTAATCTGAGAAGATTTCTTTTCCAAATTTTTTATTATGTGCCTTTTCTAATCGCTGAACTGCAAGATTGCTTTCCTTTGTTGCCATTAGTAACACTGACAGTTACTATAGCATCAATCTGATAATTACGTATTTTTAAGAGATACTGGCAAGTGGAAGAGTGACTAATTATAAAGTTATTTCAATTATACTTTCATAAGGTTAATAATGGTTATGCTTTTGGTATATTGATATCCTTAGCATATGAAGGACATGTAAAACAATTGAGTCATAAAATCTATGACTCATAAAATCTATATATACATGTTTTGAAGATGAATATATGTACCTAGGAATATATAAATAATTGTATGATTATATGTCCATAAGTATATACTATCAATAACTGTTGTCTTGTGAAAGCACAGTCCCTCATTCTAGGCCAAAAAATTTAGAAAACAAATTCTCAAAAGAAAAAGCTTTGGCTTTATCTGTTTTGTAAATACAATTTAAAATTTATCTTATATTATCACCATAAAGCTTCTATTAGTCACAATATATCATCTTGCCTTATTTTACTACTTTTTTATAGTTCCTTATAGGCAGAACATATGGAAGTGAGAATTATTTAGGGACAGAAAATGTAATATAGTTAGGAAACACCGACAGCTCTGTTGAAGAGGCACTTTAGAACTAACATGAGAAATTTGACAATGGACAATTTATTTTCTTATTTAAAAACATATTTTTAATGTTTATTTATTTTTGAGAGAGACAGAGCACAAGCAGGCGAGGGGCAAAGAGAGAGGGAGACACAGAATCTGAAACATGCTCCAGGGTTTGAGCTGTCAGCACAGAGCCCGACGCACGGCTCTAACTCACACGCTGTGAGATCGTGGCCTGAGCCTAAGTCATATGCCCAGCTGACTGAGCCACCCAGGTGCCCCAATGACTAACAATTTAAATTAAATTATCTTCAATTAAATTAAATTACCTTACCCCATCCGTTCATTTCGAATAAACTAATAAACTAAATAATAAACTATTATGAATAAAATAATAAGAATAATAAAGAATAAACTTTATATCAGACACACCCAAGAAGTGTGGACTGGAGGTAAATGATCTATTATTTGTGTGGTAAACAAGAAGACTATGCTAAGGAGTTACCTCTATCTTCTTTCATCATTAATTATAGGGAAGAAGACTAAATTATCTGAAGAATTACTTCTGTTTTTTAATTTCTTAAAAAATTATTTCTCTTTTGATAGGTGAGGCTGATGGTAAGTTTTGTGGTGATGCCTCTTCCCAACTATGACAAAGATGAATTGGGCCCAACTTGTATGTCAGGTATCATTCAGATATGAGAAATGGAATGCCAACTATACAGTCTACATTTTTGTCCAAGACTCAGACCATTTAGGGTAACTTTTAGAAATATATGCCTTAAATGGTCTGAGTCTTGGACAAAAATTTATGGCTGGTGTATATTCAATCCTGTCCAAAATTATTCTCTCACCTCACTCCTACTCTCGTGGACTCAGCAATATGACTTGCTTTATCTAACAGAATTTTAGTAGAAGTGATACAAAGTGCTGACAGCATTGATGTCCCTCTCTTGTGAATGATTATCACACAACACAAGCATGCACAGCAACCATTGCAGAAGAAGGAAGAAAGATTGGTGCAACAAAATTTAGTCAAGTCTGCTTACCTTCAGTTAACCCACATATGATGGGAAAAGAAAATATAATTTAACTCTCTGTTTATGGGTGGTTTATTCAGTAATGTGTGTGTGTGTGTGTGTGTGTGTGTGTATGTGTGTGTGTGACCATATTAACTAACATGGGGTTGGAAGTGATTTGAAAACTTATAAAACAACAACAACAAAAATATGAGAGAGAAATATAGAATAATTTATATGACAACAACCATAAAATAATTAAGTATATTTAACTTCAGATGCTGTGGGTAAAGGAACAACGTAGGAAGGTCAAGATAAGCTTGAAGGGAGAAAGCGAGAATTAATCAATGAGAATGGAGTTCTGAGTAATGCAGCACAATCTTAGAGACAATAATTAATTTGAAAACTATTTGTTATTTACATTGAAGAGCAACCTATAATGTCACCTCAACATCACTGGAGATCTTTGTAACATTTATGATTGCAAGAGGAATCTTTTTGGATATATTTATAGGAAGTAGCTATATTATGGTAAGGTAGCAAGAACTTGTATTTGAAACTAAACAGAAAAATTCAAATTGAAGCTGTCCAATCATCGACCTCTGTAGTTTTCCGAATATCAGTATTCTCATTCATAAAATAAGAATAATAATCCCTTAATATATTTGTTTTCAAAATTAGTAAGATGGGATCTTTCTCAATAAATAGTGGATATTGCTATTATTAACCCTGAGACCGTACTTATCTCGTAGTGAATCTTCAGTGAATTGTAGTGATGTTACCATTGTTGCTGTTGGGAAAGAAAGAACTACAGCAATAATAATGGTGCAGATGTAAGCTATGTATCTGAGTTTGAATGAAAAATGATACAGAAGTCAAAGTGAATGATGTCAAGACTCTCCCATAGTTGTATACTTGCTCTCACAACAAACAAAAACAAGCATAGTATAAAAAGAAGGAAAAACATTATGCTGTGTTAGAAAACAATCCAGACTTATCATGGGGACATGAGACTAGAGCAATAAAGTCACCAGATAATGAACAAAATAACCAGCCTCTCATTTTAAACAACTCTGAGTAGTTTTCTCCAACAACACAGAAAAGTGGGAATGATAGAACCTTAGCTTCATAATGCTCACTTAGTAATTGTACCATATACATTAACTATTGATCAAGTTGTTTATGGTTCACATTCACATGTAGACTAGATCTTATTTTAAATTATGCTATTATCAAAACTACTGAATTAGAAGAAATCCTCATTTATATGCACAGACATTTACTTTGGACAATACACTAATTACAGCTGCCATTCAGTAGCACTCATTATGAACTAGGAACTGAGCTAAGAACTTTACATAGATTATTTTGTTTATTTCTCATGAACTCTGCATTTTACAAAAGGGAAAAGTGAAGTTTCCAAATAAGTAACTTGGTTTAATGTCACAGACCTATTAAGTAAAGGAGGTAGAATTTGAATTTAGATTTGTATCCTTCTCAAGTCTCTGCTCTTAAGTATGGGCATTTAGAGTGTTTACCCAAGAGATGAAGTTTGAACGTAAATAGTGTCAATTCCATTCTTTATTCTTGTGCCTCCTGGATTTCGTTATTGTACAAATTAACTTAAAAAGTTATAAATAAGGATAATGCATGTATGTTCAGGGAAAGTTGAACAGGTAAAGGATCTCATGTAACAGTGTGTACTTGGACAATTATGAACTCCAATTGCGCCTCTCGGCAGTATCCTGATGCCATTGATCATCCGCTCTTTGTTGGAACATGTTGCCCTCTTTTTAAATTACACTTTTCTTTTTAAAAATGTCATTCAATTAATGTATGTTCTTTCTTTCACAGGGGCCAATTTACTCTGATTAGAGAGACATATTCCTCTCTTTTGAACCTTTTGGTAGGCCTGATAATTTTTTCATTTTTTGCTCAAACATATTAATGATGGCTTCATGTTTCTGAGATGGACCATATGAAAACTGTTTAGATCATAGCACAGTCCTTTCTGTTCAACAAGCAAGAGGAGATAAAAGCCAACCTTCTTGGAATTTATTTGTGTTAAGATGGGACACAGAATTAGTCTACTCAGGTAATGAAAGCACTGGCAAAAACTGTCAAAGGCAACTTTTTTAGAGCTGTGAAAGTTAATCAAAAGCCTGCAACAATCTAAGGACATTTATTCAGGCTAAATGGTTAAATCTAGGCAAGTTCAACAAATCATGTGGTGTTTGTAACTTGACCTATTCCCGTCCCCTTTCCCTAGCTCTCTAGTAGCTTTGGAAACCACAGGTGCACAACCATAGTAAACAGAAGCAAACTAGCATCAATTAGAGAGGAAAGAATAGGATTGGAATTCCTTCAAAACCTCATTTCCAGAGAATTGTCACTATTGGCCTGTCTGAAGTTCCCTGGAAAGTTGTAATAGTAGGACATGTGTCCATATGACTTAATTCAGACCTCACCTAGGAGGAATTCCCTTTGGGCATTTAGGAAAACAATTAGAGGCAATTCTTTAACATTGTAGCTGCCTGTGGCAGCAATAAAAGTTGGGGCGTACAAGTTGACTAGCAAATTTTAAAGGAAAAGCTGATAGAATAGACGTCCATGGTGGGGGGTGGGGTGGGGGGGAGGGTTGAAAAGTAAAAAATATATTTCTCGAAATCTATATTTTAACACAAAAATTGTTACTAACAATCACTAACCAAAGATTCCTAAAATACATGAAACTAAAACAGCATTAAAAGAACAAATGCAAAAACTTAAGAATAGCTCGAATTTTCAGTAACCCACTTTCAGTAATGAAAGAATAATCAGAATGAAGATTCAAAAGGAAAAATGGGGCTTGAACAGCACCATAAACTACTAGACTTAATAGACATCTATAGAACATTCCATGCAACAAAATGTACAATTTCTTTGTGATTGAACAGGGGACATTTTCCAGATTATGTAAAACAAGTCTCCATCAATTTAAAAGGGTAGAAATTATACAAAGCATGTTATATAGCATAATACAATGATGTTAGAAATCAGTCAAAGAAGGAAATTTGGGGAAGTCACAAATAGGTGGAAATTAGACCAATCCACTCCTAAATAACCAATGGGTCAAAGAAGACGTTAGAAGATAATTTAAGATGATTAAAAATGAAAATAAAACATACAAAAACACGTGGAGTGCAGCTAAAGCAGTACTTAGAGAAAAATTGTAGCTAAAAACACTTGTATTTTAAAAAGAAAAAAAAACAGTGTCATTAAGAGTAAGATCAGGGGGGCACAGTAAACAAATGAAGGAGTACAAAATTAAGAAACGAGTGAGGTTATAGACTGTGGGATGTTGCAAGGAGTTTACGTTTTATTCCAATTGTGGTAGAAGCCACTGAAGTGTTTAAAGCAGGCTAGAGGTGGAAGAAGTTAAGGCAAATGATATAAATCATGTTTTGCAGGATATGACCAATTTACATGATCTAGAAGTTACTCCAGTTCCTCAGCAGACATAGGGGTGGGAGTGGAAACTAAGAGATCAGTTGTGAGGCTATGTAGTAACCAAGGTTAGGGAAATTATAGTGTTTGGACTAGATAAATGGCAGAAATGAGAAGTAGTCAGAACTGGCATATTTGCTGATGTGTTAGATTAGGGAGGTTAAAAAGGGGATAATGATTCATAGGTTTAGGACCTGAGCGCACTACTGTATTGAGTGGAAAAACTGAGGGTAAAATTTTGAAGAAAACATTAAGTTTAAGATGTCTAGAATTATTCTGGTGGAGATATCCAGTAGGAGGTTAGTTTAGTAGTTATTGTCTGGGCTACACATGATGATGGCTAAATCCAGAACGTAGATTGGTGCCAAAATTCTGGAAGTCACATAATCATAGAAAAAAAATTATGTGTGTGTGTGTGTGTGTGTGTGTGTGTGTGTGTGTGTGTGTATTTAATGCTGACTAAATTCCTGGCTAAGAAAAATCCATTTATATCATTTACATTCATAAGAGGGAAATAGACTGGTTAATTGTCTCCTTGGATAGTTAAATCCTTGAGAGAAAGGCACTGTGAGTTATTCATTTTTTTGTCTTTTGCGTCCAACATAGAATATATCACACAGTAAGTTTCAATAAGTCATTGTTGAATAACTGAAACAAACAGAAGGATATAAATTCATATTTAAACCAGAGGCAACATAGCTGACAGTCATACATTTTGCTTCCTCCCTGTTAGTGTTTACAAAGAGTACTGACCCCCATAAACTTTGAAGTGTAATGATCATGTGACTAGTTCTCTTCCCTGCTGTTTAGGAGACAGAGTAACCAGAAACTCACAGGATTCATAGCTATCGACATAATAGTAAAATAATTTTTGCTATAATACATGACTATTGAATTCTAATAATAAAATAATATTAAAGCATATAAAGTCAAATCCACTTTTAAGAGAGAAATTTTTTTTAGAAATTAGAATATGTATTAACAACAGGAAGTTTATTTGAAGTTATAGCTTCTTCTTCTGGAGATGTAACAATGTGCTTGAAAAATTCTTTTCAACTTGTTATTTAGCACATTGTTTTGATTTGTAAATAAAAGCCAAAGAGGAAACCTCAAGTCAAATCTGATTTTCCCAGAATAATCAGCTACCATTCATTGTCTGAAAAATAATACCCATGTAAAACATCTACAAAGCTGAGGCTGAAGTAACCATTATTTTTGTTACTTTTTTAAGTGCATGCCTAGACAAATGCAGTAGGTTATCAAAATAGGACCTGTGAGTCTGTTAAAACCCCTGGGAAAGGAAAAACTTGGAACAGGTTGGTATATTTTTATCTCAAGATTTCTGTAATAGAGGCTAACATTCTAATTTTTTTTAAGGTACATAGCACCGAGCTGAATATTGCCACTCTGAGCTCATGCGTCAACTTTTAACTGGATTCTTTGTGTCCCTCAGATGGGGTAACAGCTCATACTTACTATTTGCTAGGTGTCAGGCAGCTCTACATGTTGCTGCATTTCATCCACGGATCATTGATTAATGAATCTTATTCTCTCCATTTCACAGATGTAGAAAATATGGCCAAAAATGTTAAATATCATGCACATGGTCAGCCAGTGAGGTAAGGCCAGGATTCCAATGCAGGTTTGTCTGTCTGACTGAAAAAAAAAAAAAAATGCTCTCTTGGTTGCTTGACACTATCTTAAAATATTTTTAACCTTGATCAAAGGCTTATCATGTTATCCTCACCATCAATAAGAACTGACTGAATTTTATTCCAGAGTTCGTGACTCTTCCAGATCCTCCAGGAAGCTGGAATTTAGGCAGCCATGTACTATTCTGGTTAACATGAGTGGATATGGGTACAGCACTCACATTGTATGTCATATGTTACTTAAAAATATTTACCTTGTTTGGAACTGATGATTTTTTTTATCATAAAAAAACTTCCTAAAAACTCTGTTTCCCTTTCTACTTTTCTACTCACTCCTTTATTTTTGCACCCATATTCTTTTTTTTAAATTCTTTCCACTTAAATGTAAACATTTCACAAGAATCTGTCTATAATTCTTCTCCCTTCAACTCCTACCCTTCGCAATCTCATTGTTCTATTATATCAATGCCGACTATTCTCACATTTATAACTCAAATTCAACTCTTTTTATCCCTGTCCCAATATTATACTTTAAACCATCATCCAGAGCCCTCCTTCTTCATTTGGCATCTTAGGATGTCCAAAACTGACTTTAACACCTTTCTTAGAAATACTTCATATTTGAAAAACTACACATATATTCTTTCAAGTCAAATTGTCAGAAAATCCCTAATCACCTTGAACACATTCATTTTCTTTCCCCAGTATTCAATTACCCTGTCCTGTCAATTCTCTCTCCATAATATCTCTTCTCTGTCTCTTCCTTTTCAACTTCCAGCTACTACTTTCATTCAGATACAAGGATTTCATCATTCTTGATTTGGTCTACTTTAACAGCCTCCAGACTCTCCTTTAACACAAAACAAAACAAACAAAACAAAACAAAAACAAAACAAAACAAAACAAAACAAAAACCAAAAAACTTCCCATGTCAGCTACTGTTAAATTTATTTTCTTCAGATATGGTTCTGTTCTTTTCATCTTGCACTACTCAAAAGTTCAAGAGGCTCTCTATTCCTTGTAGAATCTTGCTGTAATAGAAATAGCATGTGCTTTAGGTCAAACTAGTCTAAAAATCTCCCTGCTACTTACTAACTGTGCATCCTTTGTCAAGCTATTACATTTTGTGGGCTTCCATTTCCTCATGTATAAGCCAAACATAATGATACTGTTAATAGTGATGGCATATTAAAGAAGGTCATTTAAGACACAACCTGTAAACCACCCAGAACTGTTAGGCATGCTACAGGTGCTCGGTAAACTTTAATTAGTTTACTGGCATATCTAACAATTCAGTTACATTGTCTTTCCCCCTTTTTCAAGATTCATTGGCCTGTCATTAAAAGCCCCTTAGAATTTACAGATAGAATATTAAAATGACTGAACGAGTTAAAAATAAACAGATTCAAAAAATATATGGATGATTGTTTATTTTTCTAATTATGGGAAAGAGCTTAGTATACATAAAAGAAATGGAGAAACAAGAGGAACAAATTAATGGCTTGGAGAACATACAATTTTTTACAAAGGCCTCATATAAAAAAACACCAAAAATGAAATGAAAGATTTTTAAAATAGAGTAATAATATATTTACTACATATAGGAGACAAGAGTTAGTGACCTTCCTGCACAAAAGCTATTACAAATTAATAAGAAAATACAAATATCACGATAGTTAAATTTATAAAAAACACAAGAATTGATAATTCACAATATAAGCTACAGTCAATAGATATTAAGAATGGGTGGCTTCGGTAATAACTGAAATAATGAAAATTAAAATGCTACTGTCAGCACAGAGCCTGCTTCAGATCCTCTGTCTCACTCTCTCTCTATGCCTCACCCACTCATGCTTTCTCTATCAAAAATAAATAAACATTTAGAAAATGTCATCTTAGCAAGATGCTAATAATTTAAATTATTCTATTCAGTCACAATATTTCTCACTGTAACCTCCACTCATGTTCCAATTCAGCCTCTAAGTCTGAAAAGACAAATCCTTATCTCCTTTCTGTTAACTGAAGGGATACTGAGGGGGAATGTTATCTGTGAGAGCGTGGAAGGAGGAACAGGGTTTCACAAGTGGAAGGATCAGAAACTCAGTTTTGAACCTGTTATATGTGAGATGTACATTAGACATTCAAGTGCAGGTGTAGAATAAACAATTGGATGCCTTAAGTTTGCAATTCAGGGAAGTATGGGTGGGAAATAAGATGTGGGAATAATCTGCATATAGATGTTAGTAGACTATGGGACAAGACAAGACAACATAGGGAGTAAATATAAGTAAAAGAAAATCAATATAAGGAGATGAGATCCAAAGACAGAGCCCTGGGACATCCTACTACCTAAAAGTTGGAGGGAATATGGCGGGATCAGAAAAATGAACTAAGATATAGCTGCCAGAAAGTGGAAAAACAAGTAACAGTAGTGTCCTGAAAGAAAACATGAAAATATAACATATTTTAAGAGTTAAAAACTGTTTATGAGTCAAAAAAGAATTGACTAAGAATTCATCTCTAGATTGACTAATAGAAAAGTCAATGGTGATGCTGGTAATTGTGGTTCTGATGGAGTACTAGGGTTGAAGATCTGAAATGGGTTCAGGAAGAAATGGAAGAAGACAGACAGACACTAATTAGTTCTAGATAAATGCTTTATAGGAGCTTTGCTATAGAAAAATAGGGCAGTATTTGCAAAAAAAGAAAAAAAGAAAAAAAAAGAACGGGAGTAATGTGAATTTGTTTTATTTTTTGAAAGGAGATATAATAGCATATGTAAGTTGATGGAAAACCTCAAGTAGAGAAGGAAAAACTGATAGGCAAGGGACTAGTTATAGTGATTCATCATGGATTTTAAGCCTGGTAAAAAGAGGTGAGGACGTGAGAATATGTGGGGCTCCTACACGTCTATCAGCACAGAATATCAATTAAGGGCAAAACAACAGGAGCCAGATCACCTGGTTTGGAATTCCAGTTCTGCCACCTTCTAGCAATGTGACTTAGGCAAGGTATTACACTCTCTGTGTCTCACTTTCCTCACCTCTAAAATTATGAACATAATTAAACGTTCTTCTGAAAACTAGAATGAGCACTAAATGAGTTCATGTTTGTAAAAAGCTTAGAGGAGCAAATGTTACTCATGTTTGTTAAATACACATATACAAATACAGACATTACATACCTAAATGAATTCTTCCTGAGATGTCACTTATCTGAACTCCTTTTGTTCCTTTAGTCCAAATCATACTACTGACTACTTGCTAACTATCTCCAACACAACAATACTGTAACAAGAAGGTAAACTAGATGAATGGACTAGAAAGCAACAGTGAGAACGTAGTCCTGGTACTGATCTACTACTAATAGGCAATTTTATCATAACTCAAACTCCTCAGCTACTGAAAAGGAGTAAAGTAAATTGATAGCCTTACAGTTTTGAGTAATAAATGAATAAGGCCTTATATACAGCATTTTGCTCAGTACCTGTAACCTTGTATACACTCAATTAAGGATGGCTATTGATACTGTCATGCTGCCCTTAGTTTCTGGCACCTTGACTGATATGGATATGCTATGGGAAAGAGAGTGAGATTAAGCCTCTTTCTTTTGCTGGCTTCTCCCATTCTTCTTATCTATATTTCATGCTGAAAGATAAAACTTCAAAAACATGATATTCACCAGAGAATGAAAGGATTTGGGTCATAATAACAGCAACAGACTTTTAAGTCCAAAAATGATCATTATCAATGACGGATCCTGTAACATTTCTGGCAAGTACATGGATGTGCAGTCAAAAACATTTATTGATGACAAAACTGTATTAAATGTTTGGCAATTTTTGCATGTTTGTGTGGGGCAGTTTATATTTGTGGAAGCCAGACACTTATTAACGACTCAAAATTTTCAGAAGAAAATAAGATTCAATTAATGAATATATATATGTGGAGAGGATGAAATACAAAGGAAACTAAATGCAATGCCCTGAATGTGTATATTGAATGTTTATATGTTAATAGCCTAAGCCCCACCGTGATGGTATTAGAAGGTGGGAGGTAATTAGGTCGTGAGGGTTAGTGCTAATGCATGGTATTAGTATCCTTACAAAATAGATCCTAGAGAGATCCCTTCCTCCTCCTGCCATGTTAAATCACGAGCAAAAGAAGTCTATTTATAAACCAAGAGGCAGGCTTTCCCCAGACACTGACCATTGTTTTCTTGATCTTGGGCCTCCTACCCTCCAGAACTGTGAGAAATAAATGCTGGCTTAATACACCCTGCCTATGGTATTTTGTCATATGGACTTAGACAATAAAATATCCACAGAGATGTCTAAGTAGCAGAAAAATAAATGCTCAACAAAGGGTCATTCAACTATGTTTACGCAGATAAATACTGCTGGACTAATGGTCATCATAGCCAAAAAAACATGGACCAATTGGGCAGGGTCCTCAAGATATTCTACTTGTGTAGGCTTCATGCTTCCATATTGGGATTTATTCAATTTGACTGATTCTAGGTTACTTGTTTGAAGGAGAAATTCTGAGTTGGCAAGGTCATGCATAATTAGGAAGTAAAAATGAACTCTAACATAAAAAGAAAACTTAGAATTAATATTTTTACCTAGATGCTATATTAAAAACATTTCCAAGGATTTTTCAGACCTTATTTTGCTTTTTATCATGACATTAAAACAACTTTAATGTGAGAGACAGAAGAAAGGAAATTTGGAATGAGAAATGCAGGCAGTGTCTTTGGTTTATTGAATAGAGGTAATAAGTCAAAAATAGTCCTATAATTATGTACTACCATAAACACCGTGTGGAAGCATCTTCATAATGGAGATGTTACAGTTTAATATAATAAAAAACCATGTGCTATAGGTAGTAAACAAAATTTAAAAAAAGATAGCATCTTTAGGTGGGATTGTTATAAACTACAGGCGAATTTGATCTGATAGAAGATAATGAACATCTGCATCAGACAAACTCGGTTTTCAGCTGAGCGATGTCAGACATGATGTAAAGTCTTAAGAACATCATTTTGTGCATCAGTAAAATAATTCTAACAGCATTTGCCTTAAAGTGTTATTGTAAAGATTATAAATCACAGTAAATGGGCCAAGCATAATATTTGGCACATAGGAGACTCTATGGATATTTGTTGTTTTTGTGAAGCAATATTTTAACACAATTCACATGGAACAGGGAAATCTAACGTGAGAGTCAGGTATCCCTTATAAGGAAAATTAAATTGGAGCAATATTATTTTTCCTCTCAGCTTCTGGGGGTAATGACCCAAGTATAACGAAGTGAATTCCTTGTCCCATGTTTGAATTTTGAAAGAGTAAAGTCACTATTAGAGATATCTGCAAAGCACAGTGGTTTTCAACTGGGGTCCTTCTATAAAGTCTGAAGAAATTTTGATGTCAAGGCTCAAGAAGTGATATTGACACTTAATGAGTAGCAGTCAGAGATATTGCTAAGCACCATACAATTTACCAGAAAGCCCCCAAATCAAAGTTTGGTCCAGAATGTCTATAGTGCTGAGATTGAATAGCCCTGGAATAGCAGTAGTGGCAGAACAGGCAATGTGTAGTCATAGCAGCAGGTGTGGGGAGGTGCCAGGGAATGTCTAGCAGTCTGGCCAATCTGCAGTGTCCTGAGCAGATAGCTTCTGTGACAAATTTTTGGCATCTTGACTATGTCTCACCTCCTTGAACTCCTGCTTGATCTCAGCATCCAGTTTGTGTGTGTGTGTGTGTGTGTGTGTGTGTGTGTGTGTGTGTGTTTTAGAGGGAGGGCAGGGTCTGAGGGAGAGGGAGAGAAATTATCTTAAGCAGGCTCCACACCAAGCATGGACGACGGTAAGATCATGACCTGAGCCCAAATCAAGAGTTGGACATTTCACTGACTGAGCCACCAAGGTGCCCCAGCATCTAGTTTTTAAGTTTAATTTTGCAAGCTACACAAAACACTTTTCCAATAAATTTCTTTATGCTCAAGTTAACTAATTTTCATGTTAGCCATCAAGCTAGCCATCAATTAGTAGACAGAGCCTCTCAATAGTATGTATTATTAGTATCATTATCATCTTGAGTAATATAATTATTAATGGTAATTAAATTCATTAGAAAGAACGATCTAAGCTACTTTTTAACAGTATCAATAGCTACCATTTATTAAGTACTTAAAATTGGCTAAAGAGTATATACATGATATTCAATTTATTCCCTAAAGCACTTTGCAAAAAAAAGCATTAATGTCTGTATTTAAGAAATCATAATACTGAAGCAACTCAAAGTCATCCAGCAAAATAAGTATCAGGCCCAAGTTTCAATCTCAGATCTTTTCAACTCTAAAGATTTTTTTTATCTAACCATTCTATATACATACATACTTATTATGCATTATATATATCAGTATGCATCTCTCTTTCATTTCAAAGCCTAAATTACTGCCTCTTTCCCTCATCTCTAATTTCCATCCCACATTCACTCTATTCTGGATTTCAATCTTTTAACATTTCATCACACTCTCTTCACAAATCCCCAGTGGCTTTGGCTTTCTAGGTGTCAAATCAAGCCAATTGGAGTACTTTCTCCTTCTCAAAGTTTCATCACTCTATTGTCAGAATTTATTTTACAGTTTGATCTCTTTCTCAATCTACTCCTTCTCAACTTAATTAGCAGACTGTTCTAACTCAGTCCAGCTCTTGAAATTTGATGTTCATGTGGTCATCATCTTTGACTCTTCTCATTCCACACACTCTCTAGATAATCTCATTCATAGTCTATGTTATTTCATGATGGCTGATAAATTTAATTTACATTAGTATTCATTAATTAATCAAGAATGATATAGAAATCATTTAAATACAACAGTTAAATATACCAACCTTCAGATGCCCATCTGGTTACTCATCAGTTAATTTAAAGAAGAATTCCATCAACTTTAGATACAAAATCATCTGAACTACTTAGTCTATGGGGTTCTACCTTCTCAACTGAAACCATAACATTTATTGACTCCAAGGTGAGGCTTAGAGTTTGCTATAAATATTCTATGCTTCTCCAGCTTAGAATAGCACAATATGAGATCATTCAAATTAAATTATCCCAGCTCCAATTCCCAGGAGGAGAAAATGGCTTTATTTACTTGCCTGTATTCTTTTTCTTGCTTTGAGACAACAATTGATTGTTGTTACTGGAGTATAGAAAGCCAGAAAGTCCTCATAAGTTGTCAGAGGATCCTGTTGTCCTGTGATTAAAGCTACACAGTGAGAACCACACACTTAGAACAAGTAAACCTGTAGAGAACTAGATAATCTTTCTATTTGCTGGTCTGCAATAATTTCTCTAAGACTGGGTCATAATAGGTTAGAAAAGTTCTCTCTCCCGTTATGCCCATTCTATGACTGGCAATAGTTACTCCAGGATAAAGAATAGCTAAGCTTCTAAAACAACATTTCATGGGGTGCCTGGGTGGCTCAGTCAGTTAAGTGGCCAACTTTAGCTCAGGTCATGACCTCATAGGCTAGGAGCTCAAGCCTCGCCTCAGGCTCTGTGCTGACAGCTCAGAGCCTGGAGCCTGCTTCAGATTCTGTGTCTCCCTTTCTCTCTCTGCCACTCCTCTGTTTTCTCTATCTCTCTCTCAAAAATAATAAACATTTAAAAAAATAAATAAAACAACACTTCAATGTCACATGACTTTACATGGTTAAATATATACATAGCCATTTACTTGAAGAAAAGATAATGCCAGCATGGCTAGGCCATAAGGGGGATCTGGTCTCAACCACACAATGTTCTATGAATTGATTTTGAGTCTAGGTCAACAATCCATATTTTTCCATCTTTTCAGTGAATTCCCCTTCATGAGTACTTGCTGTCCATATTTGCAAGCTGACCTCTGTCAAGCCTTCTAATCTCATCATAGATATTTTAATAATATTGAACTTCATAAAGTAAAAGGGTCAAGCTCTATATTGCTTTGCTTTGAGTAAAGGGGAGCTGCTCAAATGAATTCTGATATACCCACAACAAGAAACAGAAATGGCTGGGAATTTTTAAATCAGTTTATCTCACTTGGCAATTGACCATAATACAAAACATCCTTTTTTTAGAAAATAATTCTGCTTAGGGTTTAATAAGTAACAGTGAATAAAATTATGATCCTTGATTGACATCTTCCTATAAGCTCTGGTTTTATAAAAGAGGCCTGTGAACAATATACTTAAAAATAAATTCTACCTTCATAAATATTTAAATTCATTTTCACCAAATTACTAAAAATAGGTTGAAATATGTTCTTTTACAAGGATTTCATTTAGATTTTGATACTATTTAGGGATAAGAAGAGAATGACATTTGAGTTTAATATCTAGGATGCCACATGTTGTGAAAAGATGTCATGTTGTAGCATTTATAGCTTTACACATTGTCTGAATACAAACTGGACATTTAAACTTCACCTGGCATCATGAGATATAGAGCCAAAATTAATCATAATTTAATACTTTCTATATGCTAAGTACTAGAATTATAAGTGCACCAAATTTTCCCTTTTTGTGGAATTATAAAAATACACTTTCAAAATTTTTAATTATGGGGCATAAACCCATAGTACTTTTACAAAAGGTGAGTTCATCTGTGTGTAAACTAACATTTACGTATTATAATTATATCTTAGTGTATCTGATGCATAACATACTTACAGTTTCATGCATAATATTATTTTGACCTTGTCTTTGACACACTTCCCTTTTGATAGTTGGCTTTGGAGCAGTCACAGCCAGGCAGCTTTTTGGATCTGGATAAAGGGAAATTGAGTTGAATTGATAGCCAATTAGGTTCAATAGTATACTATTATTTGATTTATAGTCATTTCTGTGTATAATTAAATTATTGCTAGCTACAGTTAGAATGGCCTTCAGAATGACTTCTCTCACTCATTACATTCACTCGCGAAGGTGCAAGCCAGAGATAATATTACAGTGAGTATACCCTATATATTCTACTACCAGATTTATGTGGGTAGTGGAGAAGAAACAGGTTTGAAATATAAAGAACCAGAATCAGAACCAGTATGTGGAAAACTCTTTTAATCATTATATGTGCAAAATATTAAGTAGCAGATTTTAGGTGCTCCAAAGACTTGCAAAAATAGAAGTCGTCTCTTGTCAGGAATATATTCACTAAAGCAGCAAATAGTTATATGAGCACCCTATTTTTTAAAGGGAATTGTATAAAGTGGGACTTACCAGAATGATTCCGTTTGTAGGGTAGGAACAGATTCAGAGCAGCACTACAAATCTTGAATATGTCCATATGTGTTAGCCTCAAGTTTTATGTATAGGGAACATCTAACAGTTCCAAATAAACTTTTGCTAGCAGTTTCAAATAAAATGATGTGTAAAACTGACACCAATGTAGCAAACAGCCTGAATAAACAAGTATTTCAGTGATTAAAACTCCTACACATTTGTCAATAATTCAGAATACATAGTATAAGAGTAATTTGCTTACAAAATTGAGTAGGTCAATGCAACACAAGATAATTTAAGTGTGCATTTTAAGTGCTCTTGGACAGGCCCTAATTTCAGATTAAAATTTTGCAATCTTTTTTTTTTTTTCAGAATTATTGATCTTGCTGGAATTTAAGTATAACAAAGAGAAAGTGTGATAGTGGAAAGCCAGACACTAGAAAACAAAATAAAATAGATCAGCAGAGTTTCAAAATGTGAAAACTATTTTATTATATCATAGTGGAATTTAAACCTCTGATGGTTAAAATTACAATGAAATTTTTCTAAATTCTCAATCTATAAAAAATAAACTTTGATGAACTAACTGGAAGAAAGACTAAATTATCTTTGTACTGACACTGTAGAAAATGATGTTTCAAAATTGTGGTTATATGAGAGAGAAAAAAAAGACTATGCTAAGAAAAAAGTTTTTTTAATTTTAATGTATATTTATTTTTGAGAGAGAGAGAGAGTGGGAAAGGGACAGAGAGAGAGGGAGACACACAGAATCTGAAGCAGGCTCCAGGCTGTGAGCTGTCAGCACAGAGCCCGACATGGGGCTCAAACCCATGAACCGTGAGATCATGACCTGAGCTGAAATCAGACACTCAACGGAATGAATCACCCAGGCACTCTGTAAACATTTTTTTAAATTTAAATTTTAGTTAACATACAGTACAATATTGCTTAATGGAGTAGAATTCAGTGATTCATCACTTACATCCAATACCCCCTGCTCATCACAACAAGTTCCCTCCTTAATATCCATCACCCATCTAGCCCATCTCCCACTCACCTCCTCTCCACCAACCTTCAGTTTGATATCTATCTTTAAGAGTCTATCATGGGTTTTTTCCCTTTCTGTCTTTTTTCTCCTTCCCATATGTTCACCATTTTGTTTCTTAAATCCCACATTGGAGTGAAATCATATGATATTTGTCTTTCTCTGACTTATTTCACTTAGGATAATACATTTTAGCTCCATCCATGTCATTGCAAATAGCAAGATTTCATTTTGATGGCTGAGTAATATTCTATTGTATATGTATACCACATCTTCTTTATCCATTCATCAGTTGATGGACATTTGGCCTTTCTCCATAGTTTGGATATTGTTGTTAGTGCCGCTATGAACATTGGGGTGCATTATCCCTTTGCATCTGTATTTTTGTATCCTTTGGGTAAATGTCTAATAGTGCAATTGCCAGATTGCAAGGCAGATGAATATTCTATAATATTATGTAATAACATACAATATTAATAAAATATATTATTTTTCTCATTAAATTTTGTAGCATTTTTACATGTACGTAAATTAATATAGCCTCCTGAGAAAATAATAATAATTCCTACTAGTCACATTTCTATCCATAGCCTGAACAGCAAAGGCAAGGTAAATGATCTGCTAATTATGTCACAGTTAAAAGAGGAAAAGAATCAGTTGGTGTAAGTATCATATTCTAATCCAGATCTCAATTTTTCTTTGTCAATAATATTCTTCATAGATTCTGAGTAATTCTGTCTGATAGGTATAATTTAATAATTCCAGTACAGTTCTCAGAAATGATTTGCTTGATTTTCACATTATAAATGATACTTATTTGGGCTGAATGATGGCCCCTACTCCTGTTTTTCAATTGCTAAATCCAAAGTCCTTTGCAGAATTCTTTACCCATCTCTTTGCTTTGTCCTTTTATCTGGTCCATCAGCCAATCCTATTAAGTTTACCTTCAAAGTTTATTCAGAATCTACCTACTTCTCAACATCCCAATGCTGTCTTCCTGGTCTAATCCTCCATCATCCCTCACCTGGATTATTTCAATGGCTTCCTATTTGGAGAGCCTTCTTCCACCCTTGTCCTTCTTTCCTCCTATAAGTCAATACAACAGCCAGAGTAATTCCATTAAAAGTAAGTCAGATCATGTTACTTCTGTGTTCAAACAATTCCAATGCTTTACCTTCTTATTATGAATAAAAACCCAAGTCATACCATGATTTATTTACAAGGCTCTGTGTGATCTGGACCCTGCAACTCCCATGTATCTCTGACTGCATCTTCTGCTTTCATCTCCTTTACTCCATCACGTTGCCTTACCAAGAAACAACACTGTCTTGCACAGAGATATTCCCTTTGCCACAAATTCTCTTTCCTGTGTTCTTGCTTGGCTCCTTTGTTTCCTTCGGGATGAAACCCACTTTCTCAGTGAAATCTTTTTTGGTGACATCTATATTTTCAGCTCTCAGATGCCTCTAACCCTTTCCTTTTTTATTATTCCTTGTAGTATTTATCAGTATCGAATATAGTACATGTTGTACTTTATTACTATTGTCTGTTTTCTTTACACTCTCACCTGGAATGTAAGCTTCAAAAAATGCAGGAAATATTAATGTTTTGTTTCTAACAATATCAGCAGTGCTCACAAAACTGTCCTGCATGGGTAACTGTATGGTAAACATTTAATTTATTAATCTGATGTGAACTTCTCGGAGTGATTTTTAAAAAAGTGGTCTGGCTATGTGCCTTGTGTTTTATCTACTCAATATACTTCTGAACTTTCATTGCCTTTTAATTATCTTTTAATTAACTTTCGCTGTCTCTGATCTTAGCTTCATCATCTGTCTGCAGAGTTACTACAGCATCCTACAAACTGTCTCCCTGCTTCATGTTTTGCTACTTTTCACAATGTGCTCTTTCTCAGATGAAAATCTGGTCATGTCCATCCCTACTAAATATATTTCAGTCGTTTTAATTCTGTGTTCACTGTAAGGTCACTAGCTTCCCTCCCACTCAAGGATGAATATTGGAAAGATGTAAATGAGAATAACATATGATACTATGGGATGAACTCAGACCCACATAAAGTTACTGAAAAGCAAATTATTTACAAATTTTGATACTGCAGTTCTTGTTAGTATGAAATATTTATGACATACATCATAACTCATGGTAAGTTACAAATATGCAGAGAAAATGACATGGAGAATTGGGCTTTTAATATATCAAAGGAAAGCTTTCTATTGCTTTTCATTTTGTGGAGGTGAAGAACTTGAATCATATCTGTTTTCCATCCATGATGTTTTGACCAGCTGTAAGAGTTAGGGGTGTAACCTATGGTCTTGGATCGACTTAAAAGTAATTAACTTTTTGAAATAACTTCAATCTTAGTTTCATTTGAACTAGCTAAGCAACACAGGTGATTCATATACTTGACTGATTATGTGGTTTATACCTAATCCTTTTTACATTCATCAAACTGAAATTTTAATGTATGGGAATGATACATAATCTTTTAATTTTAAATGGTAAAAATTCCAAAGCCAGAGCCTAAGATATGTCTATTTTGAATATTTAGTTGTATCTGGGTAGGTTATAAGTAGCCATGGATGATTTCCTGACAGGGATTTTATTTGCCTGTGAACATTATGAGCTTGATGAAAAATGGAAAGAATGAGTGCTTGAGACTTGAGCAAAAGATAGCATGAAGATTCTGATGGTCTAGGATGACTATTTTGCAGATAAAGTCGAGAGTTGGAAAACAGTGTTTCTTCTCATGTCTGTATAGAGAGCATAGCATAAAGGAGGAACTTCTGCATTACTGTGGACTAGAAGAAGAAAATAAAGCAATAAAGACAAGAGCACAGTCATTGGGCAAAAATTGTCTGTTGAAAAATTCTCCTTTATTTCAGGAAACAACTCTCTCCCTTTTTTGGTGGGAATAGCTCTTCCTCCACTCCAACTGAGGAAGTGTTGGGAAATTTTTATCATGCAAATTGAATCCATTATCCACAAGAATGGACGTAGACTTAGGTTAGGTCAATTAGCACTCCCCCCTCCCAGGATTTTTACAATTAAAGAAAACAGGAGTAGTTAATCTCTAATGGTGAAATGAATGAGATCCTAGAGCTGCAAAGTCCAAGCCTCCAATACCTTAAAGCTTTGATAGGATAAAGCCAACCCACAGTGAAAAAGGAAAGGAAAGGAAAGGAAAGGAAAGGAAAGGAAAGGAAAGGAAAAGAAAGGAAAGGAAAGGAAAGGAAAGGAAAGGAAAGGAAAGGAAAGGAAAGGAAGGAAGAAAGAAAGAAAGAAAGAAAGAAAGAAAGAAAGAAAGAAAGAAAGAAAGAAGGAAGGAAGGAAGGAAGAGAGAAAGAAAGGAAAGAAAGAAAGACAGGAGAAAAAGAGAGAGGAGGAAATGTGAGAAAGAGAAACACTGGTGGCCTGGGTTTTTTAAGCTAGTAATCTTTCCTTTTTTTGTTTTGGTGATTTTAATTGGGTTTCTGATGCTTTTACCAATAAAATTTAACCAACACAAGTTCTAACAATATGATTGTATATAGAAATAGAAGAGAATAGAACACAAATCAAAATGTGAAGAGAGCTCCTAATAGTCAGGATTTCAGTACATAGGTCTTCAGATGTGCTGCTATACAATTTTGATGACTCAAATTTATTCTTCTCTTTATTTCATTGTCAGTGCCTTGATAAAACTAGATTTTGAGAACCCTGAGTACATATTCTTTCCAGGGCCTTGAAGGCACAGTATTGGTAATTACTGCTAAGTATAACAGCCTTAGTTAAAATTTCTTTTACTTGTGAAGGTGGAAGGTGAAGAGAATTTCGTCAGCTAGAACAAATGTGAGATGAAAGGAGGAATCTCCTCAGCTGGTGGGAATTCTTAATTTAAGAAATATATGAACAGAATTGTGAGGCAGATCTCCTGGGAACAGAAATAGTAGGAAAGACAGGGCAAAGAAACCTTGGACCTGAAATGGTTAAACAAATATTTGTATCAGAATTGTAACCAAAATAGGATCATAGACTTGGCTTAAGATTTTATATAATAAATTTGGTTTATTATCCAGTTCACAATAGAATGAAGGTTCTTGTATGACCAGTGCATCTGAAAGTTAGGGGATGATAAAGGGT
Organism: Cryptoprocta ferox; assembly: GCA_028646485.1. NCBI lineage: Eukaryota > Metazoa > Chordata > Mammalia > Carnivora > Eupleridae > Cryptoprocta > Cryptoprocta ferox. The sequence continues at coordinate 32,031,243 of CM053571.1, forward strand.
AAGTTTGTAACTGGAAGTCCTATGGGTCCCTTTCAGGCTTTTAGAAACAGCACATGGTTTAGTGAACATTTATATATCTCTACTCATTTCTTTGCAGTCATGGCTAACTATAATCAATTGGGAAAATAGTGACAATGCTGGTGATTCAGACTCAGGTTCCACAATTCGAATGATATTTTAATTCCAATATGGGCTTTTGAGAGACTGTCTCATATTCTTATAGGCATGACTGGTGAAACAAAATGATAAGTAAAGAGCACAGGCTCTGGAGGCAGTCTGCCTTAGTTAGAATCTTGGCTCAGCTACTCACTAGGGTATGACTTTGGGAAAATTCCATAAACTCTGTGACTCAGTTTTCTAATCTGCAAAATAGGGATGATAGCATTACACTTCTGAGGTTGTTAAAATGATTAAGCAACACAAAGTTCTTAGAGCTGTCTTCAACACATAGTGAGTTCAAGCTCTTTTTGACAATAAAACACTGAGGTGAATTTAATGGCCAGACCCCAACAGTGTTAAATCTAGGAGAAAGTTCTCTTTCATCTCCCAGATTAAAAGCAACAACCAGAGTTGGATACAGATAACATGGTCATTAAAATGTATTGATGAGAAAATACTAGGAATAACGGTGATATGCAAAACTGGAGAGATTGAAAGATAATCCTAGGTGGTTAAAACTACAAGGGAAAAATCTGAAAAGGTGAAATGTAAAATAGAAATGAAGTTGAAAGGTAAAGTAAAAGAACAAGTTATTTAAAAATGAAACCCAAAACTTTACAAGACCAATATTGGAATGGTGCGACTAAATAAGAGTACATATAGGAAAGACTTAAAGTGTTTTGGTCAACAGCAAATACAGTGTGTCAATGACATACTGAAGATGCCAACAAAACTACTTAATTAACATGGATACAATGTCCAGAAATAAAGAGTTTTGTTTTATTTCGTGCTTATAAGGCCACATCTAAAATAATACACACAGTTCTTTCTTTTTATTTTTTTTAAATTTTAAATTTTAGTCCAAGTTAGTTAACAGTTCTTTAAGAAGGAATATATTTAGAAACTATAACATATAAGATATTACTATAAAAGTTAATAAAGTTTAGTTTTACACAAAAGAGATTTCAGAGTAAAATATCTGCCTAACTTAAAGAATATTAAATGCAATAAACGTTAGACTTATTTTATGTACCTCTAGGAAACATATTTTATATATGCATATTGAATGAGACTCAGAGGTAACTATTTACCGACTCATTGCTTCGCTTCCTACCAGTTTCTAAACATGTCTTGTTTAAGACAGAGAATGTACTGAGAATTTCTGCTTGAATGCTGAATGCATTCTAGGATAGTGAGCCTACCATTTTATATTAAGTGTCTGGAATGCTTGAGATGAGCTCTGAGTAATTTTGCACCCTCCTAGTAGTTTTGCAGGGCACCTAGCATCTATTCTCTCTTTCAAAATACTTTGAATTGCTTCTGAATTACCCCTCTCACGGTCTCAATTCACTGTGCTTTTTATGTGGTTGACTCAACAGCATACTCTGGATATGGGCACTGTGACTGGCTTAAGGATAATTATCTGCCCTAATTTTGTTCACTGAGACATAGACACAGAAAACAGTAAAACCTTGGATTGTGAGTAACTTGGTCTGCGAGTGTTCCTCAAGTAGAACAAACATTTCTAATAAATATTAACTTGATAAACAAGTGATATCTTGCTATATGAGTAGTATGTGATGCCAAACATCACATGATCACAACAGAGCCAATGGTTCTTCTCTCTCTCTCTCTCTCTCTCACTGAGGGATTGTGGGTGATTGTCTCCCTTGCTTGGATGCTTGGTCTCAGGCTGTGGTGTTTGACAGAAATCAGTGATTTTTCAGAATATTGGAAAGTTCTCACTACTGGCACTAGTGTATTTTTCATCACTTCAAAACACCTATGGATAAGTCCTTTGCTTTTCCATACAAGAGTAAGCTTAGGAATGCTTTACTTCATTCTAGGTCAGACTGCCTGCAGATATAGACCTTTGCCAGTCACATCATATAAAATATATGACAGAGTTTATTAATACTGACTGTACTGTAGTCAACATCCATGCAAGTTTATACAATGGATACCATGAAGGAAAAGGTTGAAAAAAAGGTGGTGAGAAGAAGGAGATGATTACGGTGGACATTAAGAAGGAAATCATTGAGAAGTACAAACGAGGCATGTGAGTGGTCAAAATTGCAAGATTTTATAAGAGGTCTATGTCTGCCTCTTGTCTGCAGAAGAGGAGGTGAAATCCCCCACTTCAAATGAGCTTAGGGAGATGTGTAAAATGTGGGAAACTGCAAATATTTGTAGAAAACACCACCCGAAAAAGGCTGTAGCTGTGCAAGTAATGAATCCGTTTAACGACAATGCAATGTCGCATTTCCAAGAAATCCTCAAAAGGGACAAAAGCAAGTGTCATTAGATAGGTTCCCTGTTAAAGTTGCAGGAAAAGAATAAGATTCCCCTGAGCCAATAAATAGCAGTGATTCTGTCAGTGATAGAAAAGTTGTCCCACACAATAACCCTCTTCTTTTTTATCTCCCTCACACCAGCCAGGAAGGTTTTCAAAGGTAAGTGCAGGTTAATTTGTTTATTTTTCTTTATATTTTGTATTTTCCTTATTTTGTTGTATTATATTACAAATTGTAATAATTTTTCTATGAATAATTTTGGTTGTGGAACGAATCATCTGAGTTTCCATTATTTCTTATGGGAAAATTTGCTTTGACATACAAGTGCTTTGGATCACAAGCATGTTTTCATAGTGAATTATGATCACAAACTAAGGTTTTACCGTATTTAAATTGTTAGAAAAAGATACTTGGGTATCCCCCACTGCCACCCAACCTCCCCACCCCCACACATGCAGGACACACAAACTATACTTGATTCTGGGAAGCTATTCTCTTCGTATTAAATCTTTGTCAGAAGCCAACATGAAAGGGAACAAAATTAAGACATATTCTTAGATTAGGTCCTAGCAATATAATTTGAAACCCCAGTACTAGTATAATGCTGGACATTTAACTTGTGTGACCCAACAAATTCCCCTTTTAATTTATTTTTTAATTTGTTTCAACTTTTATGTTGAAATAATTATAGATGCATACAAAATTGCAAAAATTGTACAAGAGAGGTTTACTGTACAGATCACCCATCTTCTCTCAAGGTGACATCTTATACAACTATCAGGAATTATGAAAATCAGGAAGTTGACTGGTACAGTATATTTAACTAGACTATAGACCTTACTCAGATTTTACTATATTTTTCATGCACTCATTTTTTATGCCTTGTGAATGTTTATGACATTTTTTCATATATATAGATTCATATAACCATCATTATAATTGAGATAAAGTATTGTCATTACATCATAAACTCCTTAAAAAGCAACTCTCTTGTGCTCTCTTTATAGTCATAACTTATCTCCACCCACCCCCATCTCTTTAACCCCTGGCAACCATTTGTTCATTCTCTTTCTCTGTAATCTTCCTGTGTTGAGGACACATACAGTGGTTAACCTTTTCAGATTAGTCCCCTTTTTTTTATTAAAGCCAATTGATATTTTATATCATTTCCATCTATGTTCCAGTTGGCATCATCATCATGACAGACCTTTTTCTTTTTTTTAAGCCTCTGTTGTGTTTGCTCATCCAGTGTAACTACTCCTAATAGAAAGAGTAGAAAGAAATCTACTTTCTTTAATTAGCTTCAGTCACCTGGTAGGGGATGAAATCTCCCCCTGAAACCTAGCTCTGTGTCTGAAATCCTGATGTCTTTCTTGTCTCTTGCCTTCTCCCACTTCTTCCTTTTAAGAGCTGCAGCTCTCAAACATTCAACCAAGGTAAAGCATTCTTTTAGAAAGTAGTAAACCTTCTTTGAAAAAAATTTCTATTCAGATCCTCTCCCAATATATTAATCAGATTTTTTAAAATTATATAAGTTTTTAATATATATTGGATATTAACCCCTTATCAGATATATCATTTACAAATATTTTCTCCCATTCGTTAGGTTGTCTTTTTGTTTTATTGGTTTCCTTCACTGTGCAAAAGCTTTTTATTTTGATGTGGTCCCAATAGTTTATTTTTGCTTTTGTTTCCCCTGCTTTGGAAGACATATCTAGAAAAATGATGCTTTGGCCAATGTGAGAGAAATTAACTTCTTGTATTCTCTTCTAGGATTTTTATAGTTTTAAGTCTTAGGTCTTCAATCCTTTGAGTTTACTTTCGTGTATGGTGTTAGAAAATGGTTCAGTTTCATTCTTTTACATGTAGCTGTTAAGTTTTCCCAACACCATACATTGAAGAGGCTGTCTTTTCCTTATTTTTTATTTTTAATTGACCATATAAGTGTGGGTTTGTTTCTGGGCTCTCTATTCTATTCCATTGATCTATGTGTCTATTTTTGTCCCAATATCATACTGTTTTGACTGCCAAAATTTTGTAGTGTATCTTGAAATCTGGAATTGTGATACTTCCAGCTTTGTTTTTCTTTTTCAAGAGGAGACATACCGATGGCCAGCAGACAATGAAAAGATGCTCAATGTCACTAGTCATCAAGGAAATGCAAATCAAAACCACAATGAGATATCACCTTACATCTGTCAGAATGGCTTACATAGAAAAGACAAGAGATGGGGCTCCTGGGTGGCTCAGTTGGTTAAGGACCCAACTTTAGCTCAGGTCATGATCTCACAGTTTGTGGGTTGGAGCCCCGTGTTGGGCTCTGTGCTAACAGCTCGGAGCCTGGAGCCTGCTTCGAATTCTGTGTCTCCCTCTCTTGCTGCCCCTTCCCCAGCTTGCACTCTATCTCTCTGTCTCTCTCTCAAAAATAAATAAACATTAAAAAAACAAAATGAAAAGAAAAGAAAACGAAAGGAAAGAAACAAGAAATAACAAGTTTTTGCAAGGATGTAAAGAAAAAGGAAACCTTATACATTGTTGGTAGGAATGTAAATTGGTATAGCCAATGAATATATACCACTCCGTCTCTCTCTTTCTCTCTCTCAAAAATAAATAAACATTAAAAACTTTTTAAAAAAGACAAGAAAGGCCATATGATTCAATAATTCCACTACTCGGTATTTACCCAAAGAAAACGAAAACACTATTTCGAGAAGATATACGCACCACTATGTTTATTGCAGCATTATTTACAATAGCCAAGATATGGAAGCAACCTAAATGTCCGTTGATAGATGAATGGACAAGGAATATGTAGGGTACATGTGTGCACATGTATATGCACATGCACAGACACACACAAACACACACAATGGAATATTATGTGGATATAAAAATGAAGGGAAAAAAAAGAAGAGATTGTGGTATTTGTAACAACATCAATGGACCCAGAGTGTATTACAGTAAGTGAAATAAGTCAGACCAAAGAGATAAATTCCATATAACTTCATTTATAAGTGGAATCTAAAGAATAAAAAAAGAAATAAACAAAAAGCATTATCAGACCTACGAATACAGAGAACAAACTGATGATTGCAGAGAAGAGGAAGGTGAGAGGTTGGGCAAAATGTGTGAAGGGGAGTAGGAAATAGGCTTCCAGTTGTGGAATGAATAAGTCAAGGGTATTAAAGGCACAGGAGAAGAAATATAGTCAATTATATTGTAATTGTGTTTAGTGGTGACAGTGGTAGTTACACTCGTGGTGAACACAGCGTAATGCATAAACATGTCAATTCACTATCTTGTACACCTGAAACTAATGTAACATTGTGTGTCAATTATACTAGAATTTAAAAATTTAAATAAAATTAAAAAGAAAGGTCATCTGTAATCTTAACGCTTTCACTTTTCAAATTTCTATTTTAGCAGTTATCAGAAAAATATGATTTCCGAATAGATTTCTTTCACAAGAAAAAATAGCAAAACTTAATACAACAGCCCTTTATCTGTTAAAAAAAATAAGTTCAACATAAAAACTTTTTCACAAAGAAAATTCCAGGTCATATCTCATTCCTGTAATAGTATTAAGTGTTTAAAGAAGACATAAGAGGAGGGGACATTTTCTGAATTTTTTATGACAAATTTAATAAGGAATTCAAACTTGATAATGGTAAATAATTAATATCAAATTCTTGATAATGGGAGCATAACATAGTGCAATCACTTTGGAAAAGAGTTGTCTAGTTTCTTGAAAAGTTAAAAAAAAATTCCTAGCAATTCTACCTCTAGAAATTTACACACAAAAAATGAAATCTTACATTCATAAAAGGACTTGTATAAGAATGGTTACAGCAGATTTATTCATGATAAATTAAAAAAACTTGAAAACATTCAAATAGTTATCAACTGGAAAAGGGATAAATTGCAATGTATTCATACAATGGAACACAACTGAACAATAAAGATGACTGAACTGTTAATACATGTGGCAGTATGGGTAAATCACACAAACATGATTTTGAATTTAAAAAAGCCAGACATAAAAGGGACATACTCTTTAACTGCATGTATATAAAGTTCAAGAACAAGCAAAACTCTCTGGTGAAAAAAAAAAACAGTGGGAATAGGAAGATCTGACTGGAAACTAGCAGTAGATAACTTTCTGTATCTTAACTGGAATGTAGACCACATGGGTGATTAAAACTCATTACACATTAGTTAAAACTCATACACATCATTACTGTTATTGAAGTTATAACTTAAAAAAGTTGAAATCAGAGAATAAATGTTTTCTTGAATACAACTTCTTGAATCAGCCCATAATCAGTATATACCTTTAGACACACATATGATTTACATTATTGTCTGTTGATTGTGGATGTCATTGTCTTTTTCTTTTTTAAGCTTATTTATCAGTTTTGAAAGAGAGAGAGAGAGGGAGCCAGTGGGGAGAGGCATAGAGGGAGAAAGAGAATCTAAGCAGACTCTGTGGTGTCAGTAAAGAGCCCAGCACAGGATTCGATCTCATAAACTGTGAGATCATGACCTGAGCTAAAATGAAGTTTCAGATACTTAACCGACTGTGCCACCCAGGCGCCTCTCATTCTTCCTTTCAACATCAGGTTCCCAAGGCCTAGTACCTCCCAATTCCAACTTTTCCCTATTTGTAACTGGCCATCTATTGAGGCTTCAGCATATCTCAATAATACTTCTGTTCAAGTAATGGAAATAAGGACCTATTAGTAATAATTAAAAGTATACAAACTCATTTGCAATATGATGAGTTTCCCATCACACTCGGGATTCAAATAAGTTCAGATAGTCATTTTATTTATCAGATGCTTTGTAAATACCTGTTATGTTGCCTGTTACTATCCTAGACATTTAGCTATATGGCTGAATTAATAACTTAAAGCTGCATTTTTCTAGTTAGTGTTTTTCTTTTTCTGCCATTTCTTAGCTACAACAATGACTGTACTTACATATACAACTGGAATGAAACTATAGGACAGGGTTTCCATTGCAGCCATTTTTATGATCAACAATTCCTTCAAATAAAGGAGTTTATTGGTAATTCACAACACTTTTTGAGATAAGACAAATGAATCAATGCTGTTATTTTTTTGTTGTTGTTGCACACTGGCATGACCTATGATTTTAAAAGCGTTTTGTATAAAATGTAATCTGGTCAAATTAGTTTATATATTATTAACGATAACTATCTTTTGATGAAATAAATCAAAAATATTTTATTTATAAATTTAATATAGTTAAATAAACACAAAATTATCAAAATTTACAAAAAATGCTGTTTCCCTCTGTTTTGTTAATTTATAACTATTTTGTATTTCTTTGCCTACATACATACTGTATTTATCTAATCTATACCTGACTTGAAATCAAAGGCATCATTAAAATACAGGTTTGTAGCACCTGAGTGGTTCAGTGGGTTAAGCATAGGAATCTTAATTTCAGCTCAGATCATTATTTCACGGTTTGTGAGTTTGAGCCCCATGTTGGGCTCTGGACTGACAGTGCAGAGCCTGCTTAGGATTTCCTTTCCCTCTCTTTCTGCCCCTCCAATTCTCTCTAAATAAAATAAAGTTTTAAAAAATTAAAATAAAATATAGTCTTTTATTATTGCTATAGCTATTATTAAATTAATCTAATAAGCTCTGTAATAAGATTTATGATGAAACTTTTAATTTACTTAAATAATTAGAGCCATCAAAATTATTAATTCAGTAAACAAAACATTTGTTTCCACATTTGCCAACTGATTATCTAAATTAGATAAGACTAATGCAAAACTTTAGTTTCATTTTCAACAGAGCTGGATTTATATATTTTTTTCTTTGATTTTTTTTTTTTTTTTGATAGATGAGAGAGCACAGACTGGGGAGAGTGGCAGAGGGAGAGAGAGAATCTTAAGCAGGCTCAATGCTTAGCACGGAGGCAGACATAGGGCTTGATCCCATAAGCCTGGACTCATGACCTGAGCTGAAATCTAGTTGGATACTCAATCAACTGAGCCACCCAGGTGACTTGAATTTTGTTTTGTATTTTAATGTACTAGGTACTTTCAAATGTCTTAAGAATTAAATCATATACTAGCTAAAAAATTCTGTATTTGCCAAATTCAAAATAGGAAATAAAATATTAGATTCAAGTTACTTAGAAATATTTAATTTTATAAACTTCAAAGTAATTTGCAACCTTATAGTTAATGGAAATAATATCTACCTCTTATCGATTGTGAAATTAATTGCGTATCAGTGTTACAAGTACATTGTAATTCTGCATAGTTTAAGAGAAAAATTTTAAACAATTTTTTATGAAATCCTAGATAATTATTAAGTATGATATCATAAACATTATTTATAAATGTAAATCCATATTTTTTCTGCATACCTAAATTATTATCATGGTAAAAATGTCCAACATACCTTAAAATATTCAAGATTCCAATTTAGGGTTTTCTTGTCAATGGTAAAATTAAGTCCTACTATTCTAATTCCATTAAAAATGTGTTTTAATATACTTCTTCTTATTAAAGGCTATTTAATAAGAGCCTTGATTTTAATAAGGCTTAATAATAATATTAAAGGCTCTTTAATAAGAGCCTTGATAAACTCTTGATTCTAAGAATAGAGAATTTAGCCACACGTTTACCTGTTCGGTTAGTTTAATTTTGTCAAGGGAAGTATTTACTCAATTTCCTATCTAAATTTATTGTACAGTGTAACAAAGCTACAGTTATGACAAATGTGTCAAAAACGTGTACACAATTACCACCTTAAATTATTTACTATATGGTTTAAAGTTAAACTGGAAATAGACTTTACTGATCTTAATTTCATTAAAGAGCATTTTCTCTCTTGTGTCCAAGGTACCATTTCAAAAGTTAATTAAAAATACATCCCATACTACAATTACTCCATAACTCATTAAACTTTGTGTTCCTTTTGAATAAATGGTGTTAACTCAATATTTTTTGTATGCGGTGGGAAGTCAGAAACTATATGTAAATAGTGTTTCTGTTTGTTACACTTTTAAAAAATTCTAACAATTAATAAATGAGATTGGTAAGTGTCAGAATGTTTTCTTCAACTGGAAAGGCTGGCATTCAAGCTTTCTATCTCCAGAAGACAATATGGACTCATACATATAGAGTTTTCCTTTTCTGTTTTTCTTTCTAATTGAGTTAGTTATATTTGCAACAGGATTATTCTCCTACAGACATTACAGAGAATAATGGGGTTTGGTTTTCTTTTCCAGCTGCAACTATAAATCCAGCTCCCCTCCCCCCAGACTTCTGCTTCCTGAACTATTTTTCATTGCAGGGAATGTGAAGATACTCTGGCTGCAACTCCTGTTCTACATTTTTGGCCATTGCTTGTCTTGTTCGGCAGATGGCCCCTTACCTACCACATGGATACTCACTTAGAAAAGGAACATAATCTTCCCTTTTCCTATGGTGAATTTTTCACTGAATGTGCTTCTTTCCTCCTTCCCTTTCCTCTCTTCTTTCCTTCGCTATGTTTTTCCTTCCTTCTCTCATTCTTTCATCCATTCTTTGATTTTTGCATTACCTGAATAACTAACTACTATGTGCTAAATGGTAGTGGAAAGAATATAATCATCAAAGAGAGACTATGGGGAGACTGAGAGGTAAACCCAATGACAATACTACGATAAGTTGAAGCAGTCTTCTCTGAGAGCACAAAGGAGTGGTACATAAGCAAGTTTTGATGAGTCAGGAAAGACATCAGGGAAGTGGTTTACAGACTGAAACCAGAAGGCTGTAACCAGAGTTATCTAGTCAACTAGTATAACACACTTCTTATCCAAGTCTCTTTTATTCACCAGCCATGTAAAGACTCTATTTCTCTATGCTGTCTTAAATACTAAGACAGAAATCTCATTTTAATTAGGGACAGGGGAAACCAGAGGTAGAAGTGAATTTCATTCCAAATAACTACTCAAACCTCCAATAACTTTTCTTTTTATAAAATTGTATTTTTGTCTCTTTCTTTGTAATATTTGATAACGTAATTTTTCTTAATGTCTCCTTATTCTACCCCTGAGTTTCTTTTTTTTTTAAATTTTTTAACGTTTATTTATCATTGAGAGATAGAGAGAGACAGAACATGATCATGGGAGGGGCCAGAGAGTGGGGAGACACAGAATCCGAAGCAGGCTCCAGGCTCTGAGCTGTCAGCACAGAGCCCAACTCAGGGCTCATACTCACAAACTGTGAGATCATGACCTGAGCCAAAGTCAGACCCTCAACTAACTGAGACACCCAGGAGCCCCCACCCCTGAGTTTCTTTACAACATTATCATCCCTACTATTGTTACTCAACTGGAATTTAAATCTTCAATTTTTCAATCATGTATTTTGAATCCTGTATTGAATCCTTCATTTAATTAATAGATCAAATATATATTTTTCCAACCTAATGATAATCTCTTACCTGATAGATAAATTATATTATTCAAGAGGAGAGGGAGAAGAAAATAAAGTTAGAGAAAACATAGCAGAGTTTGAAATATTTACCTTATTTAGCTCTAGCCAATAATAAAGCCTATTAGGCAGAGAATTTTTAATGCCAATTACATTCATCTGTTATTTGTTGACCTCTCAAAATATTATCAATATTTTAACTCAGCCATGTAGTGAAGATTGAAATCATAATCTGATACTCTGCAATCCTAATTTTAAGCTGTCTCTATCCTTTTATCTTTTTTATTAAGTTTGAGAGAATTTGAAAAACAATTCAGGCAGCTAAATTGTCTTAAATTAATATATTAACATATTTTAGAACCTTTCTTCTGTACTTATTCCTGAACTCACAAAAGCACTTAATTTTTAATGATGAATAAAATTTGAGGGGCATATGGTTTGTACTTTATGTAAATAGAGCACAAAAATAAATTTCAACTCTGTTTGAATACTTTAAACACAATCATTTTCCAGAGGCCAAGAAACATTAGGAGACAAAGAATGCTGGCTGACTGAAAAATTAGCTGTGGAACACCTTTTGGATGGCCTACAATGGCTTTTTTAAAAGAGAAGAAAGTCAGACTGAGCTCTTTATTAGTTTTCATCAATCAGCCTTTGTTAGCAATTGACACAGCATTTCCAGTGATTCTACTGGAAAAGGTATCAGTAGAGAGTGAACATAATTGGCTCTGCAGAGGCAGAATTCTATTACAGTAATGACATACTCTACCTCCAAAGGTATTTCTGATTCAAAGATATTAAATTAATTTAATAGTTGAAATGATTTATTTTGGAGAAGTTTGGAAAACATTTTGGGATAAAAATCAAGTAAGCAAAATTTAAATTCAACATGTATTAATATTTTATGACAATTTGGTTAATTCATATATCATCTCCAGATGCAATAGCTACAGTGCAACAAAATTCCATGTTTTCATTTTAATTCTGATTAAGTGACAGCGAATGTTTAAAATAATCTGATGATTATATTTTAAATAATTGTCAATCAATATAATTGAGTTCTGAAGTGGATCATTTCAATTAAAATATTTAGTATTGCTTTCTACTGAATCTAAAAAAAAACATAACCTGCTTTATAAAAAATTTTTAAAATTATGTATTTATTTGTTAATTTTTAAATTTACATCCCAGTTAGCATATAGTGCAATAATTTCAGAATTAGATTCCAGTGATTCATCCCCTATGTGTAACACCCAGTGCTCATCCCAACAAGTGTATTTCTTAATGTCCCTTACCCATTTAGCCCATCTAGAACATATCCTGTTTTTTAATATGACTGCTGTTTAATACAATTATCAAAAGATTGTAAGATCAAAGATATATAACACAATACATAAACTCATATGGATCAAAATCAGCATGTCATTTGATTTTTTTATCTAATTCAAAAATGTTTGTGACTGGGGCACCAGGTGGCTCAGTGGGTTAAGCATCTGACTTCAGCTCAGGTCATGATCTCACAGTCCAGGAGTTTGAGCCCCTCATCAGGTTCTGTGCTGAGAGCTCAGAGCCTGGAGCCTGCTTCAGATTCTGGTGTCTCCCTCTCTCTCTGCCCCTGCCCTGTTCACACTCTGTCTCTCTGTCTCTCTCTCAAAAGTAAATTAAAGTTAAAAAAGTTTAAAAAAAAGTTTGTGACAGTAAAATGCCTCACTTAAGCTGTAACTACCTTTTCCATAAGATAAAAGCACAAATTGTCCAGGAAATACAATATCCAGAAAAACATTTATGACATCAAAGTGAATAAATAAACCTCTAGAGCACCTTGATTGCCATGACCATGATGAATACATAGGAAATAATTTTCCAATGTTTTTGTGTAACACTCATGTATCAGCAAAAGATAAATGAATCTTTCCAAAATAAAATCAGCATTAATTATGAACAAGCTGTTCGCTGGGGAAGGAAACAAGATAATTAGAGGGATACTTGGAAGTAAGTTGTGGGAAAGGCAAATAAAAGTTTTATTCATCACTGGGAAGAATTTGTTGGTGTGAGAACCGGGCAAGTAAAGGGGATGTGGTGGGACTAGTAAAGAGAAGGTGTAATGACTAATTTAGGCAAGTTTCTGTCACGAATCCCCCACCTTCAAGAACTAAGGGACTGGAACAATATGATCAATTTATCCCTTTCTGAAACCAGGCTGATAAACTTCTTTCAAATGAATGACCAGCCCAGGATACTGAGCAGCTGATGTAACTAACCATCGCAGTTCAGCTGCACAGAGCATCACAGTATCCAAGACACCAAGGAGAGCTTGCCTTTTAATGAGGCTGGCATGAAAGAAAGTTAGTTACATGCCTCAGAAGCAAGTTTCTCTGAAAACAAAGAGATAATATTCTTCATTTCAACCATGGTAGTCCTAGTGAATTCATTTCAAAAGTGTAAGTGTGAATGTGTATTTTCCAAAGGGTTGGCTCACTAATGACACAGTGAGGATGCAGGGGAAAGAAAATTTATTAGGCATTAAAACACACAGTTTTTTTTTATAAGAAAATAAACACAGAGGTTTAATATAGTTCAATTAAGTCTTTCAATTATGAAAAGAAATGGAAAGCAAATTATTATTAATTTGGCTTATTTATATATCTCCTCTGTATTTCTTGGAAGGCTATTTAAACATGCTTAAGTTGAAACAACTTAAAGGTTTTGTGGCAAAACATGATTGAAAAGAAAATATACTAAATAAAATGGTACTTTAAGTTGTTAAAATATTATCTCTATTCTCCAATAGATGTAGATATACTTTGTTAACATCTTTGGTTCATGTAGACAGTATCTAGATAAAGTGATATATAACTTCTTTGTTACCTACCTAACATACTTGAGCCACCATAAAGAAAGATATCTACTTTTTTGTACATGTAACCAAAAATATAATAGAAGTTATTGATTTATTTGGATGTTTCATAGATAATATATTACATTAAATTTTATGTCTAAATTAAACCCATATTTTGATTTGCTTTATTTTGTTCTAATATATTGTTTTGTTGTTTTTCATGTGTGTGTGCATAAGAAGCAATAAGATACTTTGTAATTTTATTGATGATTATATGTTTCCAAGAAATTCTTAGTTAAGTTCCATTTACAGTTATAATCTCCACTGACCTAATGATTTTTTTTGAACTCTCCCTTAGGGAAAAAGATTGTGAAGGAGGGTTGAATGGGATGGGAGGCTCTCAAACTCCCAACTTCCCGTGGACATACAAGGAGAAACTACTTCTGAAAGAAATCCAGAAAGTCCCAAATGAGAAAATATCCACACTGAAAGGGATAGGCAAGATCGAGATACATTCTTGCCTTAGATGCCACCTTGGGCAGAGTGCCATAAATTTAGGAGGGAACTCCCAACTCCCAGCTTAACCCTGAGGAGCGAAGGGTTAGAAACTCATACTTAATACTCCAACATGTAAGACTCCCACTCCCTCTCTAAGGTGCAGATCTCCACCTAGATCTGAAAAACAGTGAGGCTTGGGTTCATGAGACTCACAAGAGTACAGCAAATAAAGCAGCAGGTGTTAAGAGTGCTCAAGCACTCAGGGCAGCTATGCCATCAGGGCTCTGTGCAGAGGGAAGAGGAAAAAGTGCACACCCCTCAGTCTTTCCCTGAAAGAAGTCTATCTGCATACTTTGAAAGCTATTATGGTCCTTTGGGAGCTGGCTGGGAACCTTGCTGGGTACTGGGGAAACTGGCAGACATCTTCCCCACTGCCTCCCTTTAGCCTGCTCTCAGTCACCAGTATCTTCCTAGAAGAACCTTGTACATAAGACTGTATGTACCTCAGCTTTTGCACTTAATGCCTAAGAAACAGATCCCCAGATCATATGGGTCTGATAGCCAATGGTGATTGCATTCATGAGTCCCAAAGGATTGTAGCAAACAAAGAAGTTCTTAATGGGTCCAAGAGCGTCCCCATACGCTCACTATATGGTACTTCAATAAAGCTGAAAAAAATTGTAGGTCTTAGAAATTGTTCTCAATACATTTCAAGTAAGGTATGCTTTTTATTTTCCTTCTCATAAAGACAAATAGCACATTAGTACAAATGAAATGTGTGATACAAAACTCCTGTGAGATAGTTTTGTACAAAACTTGTGCCTGCTTGCTGCTTAAAGTTGCTACTTATGAACAGAGGGACCTGGTTTTTGAATCCGCCTTAAACAAAGTATGGAATTCTGATTGGATGTCTCTACATCTTTAGGATTCAAGGAAGAGATAACAGTCAGGGGCATTGAGAAAGGCTGCGTGGCATATGTTCTTTGCAAAGGTACCTGAGTGATGGGTGTGTGGTGGCTAAAGTCAGACCACTTTCAGCTCACAGAGCTATGCAACGTGTAGAGGCTCACATACCCACACAAGGCTCAGTCAGCTGGGAAGGAAAAGTGGACTTGTTTTTTTCCTGTCTGGAGAAGTCACCTTTTCCTAATTCTTTCAGAAGGGTGCATCTGCACTGAGAGAAGCAATAAACTCAGTAGTATCTTTAAAATTCATGCTCAACTGCAAACAAATTTACTCTGTAAATGGAGTATGTGTATAGGAGAGGATGCAGATATACTTGGACCTATAAAAATAAAAACTCTAATAATCAATATACATTTAGATATTACTGCATTGGAACTAGTATCTATGTGATATTATCTAAATGTTGTATATTTTATTTTATTATTATATTTTTAAATGTTTATTTATTTATTTTGAGAGAGAGAGAGAGAGAGAGAGAGCAAGCGTGAGCAGAGGAGGGGCAGACAGAGAGAATCCCAAGCAGACTCTGCACTGTCAGCATGGAACCTGACATGGGGCTCAAACCCACACACTACAAGATTACGACCTGAGCCAAAACGAAGAGTTGGACACTTAGCTGACTGAGACACCCAGGTTCCCCTTGTATGATATTTTAAATAGAAAATGAAAGAGCCCTCTTATCTGGTCTCTAGTTTCCCTGAGAACTTGAATATCTTCCTTTCAGCTTATCATAAAGGAGCCAAATTATGCTGTTCCCAGAAAGGAGAGCACTTCCAATTCTGGTAAATTCCAAATATAATATAGTGAGAAAATCATTAGGACCTATTTTTTTATACTGGATGAACTAAGAGTAATCACTTGAGTCCTTTACAACTAATTAAAGATTTAAAATTAGTGGGGCTATCAAGGTTACCAGGGCAACAGATAGTACTTATGGGTTCTTTGTGTAAATTTTAAAAGATGCACCCTTCTGAAAGAATTAGGAAAAGGTGACTTATCTGGACAGGAAAAAAAAAACAAGTCCACTTTTCCTTCCCAGCTGACTGAGCCTTGTGTGGGTATGTGAGCCTCTACACGTTGCATAGCTCTGTGAGCTGAAAGTGGTCTGACTTTAGCCACCACACACCCATCACTCAGGTACCTTTGCAAAGAACATATGCCACACAGCCTTTCTCAATGCCCCTGACTGTTATCTCTTCCTTGAATCCTAAATCAAACACATTATTAAGTTCACTGGGGAGAAGTACGGCACTTTACATTTACTCCTTATTTTGACAACAAATAAAAGCTTTATTTATTTCTTAAAAATAATTACCAAAGAAGTAACTAAATCATTGGGAGACAAGTCTCACTCTCTCAAAGAAGCCTTCCTATGCAATCTTTCTCAGTTACTTTCTATTACATTGCCCTGTTTCTTATATTAATAATTCTAATTAACATCTCAAATGATCTTGCTTATTGATTTGCTTAATTCTAGTCCCTACCTCATCTTCAACATAAGCTCTAGGAAGGCAGGGACCTTCTCTGTGCTTTAATCAGCATGTTTCCAGTGCCCATCACAGTGACCAGAAATGGGGCCACTCAATAGAGAACTGTGTATCCAATAAGTGGCCATCAAATGCTGGGTTCATGGAACCCATATTTTAACTCATTTGTTGTAGACAGGAAGAAAGGGAAGAAGAAAAATCTTAATAAAGCAAAGAATATATGCTCTACAGTTGGCAAGAAAGTTAAGTAAACTGATGATTACAATACAGGCAGAGGGCTAAGACAGAAAAACATAGCTGCTCTCTTGAGAGAAGAATGAATGACACTTCAAGCCCTAAGCGCCTCTCTCCATCTTTAAACAGAGGATGGTCAGTCAGAGATTTCTAGTAGAGATGATGCCTGAGCTATGACTCAAAGGACAAAGAGAAGTTAGTTGGGAAAGGTATTTAATGCATAAATTGCAAAAGGAGTTCTCTGACAGTTGTTATTGTTTCTACTATTATTGTTATTATTATTACTACTCAACCCCTTTAAGAAAATCAGGTAAATAATTATTTAATACGAGTCCTGCTAAGTGTCCTGAAAAACTGGTGGACGGACTAAAACACAATGCTATTAAGTTATGCTAAAGGCAAAGGTGCTGAAAGAAAAGATTGCATAGCTACAATTTACTCACTCTAATCATAAATTACTTCAAACAATACCAGAGTAGAAATACATGATCTATTGACTTTAGTGTCCAAAAACTAGTCTCCCTTATTTAACCCTCCTCCTTTAACCCTCTTATGAAGGATGAATTTGTACAAAGTTAATGACAAGGGAAAATATGAAATCTGTGAGTTCATGAACATCAAAAACATTCTGTTCTTCCTTTATCCTCATAATCATGTCTCTGGTTATAGGGAAAATTCCCTGGGTAAGGAAAATTTTCTGACTTAATTTTATTTTTCTTAATTTCTTTCCTGATCTAGGACCAAGTTTTTTGTTTGTTTGTTTGTTTGTTTGTTTTTGGCTTAATGTTTATTTTATTTTTGAGAGAGAAAGAGAGAGAGACAGAAAGAGAGAGAGAGACAGAGAGAGCGGGGGTGAGGGGCAGAGAGAGAGGGAGACACAGAATCTGAATCAGGCTCCAGGCTCTGAACTGTCAGCAGAGAGCCCAACACAGATTCAAACCCATGCACCGTGAGATCATGACCTGAGCCCAAGTTGAACACTTAGCCAACTGAGCCACCCAGGTGCCCCCCAAGGTTCTTAATACATCATTTTGGCACCCATCTTCATTCTTTTTGAGGAGAATAAAATTATTTAAAGAATGAAAGTATTTAAAGCAAAGGGTTATATATCTCTCTCTCATTTTCCTAGGTGCACAATTCCCTGGATGATAGCTTCTTTCTGGTTCATGAATCAGGTGAAACTGAGTTGAACAAAGGTGAATTTGGGGATGATAGCTTGTTTGAGGGGACAAGTACCTCTCTTAAAGCCTTATTCAGCTAATGAGAGAAAAGAGACCATGGGTCTTAGGCAGATGCAAGTAGAGCTCATCTAAGGTGGGGAGGGTGGTGGTTTGAAGGGTTATTTTGCGTAGGAGTATGGACTGGAGAGTTAAAATATTCTGCATTGTCTGATAAGAAAGAAGAAAACTTTGGATAAGGAGAGCTTCCATGTTTTCTCAGACACCAGTGTATTAGATTTCTAGGGATGACAAAACAAATCATGATAACCTGGTGGCTTAAAACTACAGAAACCTATTTTCTCATGGTTCTGGAGGCTTGAAGTTCAAAATCAAGTTGTCTGCAGGGCCATGCTTTTTCTGAAGTCTCTAGGGGATAATCTTTCTCACTCTTTTCTCTTAGTTTCTGGTGATTATCCCCTGTCTTGTAGACATATCACATACTCCATAATCCCATCCTCAGTGCTTATAATAGTTTTTGACTCACAGTAGGATCTTAATATGTGTTTGGTGAATTAATGAATAATCTGAAAACCTGACAATTATTTATAACATTGCTTTTCTAGGGGACATGTGTTCCTAATTCCAAATGATTTATTAGTGAAGTTTGGGAAACCAACCTATATATGAACTAGAAACTTCCTGTATAATTTTCTGAGAGATTAATAGACATTTTAGTTGTGTTGCTAAAAAAGCCCACATTGGTTGGAAGTAATTTTATTGATTGATTGATTGATTTTAAAGTTATTACATAATTGCATGTTAAGTATAGTTACACAGTTACTTTGCTGTTATTATAATTAACATGTAGGTAATATAAGTCCCTAATAGGAAATGTAGTAAATAAAATTCTTATTTTAAAAGGGTAAAAATATGGGGCACCTGGGTGGCTCAGTTGGTTAAGTGCCAACTTTTGATTTCAGCTCAGGTCATGATCTCATGATTTGTGGGTTCGAGCTCCACATCTGCTGTGTTGTTATCCTAGAGCCTGCCAGGGATTCTCTCTCTTCCCCTCTCTCTGCCCCTCCCCCACTCTCTCTCAAAATAAATAAGTAAACTTAAAAACAAGGGAAGAAAAAATTACAATTACAATCAATTCCTATTCTCTCCATACAAGGATAAGCACTATTAACATTTTAGTATGTACCAGTTAGATAATTTTGATGCATTTGTAAGTAAATTTTACTTACAAAAATGACATCTTATTTTATACACACTATAGTAACATAAAGTTTTTACTCAATAACACATTTTGTTTATTTTGTATGTCACAAATTGTCATTACACACAATAATGTTAATGGCTTCATACTACTCTCCCAGATAGGTATGTTATGTCATGACTTATTCAAATAATTCCCAATTGCTATACTGTGATTTCAAACAATGTTTTAATGGGATTGTTGCAGCAAACTCTTTGTTAGTGTCTTTAATTATGTTCTTATAATAAATTTTTAGAATTAGAATGACTAGGTGACAGAATGAGTCCAATTTATTCCTTTGACTTGATATTTTAAAAAGATTAATTTGTTTAGGACCAAATAAATTTCTATCTATTTGAACATACTAATGAGAACAACAGCCACTCAGTTAATACCTCACAGATGCATACACCTGACTATTTCTAGTCTGTAATGAGTTCAAGTTAAGTGGGTATATCTGTACATAGTTTAAATTCTAATAGAAAACATGATGGTATTATACTTAGGATGCACTCCACGTTTACTTATTTTTAAAGTTTATTTATTTTGAGAGAGAAAGGGAGCAAATGAGCATGAGTGGGGGAGGGGAAGAGAGAGAGGGAGAGAGAGAATCCCAAGCAGGCTCTGGGCTGTCAGCACACAATGCCCCACACAGGGCTCGATCTTAGGAACAGTGGGATCATGACCTGAGCAGAAACCAAAGGTCAGATACTTAATCGACTGAGCCACCCAGGCACCCTGAGGTGGTCCTCCATATTTAATCCAAAGGTAATAAATCAAAGGTAATTTAATAAATCAAAGCTAATAATTTATTCAGTTATCACAGCTAATTATAGGAGAAGAAACTATGGCATGTTTTTCCTGGCTACTCAAGCGAATTATTTAGCACTTCTGAATTCAATACAAGAGAATTGGAGCAGATGCCTGCATAAGATAAGATCATTGTTCATTTAATTGGTCATTGGCAATGGCAATGTCTTACCATATCTTTTTGCAAAATGGAACAAATATGCTGTATCCTAAGATTTCCACTTTTATATATATATTTTGTCACTTGCTTTGTTACTGTATTTTCTAAAGATTTGATTAAAGTAACCTAATTCTGAAAGAGAATATAATTAGTAACATGTAACAAATCAAAGCTAATATATATCAAAGATAATAAATCAAAAGCTGCTAGTTGGGAGCCTTTTAGTGTTTTATTTTAGGAAATAATTTTCTAGCCTTCGATGATAACTGATTATTGTAACTGAGATAGGTATTTATGAAATGAAGCAAAGATTCTGAGTATAACTTCACTACTTCATTTTGTTGCATGCCACATTAATGGAGAAATCCAGCAACACACAAATAAACATATTTTATAAACAATAAATATATAGCTTAGCTTTCACTTGGAACTCAGAGAAAGAGTGATGAAAAATAGTAGACCAAGACTGAATATTTCTTCCTTAACCAGGCTCTGCTCTATAACTTATGGTTTTTTAATGGTGTGTCCTTAAAATCTGGTCTCTTCATTTCTTTAATTTTTTTAATTTTTAAATTTCTTCTTCTTATTTGTTTTTAGTGAGAATGTGAGCAGGTGAGAGGGGCAGAGGGAGAGAGCAAGAGCGAGAGAGAGAGAGAGAGAAAGAGAGCGAGGAGGCTCTCTCTTAAGCAGGCTCCATGCTCAGCACAAAGCCCAATGCAGAGCTTCATGCCACGACCCTGGGATCATGACCTGAGTCAAAATCAAAAGTCCGACATTCAGCTGACTGAACCACCCATGCACCCCTTGGTTTCTTCATTTAAATCTATGATAAGTTAAAAAAGGATTTCTTATGACTTACCCACTTTCAGGGGGAAAAAAGAAGTTTAGTTATGAAAATAGATGCATTATTAATTATAATTTTCCATATAAGTTTCATATAAGTTTATTTTGAGGATGAAATGAAGAAGGGAGATGTTGGATAAACACATGGAAACAGATGAAAAGACAAAATAGATGGGATTTAATCAGAAAGGTCAAGAAGTCTGTAGGCTCTAAAAAAGGTGCTTAAGGAAGAGATATTAAGTTTGTAACACATTTCTAAACATATAAATGAAAAACAACATTAAAAAATTTCTTGCAATATATTGCTTTCTTACACTTTTATTCGTGACAGTATTGACAAATATTTTTTATTTTATCATCTCCTCTAAAGGAAGGGATGCTGTGCACTTGATTTCTAAATGTATGACTATAGATTTAATTTGAAGTAACAAAATAGTATATTAATGTCAGCTGTACCAAGAAGCACTACTTTGAGTAGTTTTAAAAACATGTGAGCACATGCCTTGCCTCTCTTCCCAATTTTTCTATGTGGATACTATTCACTTGTCTCCACCTATAAGGACTAGGAACTATGAGAAAATACCACAAATAAAATATTTTCTGGCAAGATCAGTATAGAAAATTGCTGTCTTTAGTAATGTGGCAAATAAAGGCAAATGAAAAATTTTCCTTACTGTCTACAGCCCATTGACAAGTCCTTGAAACAGGCAGAGTAACCTCAGTCTAGGAGCTCAGCTGCCTCCATGAGGACACTTTGCTCAGGGCAACAGGGAATCTTAGCTTAATATTATCTTTATTCCCCAGGATCCTATAAGTCTACTTTACCATATAAAAATTCCTTTGGAAATTTCCTTTATCTCTACCCCCTCCCCCAAGATATAGCTTGGCCACCATACTTCAAGCTTATGGCCCACTGATATATATTTGAAGTGTCTCATGATTGAGTTTTTACTAAGCAGTAATAAATGACCTTTTCCTAACAGCAGCTAACCCCTCAAGGTCCTGGAAACCTTGCTTCCAAAATACCTTAGAGACTTACACTGCCTCTCTTTCTCAGAAATAGATAAATTTAAGAGAGACAGAGAGAGAGAGAGAGAGAGAGAGAGAGAGAGAGAGAGAAAGGAAAGATGACATGTTTATACCTGTGGCAAAAAAGAAATGAGGGTCTAGAGAACTTGGCTAGGCCTACAGTGTATGCCAGATTTGGAGTCAGCTCCCAGGAAACAGGTTTCTCATTTTGGCAGGCACATCACTGCTGCAGGTAAGTACATTAGACCCTGACTGAGGCTGTGGAATTTTTCCACTTCCACAAGTCTTACTGAAAACTTGAATGTGGTAATTATTAATATAAGCAATATTTCTTACAAAGAGGCTAAAGTAAATTGGAGTGTCAGAAATCTGGAAAGTAAATGACATGTTGAAACTTTCACGATTGATTCGCTGACATGGAAGAATTAAGTAATAAAGCAGCTCTAATTCAACGAAAGAATGGGGAGAGGAGGTAAGAGGAGATTCAGTGACAGTCCTGTTAGTAGAAAGCTGGTGGCAGCAGGAAAGCAAATTCATGTATTCAACTTTGGCTTTGAAACTAAGTAATTCCTTTTTTTATTCGAGGAAGAGAGTTGACATTAGAATAGTAGCTGCACCTGATCTTTAAAATAAGAAAAAATAGTATACTCTGCAGAGTGTTGCTTTATCAAGTTAAATGAAATGACTTCTCTAAAGGATATGGGAGCTTTTTCTTTGTGAGTTTTAAACTTATTCTTTATGGGTCAGTAATTTTAGATCTTCCTCTTAGGATCCACTTCTTAGGATCCACTTATTTGATACCTAATGAAATATTAAGTCTAAACGATTCATAGAAATTTTATACATTTTAAAAGTTTTTAGAGATTCAATAGATTTGAAGCTATAGTATCTTTTCATTTTCCTCTTTGAGCTATTCTTTGTATCCCCATCCCCCTCCCCCAACTTTCTTCCTCAGGACTTCCTGAGGTAAAAAATTTTTATCCCTACTCATTACCAGTCTCAATTTTTTTTTAAATTAGAGGTAACACAGGATGTGTAATATGTCGATAAGATACCATTTGCCTGACAGGTACACATACATCTTTTCACTGAAGTTATTCTGGCATAGGCATCCCTCATATTATGTCTTTGGTAGTTTGCCTATATTCTACCTCATGGGAACCACACTTGTAATAAAACAACCATGTAATTTATAGCGACAAATGTTACTTAACTAGATTGTAGCATTCTACTTTGAGTTTTAAAAACGTTCTTAAATTAAGGTAGATAATTATTTTAGTTGCCTAGGGTAAAGAATTCTTGCCAGGGCTCTAAGATGTTTGGCTTGGATGACTTTCTTTTCTTTAGACACATGATTAGTTCACTGTTCCATACGGTGAAAGGAGTTATTTTTCTTGAGGATTATAGATTTCTGTTTATTCTTGCAACCTCTTTTCTGAAAATACAATAGAAACAAAGCCAATAAAGCAGTATTGGACCAGTTGGAATTTTTATTAAATTTTAGTTTTTAAATCTTAAAGACTGAAATCCTAAAATAGAATTATTTTACTTTTTTGAATTTATTTCATTGTTGAAATAAAGCAATTAGGAGGAAATAATTTTCTAAATTAAATACCTTTGTTTTTTAGTTATCTATGGTTATTTTGTTGTTTGTCCTAAAGTAAATACTGTTTTTTGGTTTCTTTGTTTTTTTAGTGACAGTGATTATATATATTTTTGCAGTCCCATAACTTTTAAAGCATTGTACTTCATTAGGGCTAGGAATAAGCAAATCTTCATAAAAATATATTTTTACATTTTAAAAATAAATTTGAAAAGAAGCAACTAAATGGTTTACAAATTACAAGAATATGCATGTAGAGCTAAGTACATAGCTATGGTACGAGTGAATCATTGTAATTTTATAATAATTGCTGTAATAACATACCAACTCTGTCAGAACAAATTAAGGTAGTTCCTGCAACCTATCAAATAAAATCTTTATAGTTGCTAGATACTAAACATAAGATTTCCTATCAGTTGATTGGTTTCTATTTAAAAGAAACTATCTTGTTCATCTGAACATGCTTACATCATTATAATTATAAACCTTATTTATTTTTCTAGCATATCAGTCAATAAATGAATTATGGATAACAATAGCAGACAGGCAGATAATTTAGCTCTTAAATTTAATTAGTATTTCTGTGGGCCCTCTGCTCAGATGATTTTAACACATAAATCTCTAATCACCATTGACCTTGGACTTTTCCTTTTCTTTTTTAGATCATTTCCACATATCATTCCTTTTAGAGCAGTTTGACTCAGATATTAGACTTCTCTCTGATTCTTACATTTAACTTTCTACTGGCTGCTTAATTCTTCCATCTCTTTATTCTCTGAGCTGGAAGTTTCATTATTTTTCTCCTGATAGCCTTTCCTTCAGTTAAGACTTGGCTTTTATTTCATCTTAGCCAGGTTAGACATCTTTATAATATAGATATCTATACATATTTATAATTTGTCAGAAAAATGCCAATAATGCTGTTTTTCACTATAGAACTTGCATTAGACAAGAAGTTTATAGATCGGATTTCCATCCACAGCTTCTATTAAACTCTGGGTGGATGATCATATTCTTGCTCAAGGATTTATAATTGTCCTGTTAAATGGAGGAGCTGACTTAGGTTGTCTTTAAAATCTTTGCAACTTTATGCTCAGTCTACCAATACCAGTAGGCCTCAATAAATTCATGTTTCCTCAAAGGGAATGTAATGGAACAAAAATAATTTATTCCTTGGACAAGCTTTCCTCCATAATAAATGAGTCTTTTAGGAAAATTCTCTAAATAGGGCTTGACAACTGCTCCTCAGCCCCCACTCTGTAATTCTATTTTCCTTCTATTAGGCATAGATTTGGCTAATATTTTTTAAATATTTTTAATGTTTATTTTATTTTTGAGATAGAGAGACAGGGAGGAGCAGAAAGAGAGGGAGACACAGAATCTGAAGCAGGTTCCAGGCTCTGTGCCGACAGCACAGAGCTGGATGTGGGGTTTGAACCCACTAATCATGAGATCATGACCTGAGCGGAAGTCAAATGCTTAACCCACTAAGACACCCAAGCACCGCTGGCTAACAATTTTTAACAATATTTTTCAACAATATTTTTCCCAAAGTGTGCCAATACTGAGCCCTACAGGAAGGTTGCCTAAAATCACCAAGTCCACAGTTTAATGTCCCTTTGCTTAGAATATGTATGTCGCCATAGATAGCTTGAGAAAAACAGACTGTTTATCCTAGATTAAGCAAAAGGAAATGTACCTAGATTTCATCAGAAGCCATAATTCCTACTGCAGTGCTGTTGATTATAAGCATCAAAATATTCAGTCTCTTTGCTGGAATAATCAACTGGTACCTCTTACCTTGCCTTTAAATTTTTTTTAAGTTTATTTATTTATTTTGAGAGAGACAGAGACAGCACAAGTTGGGGAAGGGCAGAAAGAGAGGGAGAGAAAATCTCAAGCAGGCTCTCAGCTGCCAGCTCAGGGCCCAATGTGGGGCTTGAACTCACAAAACCATAAGATCATGACCTGAGCTGAAACCAGAGTTGGACACTTAACCAACTGAGCCACCCAGTTGCCCCTTACCTTGCCTTTTAAAAATAAGCTTTGACAACTCTCTGATTTATGTCCCTAAGCTGAAGAATACCAGCTCTGGGTTAAGAACTATTCAAATAGAGTAAGGAGTTCCTCCTTTTGGGGCAGAGGGAAAGTATCAGAATACATAAAATCTAGATATGTCTTACTATTTTATTTGATAGAGGAAATAAAGGCTACTCAAATGACCTTTGGTGTCCATGTCTTTGGAATAAAACAAGATTGAAAAATACAGTCCAGAGGCACCTGGGTGGCTCAGTCAGTTAAGTGCCCGACTCTTGATTTTGGCTCAGGTCATGATCTAATGGTTCATGAGATCAAGCCCCACATGAACTTGGTTCTGAACTGACAGTGCGGAGCCTGCTTGGTATTCTCACTCTTCTTTTCTGCCCCTCTCCCACTTGCGAGCTCTCTCTCTCTCAAAATAAATAAATAATCATTTAAAAAAATACAGGCCAGATTAGGGAGAGGAAACATCCTTGAGTATGGAACCCTATCTACAATACCTTATAAAAGTTAAAAATATCTAACTGATTTTCCTCTACTTTGCTGATGATAAGAGATTATAAAAACTAAAACAACAACAACAACAAAAACATAAAAATCACGTCCAAATTAGAGTTTAGTTTTATACCAAGGTACCAGGGAAAAAATTTCTGATAATAATCAAGACGTTATTAAGAGAGTTTATGGAATGCTACAATAAATAATTAACACATGCCTCCATATTCTTATAAGCATTATACAAGACAAGATATATATGAAGTACCAGTCAGACAGGCTGACATAAAATCAAAGTTTTCCCTGAATTAACACTAGAATATACATATTTCTATGTATTTCCATCTTATGAATAGTTTTTTTAATGTGGATATTTAGATCCATCTTACCAAAACTGTCTTCTTCCATTGTCTATTGAAATCTAGAAGCTAAATTATTCTAAAATTTTCTTTAAATATACTTTTTCAATAAATACACTGAGTTACCATCAAATAGAGTTGCTTTCCTGACTGTCCTGGGAATTGTTAAATAAAACTCTCCTATCACACCGAGCGTATTACCACTTCAGCTAATTATCTTATATCACACACCACTACTTCTTTGTAGGCTAACAAATTACATAAACATCCTTCCTCTCTAAATTGTGAAGCATTATCTTTCCTGGCTTCAATAATTTCCTGGAATTTCTTTTTCTACATAATGCCACATTTCATACAACACAATATAAGTAGCACTCACTTCTCACTGAACTTAGACCTCTACATTTCTCAATTTCAACATACAAAACCTAGGTTAATTTCGTATATAAAATATGTAATAGAGAAAATTAACTGTTAGATTATATTAATTAATCAAGTGTGACAAATGCTGACTTTTAAGTACTTCAGCATTAAAAAGTGGGCATATGTGAGGGAGTCAAATTTACAATTTGATGTAGTTAATATTCTTTAATTTTTTAAAATTTTATTTATTTATTTATTTATTTATTTATTGGAAAGAAAGAGAGCACAAGTAGGGGAAAGGGGCAGACGAAGGGACAGAGAAAGAACCCTAAGCAGGTTCCATGGCCAGCGTGGAGCTTGAAGCTCCATCTCATGACCCTGGAATCATGACCTGAGTCAAAATCAAGTGTGTGAAACTCAACCCACTGAGCCTTGCAGGTGTGGTTAGTATTCTAAACAAGAGTCTTTCCCCAGGAGGGTGATGGGTTAACATTATACCATATTAAGGTAGTACCCTGATATAAGCCAGATGCTTTGACATTTAGCATAATAAATGATATTAATAGTTGATTGAGTTAGCATAAAGTATGTTAGAAATGGGTTTCCATGCATGAAATTAAAGGTGTTCAAGATCTATGGATTTGCTAAAATTCTTTAGAGACACGTCTTTCCTTTTCACAAACAGTATATTAGACTCCAGCTAGGTCTGTAGCCTTTGTTTAGGGACAGAGCCTGAGATTTCATTTCCCAAATGGTTTTATGTCTTGCCATCATTAGAAGGACTCCTGGTTGCCTGGTAACAACTAGGTTAAAATATTTCTGCTTCTGGCATATTCCAAGTCAGCTTTCTGGAATGATGTCAAGTGAACATGTCATGGAGACAGCCCCTGAAAAGACAGTAGTATATCATGAATCTTGCAGGTCTGAATGAAAGAGTTTCATGCCTGCATAATAACAAATGATTGTTTACTAAATGTCTACTTGTGGCAGATATTATATGAGAATTTGTCTACTTTCATTACAAACTGATAATGATGTGACATGGTAGACTAAATTGTGACTACCACAATTTAGTAGATTAGTCACTTTTAGAGAGTGACTAATAAGTGAACTAAGAACAGTTGATGACTTTTTTGGCTTGGATTGCTTTGCAACAGAGTCTCTGTTGGTGATCACCGTGAAAGATATGAATGCAGGTTGGAATGCAGAAAGAAGAAACAGGAAGTTGCTCCAAAAAAAAAAAAAAAGGGGAGAGCATTTAAGAGTGGGAATGTTTGGAAAGGTGATGGGGACAGGAGAAATGGCCATATGTGGCTACTGGGGACTTATTTAAAATATGGTTCAAGTGTTTGCTTACCTCATCACTCATATTGAAATATTAAATGTATTTATAATATTGATAATTAAAAGTTACTAATGAAAAGATTAAAATGTGGGAATAATACTTTGTTGAATTAATAGGATTTTAGAATGAGACATATCTTTTTCAAGTAAAACAAAACCAGATATAATTTTTTAATTAATAATTTGGTACATAAAAACAAGTTCTATAAAGGAAAGATACACCGAGTTTTAAGAAAAGGAGACAATGTCAATTTGTATTGGCAGCATAGAGCAATCAAAATAGCAAATAGCTCATTTTCTCAAGCTAAATAGTGTATATACACAATGCCACAACAAAATAATATGATACATACAGCAAATGTAATCAGAAAAGATGAAGAAAGAGTAGCTTTCAATAGAAAAAAAAAGACGAGAGACACATGAACAGATTTTCAACCTCATTCATAAAAAGATACACAAATAAAACATGAGATTCTATGTTTTCCCAACACATAGACACATATGAAAAGTTGGATAAAACCCAGTATTGGTGAGAGTAAATAAGCACTGTCACAAATTTTTGGTGGGGATGTAAATGGATGTAAATGTTTTGAAGGGAAGTTGGTCATATCTATCAAAATGCATAATGCATGGGGTGCCTGGATGGCTCAGTTGGTTATGTGTCCAACTCCGGCTCACGTCATGATCCTGTGGTCTGTGAGTTCAAGCCCCGTGTTGGGCTCTGTGCTGACAGCCCAAAGCCTGAAGCTTGCTTCAGATTTCTGTGTCTCTCTCTGTCGACCTCTCCCCCACCATGCTCTCTTTCTATCTCTCAAAAATGAATGTGTTAATTTTTTTAATTAAAAATAAATGTATAATGCATGTATTCTGTTCCACATTTCACACATATTAATGTGATCTTGGACAAACTCACAAGAATTATCAAAACATATGTTCAAAGTTATTCATTCCAACATTATAATTAAAACAAACTAGAAAGAAAGCCAATAACCAATATTAAATAGAAAGCTAGTGAAATGATTTATGCAGATAAAAGAAAATTTATAATTAATGATATTGACAGATCGCCTATAAAAATTATAACTGAATCATTACAAGCATCTTTGTATTTTTTCGAATATTAATTAAATTATTTTAGAAGAATGCATAAGAAACTCAGTAGTGGTTAATTTTTTAGAGAAGTCAGGGTAGTGCCAGATAGAAGTACTTTACTTTCAATTTATAATTTCTGTACCACCTGACTGACATATGTTACTTTTATTTTAAAATAATAGCAAATATGTGGGGGTTTTTTAAGTGTCCAATAATAGAAATTATGAAGAAAATCGTGGGCATGAGTATACATTTGATGAACTTAAGGAATAATATTATTATAGCAAAATGTTTTACAAAATTTAATAGCCTGTTATGACATAGGTATTAGTTATCTGAGATGTCTAATTACTTACTATTTGAGTATAATCCTTAATTAAAATAATAATAAGTATAAAAATGTATGAACTTTGTCCCTAAAATAAATTATAAAAACTAGAGTTAAATGATAGTTTAGGTGATTAGAAGAAATCTTTAGACACTTTAAGAGTAAAATGAGGTCAAATATAGTATTTATAAAACTGGAAATCTTTCTTCATGACTCTCATATTAAACAAAACTAAAACACTGGGCTTAGTGAACAGCCATGAGAATTTTTTTTCTAGGTGTGCATTAGGTATAATCTAGGTTACCTAGTACTTAGAAGAGAGAGAACCAGTGATTTTCTTTCATAGGGACCATTGGATTTCTGGGACAGAGAAACCATTTTTTAATATATGACTGATAAACACATCTGGATTGGATTGTATAATCTGATTTATCAGGAGGAAAAGAGATTTGTAGATATCTTTTCATTGGATTTGAATTGAAACGGGAATAATTATTTATTATTACATGTTTAGAAGATAAAAGGCATTCAATAAATATTTGTGGAAGGAATAATAAATTATTGGGTGAATACATGATCTTCATTTAAATTAAAACAGCAACATAAAATTTCTTATTATGGGTTACAAAAATGTATTTAATTCTAAATAAAACATTAGCACTCATCCGTCTCCACGCAGGCCTAGTAAACACACACACACACACACACACACACACACACACAAATGGGTTGGAAAAACAGGTCAGGAAACCTTGATATCGGTATTTAGAAAAAGATTAGCACATTAAAGTGAGTTGATGACTAAGTCAAAGATAAACATACTAGGGGTCTAAAGCATTCAAGAATGACTGACTAAAAAAAGTAAACAAATGATAACATAGATATAACTTACTATCTGTCTCTATCTAAAAAAATTAATTGATGGCAGCAATAATCATATTATTTTGGTCAATTTAGAAATGAAATTTTGTAAACAATGTAGAACCAACAGTCTCATCTGAATTTTCCCATATTGCATTTTTCAGGGATCAGATTAACTATATTATTGCCTTACATCCATTTACCCTTTGTAGAAAAATATGCAGGTCACATATTTAGCGTTTTCAATCACACTTTATATAAAGATGGACATGTTTAGGCAGAATTCATAATGCCACACTACATATGAAGAAGACCAATGTGAATAAAATCACTTATTTGTATTCAGAATTCTTACTTAATTCTATGACTATGTATTTCTTGTTTGAGGTAGAAATATGTAATCCAAATGAGTAGGTTTTTTGGTTTGTTTTTTGTTTTCATTCCCTAAATGTGGTGTACCTCTATGGACATTCACTTTGGGAATATCCTGATATCCTACACATTATGACATGAGAAGAACCATTGTTGAGCTGAAAAAATGTTTTCCAGGAATAATAATATTTTTATAAACACATATATGTTCTTTAGTACAGGGAAGAAAACAAGTTTGAAGAAAACATCCCCTGTTTTCCCACTGGTAATAACCTGTAACCCAATTCAACTTTCTAGCTGACTGCCCTGGAGTCAAAATCCCATAAACCTGTATATCCCTCAAACACCTGTATAACCCCAGGAAACAATATCACCATCAACCTAACTTAAAATGCTATCAACAGATTCAGTGTGTTGAAAATAAGAAGAAAAAGTAAATATAAGGATCAGAGCTAGGTGGGAAACACTGAAATTTCATTCGTCTGGGCCATTTTCATGTCGGCCAGGGAAAACAACTTTTAAATCCAAGGTGTATACGTGCATACTCATTGAGGGAGAGATTGTCACCTTTTCCTAACTGAAATACTTCCCTATGTAAGCTCAGTTCTTAAAAACTGTAATTTAGGAATTCAGGCTATTTGTGTGTTCAGCACATATTTGGATTTAGGAAGATACCTTTATTTGTGAAAATATGACATGCCCAATTAGATATGTGTTGAAAACAGATTAACAAACCATTCTATCTTTATTTACAGTTATATTACCTTCAAAACTTATTGTCAGACCATCCTAAAGCTTCCATATTTTAGTATAGCTACCTACGGGCAAATAAAGCAATTTACCTAATTGTGAAATATAGTTATTTTTAATAAAATACAATTCAGTCACTTATTTAAATATCCAGGATACAAATCTAATTTGTATTAGAGTATAATTGGACTAAATGTTTATTGTTATCAAAGACTGGGTATAATAAAAGAGTATAATCAGGGCTAAAACATTAGTATAGATGAGCAAAGGAAATTGTATTTATTTATGCTGGAAAAAAATCAGAGTGGTAACATTTGAGTTGTCTGCTAAAGAAGTAAATTTGGCTTTACTTTAGAAAACAATTTTAAGTGTAATTGTTTAGAAAAGCTTTTACCTTTTCATAGATACTTATTATTGTCTTTATTATGAAAAGAAATTTTTAACATAATAGCTAAATCTTTCAAGAGAGCACTATCCAGTTTTTTTTCTAAATAATATCAACCCTGAAAAAAATTGTTTCTCAAGATTCAAGAAGATTCATGAAGCAGCATGTGTTTATTTCAAGGTCTGTCATTCCTGAGAATTACAGGCCCAAGCCTGCTAGGTTTGTGACAGCTAATAATATCTCAGAATTGAAAAGAACCATTATTCGTATATTAGTTATGCCCTGTACCAGTTGGGTGAATTAAGTCTCCAGTTTTGGGAGTCTTACTTCATGAGCAAGCTCAGCTTGTGGTCATCAAAGTTACTTTAGTTCCAGTGGAACTGAAGTAGCAGCAGTTGTCTGTAAATCTGTTGATGCCTGAGGAAAGAGGAGAATGAGATCGTTTCTAAATTGAATGGGACGTGGATGGTGGGTGTGGGCAGGCGTGCAGGTGTGACAGGATGGTGCTCTTATGAAAATGTCATGTACACAACAGGAGCCTTAGAGATTTTGAGAGAGTGGAGACTTAACTTGAAGGAAGCACCCAGTCAGCTGTGTGCAATACGCCTCTCTTCTGGTAGTAATCCTTCTTCACAGGAGAGCAAGGTTGGATAATTCATCTTCAAGGAAAGCCCAGTTGGGCAGGTTTTTTGGGAACTCTGTCTATGATGCCCTGAAGTATCAAGGCACACAGGTTCAGAAACCCTGGTCTGAATCAGTGAGACCTGCTTCAATTGGATAGGAACACAAAGAAAATGATGACCTCGTCCCTGGTGGCTGTTCAAAAGCTCTTTAAAGTTCATTGACATTATAAAACACCAAAGGCAAATTCACTTAGTTCATTTTCAACTTGAAAAGAAAGATGGGTGGGGGGGATAATTTGAACACCTTCATCTCGGTGGGGTGTTGTAAATCACTCTAGTACTTAAAACATGAAAGGAATTTATTTCACTGCAAAATGTCTCTTAATTTTGTAGTTCTGTAGATGAAAGGTCTTTCCATAGAAACTGAAAAAGCATATTGTAATAGAGCTGGTAGCATAAAAACATATAAATTTAATTCTTTCATATGGCTTTTTAAACATACCAATAAAATTCAGTAGTTTTTGACCAACTGGTAAGCAACAAGATTACAAATGGAGTAATTTAAGTTTTCATTACCCAATCCTCCTGATCCTTAAAGGTAATAAAGGAGTAAGTTTTAGTGAAAAACATATCTTAATAGGCCAGGCTTGAAAACTGCAATAAACGTGATAGGACTACATGGATGACGAAGGATCTTAGCAAGATGTAACAGGGTGGAATTAGTGTTGGAGCAATTATTTTAGCAGTATGCTCATTTTCTTTATGTAATTTATGACCTTAATCACTTGTAGGCATATTCAATCATGAGGCAATTCTCTTGCTATGCACGGTGGATGAAAATTCTTCACACATGGCTTCTTCTTCCACAAAGGAAGTTTCCTATAGCTTTTTATTTGTTTTGGATTTTTCAACTCAACAAAAGGATGGAGATCTGGCTTTTGAAAATAAGCCCTTGGAAAGGAGCCACAGATAGGTGTCAACAAGCCTAGGCCTGCTTTCTCATCCACAAAGCAATGCATCTATTTTCTTTTGTGCTACACAATATATGTGGGGAAATAGACCCCAGGTTCATGTGAAATTGAGACTGAACTCAATTGCTAATCAGTATTCTGAGTTACGCCCAAGGACGTTCAGCCCGTACTATACTAAGCCCAACTGCACAACCACAACAAAAATATAAAATAATTGGTTGAAGAATATGGGTGTGGGTGGCAGTTTCATGTTGGTGGGCCAAGATTGATCTGATGCAATGCTTCATTGAAGTATTTGCCTCAAACAGAATGCTCTATATAATGAAAAAGTTTCAGTCAAAACTTGATATAAATAGTATTAACTTGAGAACATTTTGAATTTCTTTAGACTGATATTCCAGCTGGCACATGCTTCGGGTCTTCTATATTTTCATAGTATTTTATTTACATCTCTTACCATTCAGTACTTTCTATTAAAATATCTATTTCTGGTATTAGACTCTTAGCTCCTTTAGGAAAACGACTAAATGTAATTTATCTTTGTATCTCCACTATCTGCCCCAAGCCTGATACATACAGTAGTTTTTAAAAAGTGACCTTAATATATATGACAATGAGTTTTGTGTTTGTTGAATAAATGACTTGATTGAGTCTTGAGGGATAGAAAGATATTATTGTCGGACCATTTGTAAATTAGATGCCACCTTTTATTATTATCCCAAATCTGCATATTCTCCAGTTAAAGATACTCTAGAAACCTTATATTAAAATCTTTAGTCAAAATACTTGTCTCCACAAAACTAACTGACCAAATATTTAGTGTTATAAGAAATGTTGAGGGAGTGGGTGAAATAGGGAAAAAAGAGCATTCCAAGGAGGATTTAGCAAGGTATTTGCATTATATCATAAAATTTCCAGGAAGTACAGATTTATGGGATTATTGGACTCGAGAGCTGCATAGTACTACTTGAGCAATACAACATTTTTATGGGATACTTATAGATAATACAGATGTGGAAAAGATGACTGTACAGTTAAATATAAGTGAATAAATCACTACACATAATGGATGGCAACTTGAAAAGGGGTTTCTAACATCATGCCACGGGCTCTATCTTTGTTTAATTTCACATTTGTAATTAACATTGGTGATTGCAACTTAACACATTTGAAAACACAGCATGGGAAAAGATTATCAGTGCAGTGGATTTATGATGCCAAATAATATTTCAGACTGATCAAATCTAACTATATTTTATATTCGCACACATATAATACATCTTAAAAAAGAAAATTAGGGCTTTATTGGAAGTTACTTCAATTTAAGTCAATAGTATCATGTCAAATGAGCCAACACAGTATGCTCTTGAATTTATCCTAAGATATCCATTGGGGGTGTCTTAGTCTTTTCCTCTGTTTAGATTAGAACACACTGTGTACACTATTTACAGGTACCACACCAAGAAGGACACTGAAAAAGCCAGAGTTTGCTCAAAAGAGAGAATCTTGGATAAAAACAAAATAAAACAAAAACATGCTATATGAAAACCTTTGGTGGAGAAAAGGGGGAACATCTGAAAGCTGTTCATAAAGGCAAACACTATGCTCTAGATTAGAAGCAAGAAACTCCCTCAACTCTTACTCCAAAATAATTAGAAGCCACCAGGCCACTATCTGGGATCCCTTGCTGAGACTCCAGGAGACTCTGTGCCCAAGTTGACATTAGAATTCGATCTTTATGGTCAGATCATTGCAATAGGCTTTACAACTTTGGTCTTTACATCTTGATCATCATTCATTGTGGAAACTTCTCTTTTATATACTATTTACCCAATCTCATTCCCAAAGTTGTTCTTTCTCTCACACCCCTTCTCACACCTTTCAAATATGACTAATTAATTACTAGTTTAATACTTAAAAATATTTATAAAACAAAATAAAATAAAAAGCCAACTCTTTCTACCTCTCTTCCTAAAAGAAAACTCTTAAATCTTTTCCAAAAAGAGAATATTTGTTTTTTGACATGCCATAAGGTCTGGAAAGGTCATTACCATTATTGATTTCCAAACTCTTACTCTCTATTCTTAAGTAATATTCTCTATTTGGAGTTCACAGCCTCTGAATATATTATTCTCTATTCTCTAATCTCTATTTTTATTCTTTACAATAATCTAAAAAGCTTCTAGTTACCCTTTCACATTGATGAAAACTTTTGGTCTCTGAATCAATATTTTTCTCTATCCCATGTTCTATTAATTAATCATGGTGATTTCATACCTATAGATTTAATTTCATAGAACCTTACTGCTTTTAAACCCAGCCAACTTCAGGTCAATTCCCTTTCCTCCATAACGAAGGTTTTACCCTGGGGCTTCTTATCACACACACACACACACACACACACACACACACAAATAGTGCAACGGAAATCATAAATCTCAAATTTCCCATGTCCTGATATCATGATCCTCTCATACAACCACTTCCATGACCTATTCTTTGATGTCCTGGAGATCTCTGAGCCTTTTTGCCCTACTCTCTTAGTCTCATCTTGAACTTTCATCTCATCTTTAACTTTCTTCTCTGACATACCTTTATGCTTGCTTAATCACTGGGTCCCACTCTAACAAGTATTCTCAGCTTCTTGACACACTGCTACTACTGAAGAGAATCATAGAATTGCCTAGATTTGGGCCACTATAAATTAATGGAATCTCATTTCAGTTGGACTACAGAAACACTCAAACTTTCTATTTTTCTTGGTTAGTTACTTTTTATTTTTTGTTCAGTACCTTTTATATACTTATCTTCCTCTTTGAAGTTCCTTTTTTAAAGTTTATTTATTTATTTTGAGAGCGACAGAGACAGTGCCAGCAAGGTAGGAACAGAGAGAGAGAGAGAGAGAGAGAGAGAGAGAGAGAGAGAGACAAGAAAGAGAAAGACAAGAGAGAGACAGAAAGACAAGCAGGCTCTGCATTGTGAGCACAGAGCCCAAAGTGGGGCTTGAACTCACAAAACTGTGAGATCATAACCTGAGCCAAAATCAAGAGTCAGAAGCTTAACCAACTGACCCACCAAGGTGCCCCTTCCTCTTAGACTTTTACACAAAACCCACCCTCATGTGTGTAACAATCTGGCCTGCATTGTTTAAATAAAATTGAGGCCATCAGGCATGAAATAATTCACATACAGTTCCCTTTGTATAAAATGACATATATTTGCACATGCACTTACCTTCTTTCAGGGTCAGAATCTGAGTTTTCCTCATCCTGTACAAGTCAATCAACTTACCCTACCCACCACCTTCTGTCTTTTCTAGGATTTTTGTCCATCAAATTTATCTTTCTTTTTATCTTATACAATAACTTCTTCCAATTTCAACTGGTTAACAGGCAAGGCAAGGCTCTCCATTTTAAGTACTTTTTTCCAGTGACTCAGTTGACACCAACCTATCTCTCTAGTTCTTCAATGGACTCTTGCCTTATATTTGTTAGTCTCCTTTATGACTCTGTCTTTAGGTTTCTGTCCCTGAACAATCAGTGTGTTCCTCCTATGCACACACCAGCATTGGCAATATCACCACTCACAGTTTTAGCATCGAATGCATATGTCCAGATTAGACCCTGAACCCTCATTCCAGAATAGTTAATAGTATCTCAAAACATAATAAGTATGAAATTTCACATCATGTCCTGTTTTCCATACCTACTATTCATGTACAAAACCTCAATTAATGAAATCTGTTTAGAGATATGCTGAATCCTGACACCTTTGAGTCATCTTAGACCCTGCATTCTCCCTCATACCTAATTAATCAAATATGCTTTTGAACTATCCCTTCTTTCCTATAGCCACTGCCCTAAGTCCAGGTTATCATTGTATCTTACTTGGACTACTAAAGTAGCCATTTAGTTGGGTTCTTTGCCTTCATTCTTACTTGTTTTTAATTCACCTTTGATACCACTGTAAGTAACAGCACATGAAAGCATGCTTAATTTATATAAACAGAGTGTGATTTTACTATATTTGAAAGTATCTTCAAGGAGCAATGAATCAAATTTCTATACTTGGTGAATAATCTGGAGTGTCATTCTTCAGGTCACCAACTATCAAATATGATTAGCTTATAAAATAATAAGTTCCTCATCCCCACAGCTATACTCCTACAAACTGATTCCTTCAAAATCTAGCTCTGTGCAAATACTCCCTCTGACTTGAAGGGGGAAGATATTTTCTGAGGTGTTTTTAAAAATGTTATCATTATCTCTTTGGCTAAGATATGACTCTAAGTATAGGTATCTACCCCTCACCACCACCCCAACAAGTGGAACTACTCGTGGATTTCATTGGGGAATAAGTGAGCCACTGACATATACTGTCACAGAAAATCTGTTTAAACTCCCCTTCTACTCCCACTCTTGGTTCTACTTGACAGCAAAGAGATTTATCCTGGACCAAGTATAATAGGCCTAAAAGAACTTCTGGATATGGAAGTTAAGGAGGAAACAGATGAGTTTCTGATCTTGGGAACTGGATAGCTTTGAATTTAAACTGGGAATTAAGCTCATAATTTAAAACAGATCATGAATCCTTCCTTGGTGGCTAGAGAAGCAGAGAAAGGAAGGTACAGCTTTGACTGGAAAGGACTGAGCTCAGAAAAGACACAAAATGAGTAATTCCTAAGAGTTCACTCTTAAGTTGAATGATTCCAGTAACTAGCTAAATTCTGAACCATTATGTTGCCCATCAAAAATTAATACCCTTAGGGGCACCTGGGTGACTCAGTTAGTTGAGTGTCCTACTTCAGCTTAGATCATGATCTCATAGTTTGTGAGTTCAAGTACCACATCAGGCTCTGTGCTGATGGCTCAGAGCCTGGAGCCTGCTTCAGATTCTGTCTCCCTCTCTCTGCTCCTTCCCTGCTCATGTTCTCTCTCTCTCTCTCCCTCTCAAAAAAAAAAAAAAATAATAAACACTTTTTCTAAAAGTTAATACCCTTA
The DNA here is from genome assembly GCA_028646485.1 of Cryptoprocta ferox. Lineage (NCBI taxonomy): Eukaryota > Metazoa > Chordata > Mammalia > Carnivora > Eupleridae > Cryptoprocta > Cryptoprocta ferox. The sequence continues at coordinate 32,070,030 of CM053571.1, forward strand.
AAAATTATTCAAACTGTTGAATAGGCTCTACTTCTGAGAAAAAAAAATCTTTAAAAAGACTAAATATCAAGATCACATTCCATCATTAGATACACTTTCAGGAAAAAAATTGGTCAAACTGACAAAGAAGAGTACAACTTTTACTGGACCCTCTGGGTTTTATCTGTTTCTACAAGGGTGTGTTAACTGGCTTCCTGTTGATTAGGCCATTTTTCGTCTCTGTAAAGGTAGAAGCTGGCAATAAAAAAAAGATGAGAGTGGCCCAATCAGTATGGCCCAGGAAAGAAAGATAAAATTGATTTCTTCCCTCTAGAAAATATAACACAAAATATTACCTAATATTGCTGCATGAAGATTGAACAGTTTTTTATCTAATTAATTATGCAAATTAATTTCAGCATTTCTGAAGGCCTGTTTGCCAAATTCTCCTTTTAAATGATTATAACACCTTATTGGTTTCCTCATTAACTAATGAGTTAAATAAAATCTTTGCTTCATGTTTATTTTATATGAGAGTCATGATTTTATATTTTTGTAAATTATAAATTAATAGCTTTACAGTTAGAAGGAAGCCCTGGAAAGACCAATCAATAAATTCAGTGAACTCTGATAGAAAAGTACAAATATTTGTCACCTAGCCAATGAATGGTGATTGACTGACTTCTTTCATGCAGATATCTGTACATCAAGAAGATGAAGGAAAATCTTGCCAAGCAAAATCATTTTACACTTTTGCTATCTAGATGTGTAGTATCTCTAAACATAGAAAGCTTTAATTTCAAGCTTGCCTAAAGGCAGCAGGTGGTGGATATTTCTCATCATTTGGTTTCTATGTGAATGTTTCTTGCCGGCAAGAAAACTCACCATTTTCTGCCAGAGCGGTGAAATTTTGGTAGAGGTATTTTTGTGATCAAGGTTAATGTTGATCAGAGTATACATTTCTATGTATGAATTGTTTGGGTCTTTTAATGAATGTTACAGTGTATAATTATAAGACAACAATACAAATAAATAAATCTTCCCTCTCTTTGAAATAGCTATACTGTCATTAGATTTAATCAAACGCAATTTGGCTCAACATTTTTTACGTACCTACTCTAATGAGTAAGGTAATGTATTAGCTTCTGTCAGTGCTGAAAGAAATAGATAGGGCAGGTATTTAATCTACAGGAACCTCAAATCAAGTAGAAGAGAATGAAATGCATAACTATATATAGAATGCAAGGTAGAATATAAGAATCCTAGGGCTGCATACCTGCCTTTCATTTAGGGGTGATTGATCTGCTTTTTGAAATAAGTAGTGATGGGATTTATTCTTTTCTTTAAAATGTGCATTCAGATTAATAAGAGAAATTCAAAATCTAAGAGATCCCATCATTTGAGCATTAAGCATTGTTCCTTCATAGGATCCCATTTCAGTATCTCCATAAGTAAAGGAAGCAAGACAAGTGCTGAGCAAGATGATGGGAGACTTCCTAAGTGGAACTGACCTTCTCACATGACACAGAATCCATATTGTTCAGATGCTTGATAGGCAATGAGTTTAGAGTTCTCACAAGTGACTTTTTTCTTTTAATTTTTCTTTTAAATTAAATCAAAATAAAAAGAAATCTTTTTATTTTAAAAGAAGACCTCTGATGATAAGTGTTAAAAGGCTATCACCACGAAAGAAAAATGGGGCTCATCATAATGTATTGCTGCTATCAACTTCCTTCACTATAGTGAAAACACAACCAGAGCAATGCCAGTATAAAGTGAGAGAAAAACTAAATATGAAACATTCTTGGTCCTGACAGATACCTGGATACAAAAAAAAAAAAAAATTATAATGGGAAGCAGGATAATAAATTCATGGTTATAGACTAATGCCATCTGAAGTTTTACTTTTCTCTGCAAATGTTAATATTTTATTCAGATTCATGTAACATATAAAAAAACACAAATGATTTTTCTTTTGTATTTCTATTATTTGTACTTCTTTTGAGAAAATTCAACTTGATTAAAAAATTTTAATCATTTTTCAATTTTTAAGAATGTTTCTCATCTAAAAATTAAGAGGTCGTCACAATAGATATACAAATTAAATACTATGGAAAGGAAAAAGAAAGGTATTAATAACTCCACCTGGAGTGGCTTCATAGCCTTGTTTAAATTTCAAAGGGCAGAGATGAGGGTGAAGTCCATTCTAGAAAGATCTTAAAGGATACACAATATAGGCGACATCAGGAAATGCCAACTCAATAGCTTTATTTTTCAAGTGAAGGATATTGAAGGAAACACACTCAGTACGACTTGGGCCTGACTATAAAAAAAACATCAAATGTCACACTCATATGCTGAAGTTTTACTCTGAGGGCCACAGAGAATATTTTAAATTTACTAGCAGAGATGGGATATGATCAGAACTATGCTTTAGGGAAATTATATTGGCCAATTTTTAAAGAGTTGTTACAGTAGGTCAAGATTGAAGCTGGAAAAACCATTAGGAGACTATTCAATGTTTAAGTAAAAAACAAAGAATATCGATTCTGGAAGAGATTTTGTGTAAATAAATAGACTTGTTTCTGAACTTACAGATGATAGGATTTTTGACTTTCAAAATTAAATTGGTTACTTTTTACCTATAGACAGTATCCCAATAGTAAACTAGTATTTTTGAATGTTATCTTTCACATCAAAAATCTTGCCATATATGGTTCTAAACTGATTTTTACAATGGCATTTTAAAATTGCAATTGCCATATATTTTAATTAAGGAATTTGTCATACGGGCATCATAATGTTCCCCCCCAACCATTTCATAGATATGAAAATTAATGGAAGAGTAACCACCTGAAAAGCAGGTGTTTGGTCTCATTAAACTCTAAAATATTTTTAATTACAATTTTTACTTTTAATACTAGTTTTCCCATTCTTCTTCATATAAATTGTAGTTGTAGCTCAAATATCATTGACATATAAATGTGTCAAAAGACCAGTAAAAATCTGGAGGTCATTTTATATGCCAGGCCTCAAGTCAGTCAAAAACTAAATCTAAATAAGATTTAAATAATCTACCTCTTACTTCTTCTTAAATCTCATCCTCAGAAAATATTTTGCTCCCCTGTGGTAAAGGGTGTTCACTTTCGTTATACAATAAACATTTGCTGAGTACTTACTAAGCAATAGCCACTTGATTTCATAGATAACCTGGTCTCAGGAACGTTATAGTCCAATAAGAGTTGCCATTTACTGAGGGCTCGCTCTGTGCCAGCCTAACTGCTAAGCACTTCACATGCATTACTCATTTAATTCTTACAACTACCCTAACAAGGAGAAATTATACCCACTGACAAATGAGGAGACTGAGGTTTAGGATCCTTAAATAACTTAACAGGAACCACACAACTTGGAAGTGGTAGAACTGGATTCACACCAATCGATGTGACTTTGAAGGCTGTGGTCAACTACCTTCTACCATGTACAGAAATCCATTATTGGTGGGAAATGTGGTTGAGTGGTGAAGTGAGACACGGTGGTTAGGGATGCATTTCATCAGAATAGGATACTTGAGCTAAGCCTAACTCTTAAAGGCGATGACATTGTCTTCCTAATTGGGCAGAGATTTTGGTCATTCCAGGAAACAGAAGGATCATGCTAGGTGTGAGATAGTATAGCAGCTCCTGGGAACTTTGTGGAGCAAGTCAGGAGAGTAGAATATGAGGAAATGTGTATCCACTTTGATCCTGGAGAGAAGTCAGGAGTGTCATACCCTGTTCTAAGGAGTTTTACCTTTATCACAAAGGCCCTGAAGTGTGTTGAGCAGGGAGTCATATGGTGAGGTTGACCACACTTCTACCCAGTTAGAAGTTGTCATGTAAGGGAGGAGGGGGAAGAATGAAAAAAGAGATTAGAAAATAATGAGCACTAGTATATCAACAACATATTAATAACTTTTATTTAGTGTCTTTCACACTGAATGCTTCAGTGCTTGAGAGAATGCATAGGAAGGATTGATTGATTAAGATTAAGTATGCTGAATAAGGAAAGGCTTCCTAGAAACGCTTTGTTTTATATGAAAAACATGAATAGATACAATAAGGACTGCAAGAAATATCCAATTGGAAGCAATAAAACTAAAAAGCAATAAGGAGTAAGTTCCTTGTGAAAAGGGGAGTGAGGTTTTTTAAATATGACTTGGAATATGAGAATGAAAATAAAATTATGTCCTGGTATCTAATTCATTTGGGAATGATAGACCAACTTTGTTGTCATTTCAACAAAGAAACACCAATGTTTTCAGAGATTTTAATCAATCTTACAGTCATATAACTCTATCAGTTAGCCCCTTGAGAAAATTCTCACTTAAGATCCATATGTAAACACATCAACAAAAACCTGTTAAGCAATTTAAGTTCTTTGTGTGACATAAGATAATCAAAAGAGATCCTGATTTTAAGAAGTGGGTTAAGGAGATAAACTTACCACACATCCATTGAAGCATCTGACAACATAGGCCTTTACAAGTATATATTTACATTGATGTGTGCAAAATAAATAGTGCAAATAAGTGCAGAGAAAGCAGTAGTGTTCCCTGGAGAAAAGACTTAATAGTAAGCATCAGGGATTTTCTCTTCAAGTATAGAGAGTTGGTTATATAACCTTTCCCCATAGCTTACTGGGAAAGGTGTTATCTTCCAAGAAATTCTTATTTGAGATAAGGAGGAATCTGCCAAAACCTATAAAACGCTCAAGCTGTGTCCTTCTGCTGAGTCATGAGAAAATGAGTGATATCTCAGGAAGGAACATGAATAATATCTCGAGTAACTTTGAAGTCTGCAGGATTTGGGGCAGGGGCTTTGGATCATTCAGGTGGAGATGTCATCTCTTTCAATGAGAAAACACATTTTGGAAAAAAAGATGCACTTGGAATTGAGTTCAGTGAGATGATATCTAAAACTTAATTGTGTTTTCTGGGCTACAGCTCCTCATTTCGGAATGATGGATGTCAGACAAGGAAAAGGGAACATCTCAGGAGAAAATGAAAAGATCTAAAGTGCAGGTTTTTCCATATGCTGCTTCCTGTAAGAAGGCTCTCAATTCACTTTTATTCTAAATTTTATTTATTTATTTATCTTTAGAGAGAGAGAGAGAGAGAGAGAGAGAGAATGAGAGAGTATGTGAAGGGAGGGGAGAGAGAATCCCAAGCAGCTCCAGGCTGTCAGCACAGAGCCTGATGTGGGGCTCCATCTCAAGGAAGGTCAGATCATAACCTAAGCCAAGATTAAGAGTCAGATGCCTTACTGACTGAACCACCCAGGCGCCCCTTAATTCAGTTTTGTCATCTTTACCAATTTGGATTACTTTTAGTTCAGATAAAAAGAGAGAAAGCATACTTCTATACCTGAAAATATCACAAACATAAAGATAGGAGAGGTTGACAGACTATGGATTCAATTCTATTGTTTGAAAAGAAGAGCCTAATTAATAGGATGGACTGTAAGAGGTATTCATGTAACTTCTTACACCTAGGTTCAGATTTTAACTGGACAAGTACCGGATGATAGAAAACTAGTTTTACTGCATTTTAGGTAAAAACAAACACCTGGCTGGATAAAGTTGGTTTTACAATTCTGTACAAGCCAACTGTGTGATGTGGCAGCCAAAACCATCTAATGAATCCTCAAACTGCATTAGCAAAATTATAGTGGCCAGGCAAAGCAAAGTCATAATTCTCTGGCTCGTTGTGTTGGCCAGACCACATCTGGAGTTACGTGTTAATTTCTAGGCCCCATTGACAGCTAATTATAGTACATCCCAGGAATATAATCAGTTGTTAAAGACTATGGAGACCATAAGATATGGGGAACAGTTAGAAGGAACTATGTTTAACCTAAGAGAAAAGACACTCACAGAAGATGCCTTAAAGTCTGAGAGACTGTCATATGGCAGAGTTTCTATTTACGTTGCATAGCTTTTGAATTGTAATTAATGCCAATTCATCAGTAACTTCCATGGAAAAACTAAGTTAGATCAACATAAGAGAAAAGTTTTTAAAAACTTGAACTATTCATCAATAAATATATGGAGTACTTTGTGAAGTAATCACAGCTCACTTAAAATATTCTAGATAGAGATAGTTAAACATCTGCAAAAATGTGCTTGAGTCAGCTACTATCACCAGGTGAAAGCCTATTGTTAAATATTTAGGAATTTTCCCAGCTGATTTATTAGTTTGAAATCAGCAAACTGGAAATATTTACCCTAGAGAAATTGGCAAACAGTATAAACTAGTTTTTTTTTTTCTTTTGAGACCCAGTTTACCAGCACACCACTGGATTTTTATAGATGATATCGGAGTTTTCACTCTTCCAAATCTAAAAGCCTATGGGTGTATGCACAAAATATAAGCTGAGATAAAAATAAAAAGGAAATAATATGGGTAGTAAACTCAGGGAAAATTGTAAAAGAGGTTGGAGGTAAAATGTCAAGAATAAAAGAAGAATAAATACCAGAGAAGTGGATTATATTCTGTAGGAACAGGGAAAAACTGATTTAGAGAAAACTTGAAATGTTTTGAATTTGTGAGATACCATTTTTGGGAAAAAACATAATATCTTAGGAATATCTATTGTTTTCTCTTTTAGAAATAGCCATATTAAGAAGCAAAGGAATTAAGTTTATAACCAGAAATTGCCAAGTGGATTAACTAGGAATTTTGAGTCTTAAAATATTAGACCAGCTTTGAAAAATGCAAATATATTTCACTGTGTTTTTTACACTTAACTGTAAATGCTACATGAGATCATTGCTTCTGTAATGTGAATTTATAGTCTTCGTTCTATAATTTAGGGATGGGCTAATTATTCCTACATTTAATCATAAAGATAAATTACCTTAATTCTGGGGATAGTTAACTTTCTTTTCATATGGGTGGCCCTTTTGATATACAATTAATTAGTGCCTGACTTAGACTTTTTTGCTGAAATCGCCGTAATACAATGTTAAATAAAAACAAAGCTTGTGGTCCCCCATGTTATAAAAATTTAACCATCCCATGTTTCAAAGTGCAACATTTTTTAAATTAAACAAAAACAATACTTCTTTGTTTGCTATATGAAATTTCAATAAATTTTTTGGATATTATATTTCAAAAAGGAAAGAAAATTTTTTCAATTTGCAAAAAAAATATTCTTCCTATTCTCCATCACAGCAGCACAGTAAGGAAATAAACACACAAAACTCCATATTTATCTCTTCTTTCTTTGAGTAGCTGTAACACTACAGTAGAGTAATGACTGAGTTAACACTATGACTCACATGTTATAATTATTTTTACATTAAATAAAATTCAACTACTTATTAGAGCCTTAAGAGCAATGTCCGTGTCTCATTCATTTGAGTGCACATACAAATATGCACACAAAACTATTTACAAATACATGCATATGGTACATATTTTAAAAAATAATTTTGATTTAGGAAGTTAGTTTACTCAGTTTTCTGTTAAATAACGCAAACAGCATGCTGTTTTTGTGGATAGATTCATAAACAACATAAGTCCATTCCTCTATTATTTTCCCCATAGTCTCTGTGAGGTGCTAATTTTCTGCAGTCTTCATTAAAAGTGCAGATTTAAAATTTATAGAAATTTTAAATAAAGCCATGATTTTTTTATAGAATCAAATTTTGAAAGAACAAATATTATGTTTGATAAGATCCAAAATAAATATATTGGTAATCAGTCCACCATAAAAGTAAATTGCAATACAAATAATACACACACACATAGATATATACATACACATATGTGAATATATGATACATAACTATGCACATACATTTATATGTAAAAGTATTTATTCATTCAACAAATATTTTAAGAGTGTCTACTATAAGCCAGGTACTATTTTTATTTTTTATTTTTTAATTATTTTTTTTAATGTTTATTCATTTATTTTGAGAAAGAGAGAGAGGAGGAAGGGCAAGAGAGAGAGAGAGAAAGAGAAAGAATCCCAAGCAGGCTCCAAGCACAGAGCCTGATGCAGGGCTCAAACTCACGAACCATGAGAGCATGACCTGAGTGAAAATCAAGAGTGAGCGGCTTAACCAACTGAGTCTCCCAGGTGTCCCAGTCATGGACTGTTTTAAGTAATATCGATACATCACTGAACAACAAAAAAAGAAAGATGTTGCCCTAGAGAAGCTTACATTTTAGTAGAGGACATAGACATTGAGCAACAAATATAATTTTTAGAAAGCAATATTTTTTGTAAGAAGGTAATGTTTGCCATGAAAGAAAAAAAAACAATAAAAAGGCAAAGTAGAAACAGGAATACCAATTTTGTAACTATTTCAGGTAGTAGTTTTGATCTGGTAAAAGGGTCAGATTCCACATATATTTTTGGGTAGAGTCAGCAGAATTCCCGACAGAATAAATGTGAAATGTGAGGGAAAAAAAAGTCATGAATGATGCTAATGTTTTTGTCCAGAATAACAATAAAGTGAGAGTGCTACTGTCAGCTGAGTTGTGGGAAGCTGTGCTTGTAGCAAGTTTGGGAAGGAAGTCCACCAAAAGCATGAATTAGGAAATTCCAAAATAGATATGATCAAGAATAAGCCCACTAGACGGGCTGCCTTTGGGAAGAAAGTCATGACTGACTTCATTTTTATCTCTTAATACACTTCTTATCTCACTCTCTGGCACTTTTTTTCCTTAAATGTTTATTTTGAGGAGGGAGGAGGGAGAGAATTAAAGAGGGGGAGGGGCAGAGAAAGAGGGAGAAAGAGAATCCAAAGCAGGCTCCATGCTCAGCACGGAGCCCAATGTAGAGCTTAGTCCCAAGACCCCTCCATCAATAACCTGAGCCATTATCAAGAGCGGGGCACCTAACTGACTGAGCCACCCAGCCACCTCTCTCTCTGACACTTCTTACCTCACATTTCTGGTCTCCACAGTGTCAGGTATTGGGAAGCAGACAATTGGTAAAGGGGCAAAAAAGGCCTTATATGATGCATTCAGTTATAACTTAAGGTTAGGACTTTGTATTGGGCGCTAGCTTTTTCCTCTGACAGCATCCCCTGCTGGCACTTTACCACTGAAAGGCAATGCTTGCTACAGGAGGACTCAAGAAAACTGATTGCATCAATTTCCAGTTCTGTGTTCAGTGACTTACTTCATGGTGTTAACTTGAAATCCACCATCACAGTGGGAATATTTACATAATGGAAATTGGTAAATGCTACAAATCAGAGCTTTTAAAAATTTTGGGGGGTTGCGGAGTGGGTGTAATGTCTGGCGATTATTAAATTGTACTAGCACAGCAAATTTTATACTGTTTCCTCAGGCCTCTTCAGCTGGTCTTTTGGTCAAAAGCTCTTTCTGAGAGTGATTGTACACACCAATCATTGTTTTCTTCACTTTAGAAATATAATATAAACTTTCAAAGTTCTTTTAAAGAGTCCCTCGCTTTGGAGGGGTGGGAAGGGACATAGAACACATCATGTCAAATCATTCCACAAAGTTTCTCACTACCTGACACTGATGTTGATAAACTGCGTGGTGCCCAGTTGCATTTTCTTAGGTATTTCTTATAATAAATAGACCTCTGTTTTTTTTTTTATCTCTCTCTAGTACCTGCTTAATTTTAGTGGGATTTGAGAAGGGCAGAGAGATAAACCATATTATCAAATGGCCACTCATATTCTGTAAGCCTCAATTTCATTGCTTTAAAAATTAGGATAACCCAATCTGCCTTCTGTGCTTGCTGTGAAGATTAAAAGCTAAAAGTCATATAAAGAACTTAGTACTGTCCCTGAGACATAAGACTAGCCTACAAATAACTTATTTTACAGTGCTGAACAGTGGAATATATAGTAGTCTATTTGTTTTAATTGTGGCTAATAATACAGTTCCTAGGCAAATAACACATTATTATTATTATTATTATCACATTTAAATAGATCCCATATATATTACATATACAGTTATATTAATTGTTTTAAATCACCAAAGAGTTGTTTGGATAACAATTGCTCTGCTGAAACTTTTAAAAAAAGTATTTTTTCCATTTTATCTAATAGGAAAAAGTGAATGACGTTCAATTTCTTTATAATTAATTAATTTGTTTTATAAAGTACCACAAACTAGCCATTACTGGAATGTTCATCCTATTTTTACAATTTGCCATGGTGCTTGGGCAGCAACTGGCTATAATCTTTTTATCCTCTTCAGAGAAACTCACATATATTATATTTTCAATACGTAATTGATAAAAAATTAATTACTTAAATATTAAAAATTGAAAACACCTGAAACATTTATATATGAACTATATAAATATAATTAAAATAAAGGACAGAGTATATAATTAAGCATCTAATATTTGAAAAATAGCTTACCATGTGCCAGGAGCTGTTCTAAGCTCATATCATATCTTTTTATGGAATATTCTAGTACAGAGTTTCAAATATAATGCTTCTACTGCCAACTTCTGATTCATAAAATTTTAAATTATCTACTTGCTTAATAACTGCCTAGATTTTTTTATTCCACCCTCCCCACCCATATGCTTAGCTCCTTTCCATCATACACTACATTCTGGTAGAATCTGTGATGGTTAATTTTCTGTGTCAACTTGACTTGGCCCCACAATGCCGATATATTTGGTAAAATAGCTCCTTCTGCTTTGACTGCTTTCAAACAGGGACATTGGGTTTTTCTACCTTTAGATTTCAACTGAAAAAACTGGCTCTTTCTCGGTCTTGAACATTTCAGCCTTTGGACTAGAACCACATCCTTGACTCTCCTAGGCCTCCAGCCCGTTGACTTACTCTACATATCTCCAGACTTGTCAGTCTCTATAATTGTGTGAGCCAATTGTTTATAAAAATTGTCCTATATATGAATCAGTTCTGTTTCTCAAGAGAACACTAATACCAGAATCTAATGTTATTTAGGGCAATTTTGTTTAAATCAACATTCAGCATTTGCATTATTAAGACCATGCAACTATTGCTCCGTGGCAAAAGTCTGGCTTCTAAGGCAAAATTGGGTGAAGGAGAAAGCATTACAACTGTGTATATAGACTTTCTTCACCTTCCTAGTTTTAGTTCAAATTCCAGGATTATTGTCCTGGAATACCACATCATTTTTAAATGAAAACAAACTGAGGGGGGAAGGGGAAGGGGAAAAGGTAAAGCGGGGTGATGGTCTTGGTGGAGGTCACTTGTGGGGAAGAGCACTGGGTGTTATATGGAAACTAACCTGACAATAAACTATAAAGTTTAAAAAAAAAAAAAAAAAGAGAATCAAAAGAGACTGTGAAAATATTATCCTATTGCTTTTCAACATACCTTGAATTCACGCAGTCATTCAACAAACAATTATTGAGCTCTTATTCTGTATTAGACATTGTGCTATGTATTGAAAGGGATACAAAGATGTCTTTTAAAAGCTGAGCTTAAAACCCTGTCAGGAACTCACAAACCTTGAGATCATGGCCTGAGCTAAAACCGGGTCAGATGCTTAACCAACTGAGCCACCCAGGCACCCCAAGTTGATTTTTTTTAAATACAAAATAAATCTGGTTGTTTGAAAAAAGTTGAAAAGTTGGTGAAGTGGGAAAGATGGAAGATACGTGGAAGATACACGAAAGGAAGGAGGCATTACAAGATGAGAGCCTATGGGAAGTACTCAAGTCAAAGAACAGGTGAGAAACTAGCTGAGTTGGGGAACCAATAAAGCACTGAGACAGAGTGATAGGATAATGTGAGAATAAGCCAAGAGAGCAGGGTGGAGAAGTGGTAAAAGGGTGGAGGGGTGGACCCTGGAGCCAGACAGCCTGGGTCTGAAGCTGAGCTCTACCAGTTTTTAACTATGTTGTCCAGGACAATAGTTTTCACTTCTACGGGCCTTCATTCCTCACATGTAAAACTGGGATACTATTAGTATCTTCAGTGTATCCTCCTTGTGCGAATGAAACGTGTGAATACTTATAAAGCACTCAGAAAAGAGCCTGCCACATGATAAGACACATTAAATGCTAGCTATAGTTAATTTTTAAAATTATCTGCTGCACTGGGAGGGTAGAAGGAGGGAAACTGGAATTTTTAAAGAGGGAGAAAAGTGTCCCATAGTAGCCTATAGCATTATCCACACACTGTAAATCATATTAACACAGTGATACAGAACATAACACTGAGTAGCCAATAAGGGTGTTTATTCTTCCAGTGATTGTTTACTCATTAAATATTCACACCAAACTTTTGAGGTAGATGCTATAATTATCCCTGGTTGCAGATGAGGAAACATATACAAATATACAAATGACAAAACGTGCACCAGCTAATAAATGAGCTATAGAAGATTATTCTGAACTGCACTGAAATATAATAAACCCCATAGCCTTAATAATTTGCTCCATTTTTTTTTCACATACTAGGATGTTCAGTTAAAGTGGTGAGCAAATTAGAATATTAGCCACACACTACGGAGGTGATACATTTATTAATAAGTTTGTATAATTGATATAAATTAATGATGAGATGAAGAAAAAAAAAAAGCCAACCCACTAGGATTCTCAGAGAAGAAAGGAAAGCTAACCTGAAGGGTGCAGGCTTGATTATGTATGCAGAAGGGAGCCATCTACTGAATGAAGGCATGTTAAGATAATTCTCAGTGGTGAACACAAAATGAGTCTCTCCCTGCCTCATTACAGAACTTTGTATCCATGCTGTACTCTTCTAATGGTGTACACATTATGCAGCAACAAAATTATGAAATGCATTTATTTTATCCTCAGGGAAGAGTAACAGGCCCATACCACCTGCCATATTAACCTTTCCTTTCCTTTTTTTTCCCTCGTGTTAAGGTTTTTGCCTCCTGTTCACTTTTCCGTTCCTCCTTGCTCATGAACATTCAATCTCCACTGGCATTGCTGAAATTTGCAAGTTTTCCCAGAGCTCCAATCCCAGTTGGTGTATCACTAGCTTTTTTTCTCCACTTCTCTGTAATATGCAAGTAACCATCTGCTGTTTGAAACAGCATTGTTGCCAGCATACACTGCTGGAGGTATGCTAGGAAGAGTCAAATCTGTTACTACTCGGCCGAGGAGAAAACCTGTTTTAAATATTCCTAAAGGTTGCTTTATATCAAATGCTTGACTTATTCCCATTTGAAGAAATCAAAAAAGAGTGAGGATTGAAAACCACCGATAACACTACCTAAAGGCAGCCAGCTTAGAGATAAATAACTCAGTGGAAAATGTGTTGTTATTGTTGGTTATAAGGCTCTGAACTTACACAATAGAAGGAACTCTGTAATATTGGTTTTGTTATTTTTTTGTGTGTGTATTCACAGTTCTAATCAAGTCAATTCTTTGTGACTGTTTCATGTAACGTCTTATTGCATTTTATGTGTTAGTTTCATTATTATTTTTCCAGAGCAGCTTTCACTTTATGTTTTCCTTAATAGCTACAGACAATAGCTACAGACAAAAGCAGACTGTAACTTATCTTGGCCAAATCAGTGATTTAAATTTGGAGTCCTGAAAAAGAAGGTGCTCTTCAGGCCAAGCTTTGATGTGTCTGGCTGGTCTCACCTACCCAGGTGCAATCGAAGAGACTGCCTTTCTTAGGTCCGACCACACCTCTATCCCCGAAACTGCAAAGCATATATTTATCCACTGCAGCTAGTGTACAAAAGTGATTGGTAAAGTTTATCATAAAAGATTTGAGATTTAGGACCCAAATTTCTCGTTAACAAAGATTAAATAGGTGATTTACATTTAAAATATATATATATATGGGAGAAAGCTATCCCTTTGACAAGAAGCAGAAGGGAAAAGAGGGCTCTCTATCTTCTACCTTACAAATTCCCCGAGAAAGTTCGTCTTTGAAAAAGACTGTTAAGTATCTTCTTGAAGCAGCATCTTGGTACCAGAAGTCAGTCACCAAATTGCTTTCTTTCTCTGGACTAGCCACTGAAAAGTTTTTGATAAGAATTTTCAAGAAAAGTAATAAACGATCATTAAAAGAAGGGAAGCCATAATCATCAGGGAATCTGAAGTCTATATGGTCATGGTGCTTGAAAGGAGAATTGGAGGGAAAATGTTATATAACATAAGACACTCCATGCCTAGAAGCCATCTAGCATTTGAGCATGTTGTCCTGGAGTCTGGAGCAGTGATGAAGATGACCTTGATTAAAAGGAATCTGTGCACTGGGGGACCTGGGTGTCTCAGTCAGTTAAACATCTGACTTCAGCTCAGGTCATGATCTCGCAGTTTGTGAGTACGAGCCCCACATCGGGCTTTGCGCTGACAGCTCAAAGCCTGGAGCCTGCTTCGGATTCTGTGTCTCCCCCTCTCTCTGCCCCTCCTCTGCTCATGCTCTGTCTCTCAAAAAATGAATAAACATTAAAAAAAGGAATCTTTGCATTGAGATTCTTTGTATGTTTGATGTGTATGTAATTCAGAGATTTAAGGTATGACTACTGGAGTCAGGCTCAGGTCAGTGCCGCACAACTGAGCATACTCACTGGTCAAGATACCCTGGGTCTATTTTGGAGCTGCTATGCTTGTCATTTCCTCTGATAAACAAGATATTGAGGGGGCATAAGATTTGCTCATCTATGTACGTTTGCTAATGATATACCATGATATATCTAGCACTGCTCTCATGGAGAGTTTAAAATTTTATTTGCAGAGTAGAAGTAAAGAAAAATGTAATTCTGAGGCTCTCCAGTCATTGCCTTTGAAGAGATGTGACACATAGTAGGTGCTTAAATTTTTGTTGAATGCATTTTTAAATGAATAAATTGCCCAGTAGTATATAGAGCAGCTTCAAAGGGATGACAGGAATGAATATCTGATTATAGTGGGTTAAGGAAAACACAAAAAGAATAGAAGGGGAGAGAGAAAAGAAAGGCAACACTGCTGAAGAGTTTTACCATAAAAGGGATGAGAGAAATGGGAGAGGAGCTCAAAAGGAAGGTAGAGAGAATTGGATTGTTATTAAAGTAAATTACTTGTTATTTTAGGTGGATATATGACAGCATGTTTGTGCTTTGATAGAAATGACCCAGGGGAGATGGGAGAATTGATAGTGACAAGAGGGAGAAATTGCAGAAGTAATGTCCTTCAGTGGATGAGAAAGACTGACCATGAATAAGACAGTCTCTTCCTTTGTCCATTTGTTACAGAGAACTGAGGAATGTATACAAGCAGGTGAAGGCAGGCTAGTAAATGCTGGGGCATAAAATAGTGCTCTTCTGATTCCTTACATCTCCTAAGTAGAAAAGAAATCAATAACATCAGCACAGAATGAAGCAATAAGTATTTTCAGCTTAAGACAAAATGAAAGGGTATGAAATAGTCCAGGAGGGTGGAAGGGGACTTTACAAATAATACTGAAATTATCAGGTGGTTCTAACAAAATTCTTGGAGTCTTCTTTAAAACTTATTTTCTCATCTTCTCTACCCCCTAGGTTTATTTAGAATTTAAAGCTAGGTTTACAAGGAAAAACCTTTGTTAGAAAAAAACCCTATCACATTTTTGACTGGCGATGTTTAAAAATTTCACATTCTTGGGGAAGCAATATCACTACAGTCTTTCGCAACCATATTAATCTTTTATAAATATGACAGAGTTGGTACATTTAGTTAAACTTTGTATTACCATTTCTATAGATGTGTGGCTGTTTCCAGAACCAGGACTTTACTGTGACTTCAGTGAAAGTCATGGTAAATAAGGGAAAAAGTGTGCATACTTCAATTCAATTATAATAACATGGCATTGCAACATGTTATCACTTTGCAATTTTAGACACTTTGGTGTTTGGACTATTTTGATGTTAGCATCTTTTTTGTGAATATGAAAATAGAGGCTCAAAAGAATCATAACAAGAGAAACAAAATCTGGGAACAGGGGATGTCTGGAGTGAGTTAACTGAATTTCCTGAAGGTGTTTCTGTTAAATTTTATACCACCTGAGAAATTTGAAGGAGAATAAAAAGTGGAGATTGTGGCCAAAAAATCCTTTATATATTAAAAAAATCTATCCAGTGAATTATTTTATATATTGTTACATACAGTATCAATTATGAAATTTTTCTCATATGCTCAAAATTATTTTATGAAAATTTGGGGAACTGTAAAAAGGTAGGTACCATTACCAAATTTCACAGATAAAGTTAAACAAATAAAACACATTTCAGTCCATGTCTCTTGGCTTAACTTACTAATCTTTCTTTCGACTGAAATTGCATCTGGTAATTTCAGGCCACAAGAACTGAAATTCTTTTAGAGATTCTGTATGGTACTAATAGAGAATATAATTATTATTTTCATTGGTGTGTGGAATGCACAGAGAATTTATAATAAACTTTCATATGTTCAAAGTTATTACCGTCATTATGTATGATATTCTTTTCCAGGAATGTTAATACCTCATGTGAGGAAACTGAGGCATAAAACTTGTTCAGACAGTGAATAGCAACAACAACCAAAAAGTGAATAACAGCTTAATTTTGCAGTCTTGATCCCTGTGAAAAATAATTAATTGGCGTTTTTAATCTATACTAATCCATTATCTTTTATTCATGTTCTTTTTCTAAGGCATTGAGATATTTTAGAGAAGACTCAGTCTTTGGACACATGCTGAGATTGTCCTATTAATGGCTCTGAGAATTCTGACTTCCATACAGCTTGACATAAGTCAGACAGGCCAATGACAGGCTGACATGTTTTGAACACGAAATGAGTTGCAGACTTTATCTTAGCGCACACAGTTTCAGGGAGAGAATGAGCATCCAATGCTTTTGTGTCATTGTAACCCAGCAGTTATGAAATTTTCTCACTGGCAAAAATGGCAGTGATCTAATAAGAGATTTTTCCACTGATTACCCTCTTCTACAAGTAGGAGCCAAGAATATTTTCTCCCTCAAGAAGAGTCGGAATCAGGGCAGCAGGGAAACTCAGCAAAGGAAACTCTGAAAGGGAGTTCAAAAGGAGTTTCATGTTGCATATTGCAAAGGAGAAGGCCATAAAACTAAGGGAAATACCAGATGAGATAATGTCCTACTTGTATATGAAGTAGAATAGGTCTAAACACAAGGCAGTGGCAAATATGCATATATTAGCTAAAATATTTGAGTGGGGAGGCATATGAGAAGAGGAAATTCCCTGTAGGGATATTTTATTTGATCAGATTGATAACTTGTTATGCTGGGAAATGTGAAGGCAAACATTTATAAATCAGTCCAATCCAAAGACTGTGAGATGTGTAATGGAATGTGATTTATAAGATATATGGATGGATTCAGGCATTTCAACTTGACATATGATTATTGATAAGTGGATCATCGAATTCCAAAGTAAACATGGCTGGCATTATTAGAAGTTCAGAAATATTTATCGTTTGATGTACACATTGATGCTTGAAGATCATTCTTTCAGAGCTTTCTTTATGAGAGAAGAATGGGGAAGGAGGAGAAAACTTGTGGTATTAACTCTGTTATGAATTGAATCATCTCCCTACAACATCCATAATACCAATACCGCAGAATATGAGTGTTTCTAGGAATAGGGACTTTAAATATGTGATTAAGTTACACTGAGGTCATGAGGGTGGGCCCTAATCCAGTATGATTGATGTCCTTATAAAGAGAGATTAGAACACAGCAATATAGACACAGAGACAAGGAGGTGAAGATAGAAAAAGGCTGCCACCTGCAAGCCATGGAGGCAAGCCTCATAGGAAACCAAGCATGCTGATACCTTGATCTTGGATTTCTAGCCTCCAGAAATGTGAGAAAATATACTTCTGTTGTTTAAATCTGTGGGATTTTGTAACTTTAGAGAATGACTATTCTTTTCTCTGTGCCCTTTGGGTTGTTCTCTTCTCAAATTTAGAGACAATCCTTCATGACTATTTTCTTTAACAACTTGCTGAAGTTTTATTTACATACAATGTACATATTAAAGATAACTTTTGTCACCATAGAGAATCATTCATTTGCTTTTTGTTACCATAGATTACCTTGCGATTTCCAGAATTTTATGTAAACAAAAAATAGAATATGACCTCTTTTTTTTCCCAGATTTTTTTTCACTTTCAATATAATGAACTTGACGTTCGTCCTTATTTTGCACACATCAGTTGTTTGTTTCCTTTTTATTGCTGACTGTATTCCACTGAATAGATACATCTTACCACAAGTTGTTGATTGACCTGTTGATCGACATTTTGTGTATGGGTGTTTTCCTCTTGTTTGAGACTATTACAAATAAAGCTACATTTAAAAGTTATTTTTTCCATAAGCACCATGTTTTGATTTCTGCAATACGCACTGTAGCTTGGTAGTTCAAATCTTATCTCCATAAATTGATTTCTGTGTACAGTGGTCAAGTGTCTTATAAGTGCTTGAAATATCCTGTGTGTTGTATGTGTTGTGTTGTTTTGTTTTTTGTCAACATCAGAAGAATAATTAGCGATTAGAAGTGAGTTTCTTTGGGAGCACCTGGGTTGCTCACTTGGTTAAGATTCCGACTCTTAATTTAGGCTCAGGTCATGATCTCATGGTTCTTGAGTTTGAGTCCTGCATCAGGCTCTGCGCTTGACCACCTGGAGCCTGCTTGGGATTCTCAATCTCTCTCTCTTTCTCTCTGCCCCTCACCTGCTCATGCGTGTGCTCCCTACCTCTCTCTCTCTCTCTCTCTCTCTCAAAATAAATAAACATTAAAAAAAGTATAAAAAAGTGAGTTTCTTTGGTGGAATGAATAATGTTCAAGATATACAGACTCTGTAGAAATCTTATATGGAACATATATCTTATCATGAACAGATATTAGAATGTAACATGTCTAAGAGTCTGTACCCATCATAATGATGTCCCAGAATGGGAAGACCCTCTGCTGGCACTGTTTTAAGACGCTTATTAGAGAATTTTCTCATTTGAGTCCAAATGGAAAATAAGCTGATTTCTGCTATTCTGTCTGTAATATTGCTGCTTTTGCCTTGAGTGAAACTTTCACAATATGTGCTATCAAAGTGCTTAAAATAATAGAGAGCTGAATTTCATCAAGCATACCTAGAAGGTGGTATGACTATTTTTGTACCTATTTGCTGTTAACTATGAGACAAAATTCACTTGAATTCATTATAATTCACACCGCCTGTATCAATGTTGATTCTCAATGATATTTAATTATAGCTACCTCAAACAATTTAATAATTGTGAGCAAGCAAACTGATTTCGCTTGGTTCACAACAAACAATTGTGTCCTGTGTAAGATGGGATAATAATGGTAGTGAACAGAGTCTTTGTGAAAATTAAAGGAAATAATATATATTTATATGTAAGATGTTTAGAAAAGTGTCTGGCATTTGGTAAGCGTAACAAAGAATGACATGGATATCTATCTATCTAGTCTCTTAGGACTCTTTCAGGCTGAAAACTTTATTAATACCAGAACATTGATCAGAATGAAAGCTCCAAGCTGAAAAGATAAAGCTCTCTATAAGAAATCTAATATTAGCAGATGCTAATGATGTGGAAAATGGTGGGGTTTGGAGCTGATGGCCAAGAAAGAATTCTTGAGACGTCTTCTATGCAAAAAAGATGGTTTTATTAAAGCACGGGACAGGACCAATGGGCAGAAAGAACTGCACTGGGGTTGTGAGGGGTGACTGATCGTACACTTTTAAGTTGGAAGGAAGTTAGGGAAGGCACGAGCCTCCAAGGTATTTTTGAAATAAGGTTTCCAGGACACTGAGGGGGCCACCTATTGTTAGGAAAAGGTCATTACTGTTTAGTAAACCCTCAGTCCATGAGACCATACAGACGTTTATTAGTGGGCCATATGTAGGAGGTAGAGATAAGAAGTTTCCAAAGGAATTTTTTATATGTTAAAGTAGATGTACAGGATTGGGGGGGGGGCAGGGTTGGGCTAAGATGGCCTTTTGCCCTTAGCAAAGTGTCAACATCAAAGCAGCTGAACTCCCAGAGAAAGGTCACTCTGCCAGTTTCAAGGATTTGTCAAAGGGTTGTAGGCAGTAAAGAAATTTAATTTTTCATTTGCCTTTCTTTTCCACACCACTAACACCTGGAACAATGTTGTGGCTTGAATTGTGTCCTACAAAAATAGATATGTTGAAGTCCTAACTCCCTGTACCTGTGAATGTGACCTTATTTGGAAATAGGATATTTGCAGATGTAATCAAGAAGTCATCCTGGACTACGATGGACCTAATCCAAAGACCAGTGTCTTTATAAAAAGAGGACATTTTGGATACAAAGACATATACAGACACGGGGGAAAAGGTCATGTAAAGACTGAGACAAAGACTGGAATTATGGGGTCACCACCAAAGGAGTGTCAAGGATTTCTGGCAACCAGTAGAAGCTAGAAAAGACAAAGAAATGCTCTTCCCTAGATCCTTCAGAGGAAGCAGTGGCCTTGTGGGCACTGTCATATCAGACTTCTAGCCTCCATTCATTACCTTCAAATTATTTAAATAAAGATTTTTTAAAAGAAAGAACATTTTTATCACAGTATTTCCTCATTTGTAACAAAAAGAAAATAAGGAACTAAATTCTGGAAATACCACTTAAGGTCAGTGTCTCCACCAAGCATTTTGATTGCACTTCCATTTAAGCAATTTATCCTATGTTTTAATTCCTTTATTGTTCTTAAATATAAGACTCAGCGAAATATTTAATTGTGATTCATAACTTTAGAAAATTACATTCAAGCAGATATTTTGTTCTTTTTTTTCTTAAAAAAAACTTAACAAGGGTTGAATTTATATGACCCCAGTACAAGAAAGATAAATGCAAATCTAAATAGTGTAAGAAGAAAAGCAATGCCATTAATTAAAAAAAAGTTTGAATAATGTTAAAAGTGTCACAGTGAGTTATTATTTTTCATGGATACTAAGAGACTGAATATGCAAATGGATAATGGACAAACCATATATAAAAATAGAATTCTGACCCACAATCTGCACCAATAAGCCCAGGAAACCAACCTATTCTCCACAGTAACCAGCTCAGAAAGCCAGTCTGCTATCTGTACGTCAGACTCGCAGAAAGTCAGACCACCATCACTTTCAATTTAAAGATCAACCAGAGAAAGCCAAATACACACCGGTAACTCACTAACCACACATAGGCTTTTCAGCTTCCAGTTAGCTCACTTTCAGCCTCCCTTTATCAACAGACTGATCAAGGCATTCCTGAAGGCTTCTCTTTCCTATAAACTTTCTCCACACCTCTGTCTGCCTTTGAGTCTCTGCCAAAATGCAAGTGATGGTGCTGACTCTCTTGTTACAGCATTGCTATAGCAAGCTCTGAATAAATAATCTTTGCTTTTTCTCATATTTTACATTTTAGGTAAAAGAACCAGAGGATAAATTCTTTTTAAAACTAGTGGCTGTTTCTAGGAGTATACTGCCCATAGGTGAATGTGTTACCACAGTGCTCAAGATATGCAACTGCTGAATAATTTATTTAAAATAGAATTCTAAACTCATATTACCTTCATTCATTTATTTGTGGAATGAAGGTAGGTGGCATAGGGTCTATTGAGCGATGAGCAATTGAGATGTGTGAACATGTTCAGTTTGGCATAGATTGAAGACTTACCAGTGTTATTCTCTAAAGACAAAAAAAAAGTTGCTGCAACATTTTATTCTACACATACAAGGTGTGGAAATAATTGGTGTATAATTACAAGTGTGTCATGTATGCATTCAGTGCACTGGGGCTAAAGTTCATCTGCAAAGTCAAACAGACAAACTGCATTTCTCGCTTAGTTCAGGAAATTACCTTGGACTCACAAATTATCAGATAAGGCATTTTTCATTAAGAGCTTCCTTATATATAATCGGTATGTTTGGTTTGTTATGCTTAACACTAAAGTTTTAACTTCAAATTGTGTTTTTCCCTTATTAAAGGGATTTAAATTCATGTTTCCTATTTTTAAAAGTACCATCAAGTGCTAATCTAGAGAGTAGTTTAGTAGTTTAGTAAACTAGATTATGGATAATATAAATGGATTAAATTCATATTTGTAGGTTATTTATTAATATTTATATTATGTTAGAGTCTTATTTGATATAACAGGAAAAATACTATAAGCTTGATCTACATTCTAGCTCTTTCTCTTAACTGGATGAGATTTTGATTAAGTGGATAGTATTTTCTGGACATATTTCAACATTATCAACTGAATTGAACTAGATGATATCCACGAGCTATCTAAGATTCTCTGCATTCTTACACTAGAGTTTTTAAAAAGATTGTAAGTTTGCTTCAAATCATCCTCTGTTCTTGATATGACTATCGCTGTAACTGGAAAGGGCTGAATATTGAGCAAGTGAATTTTAACAGAGTCAACATTGGATTACTCAGCATCTGATTATCTAGCTTGTAAATTTTACACACCCTGCTCTTTTCTGTATCTGCCAAGCATTTCATAATGTTTCTCTTTCTAAGGCTGCCTTTGTCACTTCAGATTTCTCAGTCTAGAGCTGCACTAACTGGTATGGGATCCAGCAGCCACATGTGGCTGTTTTGCTTAAAATGCAGCCAGTGTGATTGGAAACTGAAATTTCACCTTAAATTCTTTTTTAATGTTTATTTATTTTTGAAAGAGAGAGAGAGAGAGAGAGAGAGAGAGAGAGAGCGCGCAGGAGAGGGGCAGAGAGAGAAGGAGGCACAGAATCCGAAGCAGGCTCCAGGTTCTGAGCTGTCAGCACAGAGTCCAATTCTTCTCGAACTCACCAACTGCGAGATCATGACCTGAGTCAAAGTCAGACGCTTAACCAACTGAGCCACCCTGGCACCCCTGAAAATTTTTTTAATTAAGTAAAATACCAGCAACTTAACTCAGTTCTTAGAAAACTGGAACGTATGTAAATCTACCTTTTTTAATTATTAAATTTATGGCGTCTAAACATAGAACATGTAGTTCTGTTAAAAACTTAGTGTCTCAATTGACATGGTATATGAGTGAAAGATAAACTCCAGACTCAAGGACATAGTATGAAAAAAATATAAAATTTCTTATTAATAATTTTCTATTAAATATACATAGAAATGATACTATATTGGACATATTAGTTAAAATTATTAAAATTGCTTCTTTTTCCTTTTTTTAAGGTAACTGCTGAATTGTTTAAAATTTTTAGTTGGTTTGAATTGTATTTCTACAGGACCTGCTGGTCAGACATTTTCCAGACTCTTTCTCAATTCTCTCTGTATAATAGATTTGCCTTTTCTAGTCTCAGTCTACTGTCACTGTGCATGTCCTACAGAATTCCCACAAGCCTCCCAAACACCCAGGATTCCCTCAGTCTCTTTCCTTTAATCTCCACTAAAGAAAACTCAAAATCCACATCTGTACCTAGAAAACCCTCTATACTGTTCCTTTTGTATTAGTTAAGGCTCTGATTATAAATACCATAACCCAACTTAAGCTGCATATATGAAAAGGGATGGGTATTAGAATAAAAGCTCAGGGCACCTGAGTAGCTCAGTTGGTTGAGCATCCAACTCTTGATTTTGGCTCAGGTCATGATCTTGTGGTTTGTGAGTTCAAGCCCCACATCAGGCTCTGAGCTGACAGTGTGGAGCCTGCTTGGGATTCTCTCTCTCTCCCATGCTCTCTCTTTCTCAAAGTAAATAAATAAACATAAGAACAAGAAGAACAAGGAGGAGGAGGAGGAGGAGGAGGAGGAGGAGGAGGAGAGGTAGGGGAAGAGGAAGGAGAAAGAGAAGGAGAAGGAGAAGGACCCAAGGGGCACTGACTGGCTTAGTTGGTAGAGCAGGTTGATAGAGCAGGTTAGTAGAGTCTTGATCTTGGGGATCATGAGTTCTAATCCCACACTGGGTGTAGAGTTTACTTAAAACAAAACTCAGTTACTTCATCAAATGAATGATAATGAATAAATACATATTAAGAGTTACTGATGGTGACACATATAATGGTTGAGTGAATTCAACTAATTACTTGCCTTTCAAATTTCGGTTTTCTTTGCTTAGTTTTTATTTTGGTATATTACAAGGACAATCAAGGGGCAAAAAGGCAAAATAATCACATGAAAGTGATCTATTACTCATTTTACTGTTCCCTAATTATACCAGAAGGACCCTGGTAGCAATTGTAGTGCCTATTTATTTATTTATAATTTGTTTTTATAAATGTTTTTGACTGTAAGGAACTGAGTCTTTTTAACTAAGTTCAGGGCTTAGGTGAACAAGGTCCTTTAACCAAAGATTTTAATTTTAATGCTAATGTAACTTTCTGTTTTAATACTGCATTACCTAAAAATAACTGAACTTCTGTGTAAGTATCTTTTGTTGCTTAAGTTTATCTTATAAATGAAAGGTTTCCTAATACTAAAGATAACAAAGTCACCATATACTGGAATTGAATCGTATTCCTCCTAGATACAGTTTGGCAATTTCTTTTGCCTTTAAAGTTCTATCTTTGGTTTCTCATTCATCTCTCTTACCGAAATAACAGGGATGAAAATTATTCAGTGCTTTTTAAAATGTGTTCTAACCATTGGGAAATATCCATCTCATATTTGAAATTATAGAGTTGCTCTTTAGTGTAACAAAGTAATGTGAAGGGGGAAAAACCCTGACTTTTAGAATTTTATGTTATGATTTATGATTTATTTATTTATTGTCAAAAGGTGTATCCTCATCATCTCTCAGCAGGCCTGAAAAGGGGACAGATGTTTCCTACCATGCATTTCCTCTCGGTCTTCAGTTAGACTTTGACAGGCTGAAAGCAGAGTATTTATCACTATAGGTGTGCTTGCTTAGTTACTGCTATTTGTCAAATCCACAAAAACATCTTTTAAAGAGTCCTAATACCATTTAAACTGGGGCTATTTAATTTGACTACCATGACAACTTGTCATCAAAATCTCAATCAAATAGGTGTACAGAATAAACTTCCACTTTCCACAACAGATGCATGCTCAAATTAGCTATTCATACGGATTTAAATGTTCAACATTTAAGAAGTCTTATAAAAATAATTTAAAGCAGTTTCCAAGTATATGTGACAACAGTAATAAAGCATAATTAAAATGAAAAGCATTTTTAAATAATTAAATAGAATCTGAAAGGCATGCAATATTATTGTTAATATTATTATAATGGAAGTCATATTTTAATGTATTCTGTAATTTAATACAAACTCATAAGTATATTTAAAACATTTTTTTAAAGAACTCTTAAGTATAATACTTATCCTATAATTCTCAAAAGACAATCTGATATGTTAAAATGGTCATTATTTGCCATATTTTATCAATGAAAAAAGAGAAGCAAAGAAAGGTGAAGAGATCCAGCTAGGTTCACGTTAAGAAAAACTTCTTTAGTTTTATGCTAACTGGTATTTTGGCTTATTAAATAGTGGCATCTTCTGACTTGAAATAAATCATGTCATTCATACATATGCCACAAGCCCAGATGGACATGGGGGCCGGGCACCTCACAGTGCTGAGAAACCAGGCAAAGTCACACTCTTGATAGACTCTGATAGCACCTGCTTCAACAGACACTGTGTAATTGGAGTCCTGACATGTATTTTATACAAGTTGTTTCTAAGTTTCTTATTATCAGCATGACTCATGTCTATCTTTGGCAGGAAATGTAATGAATCGGTGGCTGATCTTGAAGGTTGAACTATATTTTTCATTCCAAACAGTAGTTTTTAAATAAAATCAAGTATCCCATTGATGATGTTTACCTTCAACTATCAGATTCTATTATTTTCAAGTCTAAAAGGGTAGATTTTACAATGAAGAAGGATGTCCCCTCAGTTTTGATTACAAGAATTTCTTGAGGTATTGAACTTAGCAACATTAGGTAAATCTGATTTTTGCATATATTTCTAGGTGAAAACAATACATTACACTGGAGAGTTTAAGGTCTGCATGATTGATAAAAATCCAATCAATATTTAATAAATATTGATAATGCTGTTAATTCTATATAACACACCCAGTCCCCTCACCCCACCTTTACCCTCTCATCTTCTATGATGAGAGAGACCTTGTCAATCTTGTTTTTTACCCTCAGGATCTGTGGGATACTTGATTTTATTTAAAAATCTACTATTTGGAATGAATACTACCGTGGACCTTCAAGATCAGCGCCCATCATATTTTCTATCAAAAATAAAGATGAGTCATTCTGGTAATAAAAATTTAGAAACAACAGGATCTATAACAAAGCTGACATGTGGCACGGGCTTAATAATACTTATTGAATGAAAAAAATGAGTGAATAATCCCTGAATTTGAGAAAATATGCCCTACAACTAAATAATTCATCTGGCTTTTAGCTGATACGAACTATATCACCTTGCCTAAATAGGTCAGTAGACACAATCATGTATCCTCATTCAGATTTTAGACATTTTAGCACCCTGGTTATTAAGAGAGCAATTATCATAGCAGAACTTCATACTGTCCACTCATCTCTGGGCCCTGAGCAGAGATATATTGACAGAAGATGTTACTAAAGGAGCCTAGGAAGGTGTAGTCAGAAAGAAAAAGAAAAGAAGTTTGGGTTGGGGTAGGAGTGGGGGAAAGCAGCTGCATGTCCTGAATACACGGGAAAGGAAGTGTTTACAGGCAGGAATGAATAACTATGCTGAGTACTGATCCAAGTGTTCACCGCCTTTGACGATATGGAGATTGAGGCAGGCTGGATTTGAGGATTGAAGAGTGGTGGGCAATGAGGAAATAAATTTGCCATATGTTTTTGAGAGCCTTTTTTAAAATAGGTTAGAAATTCAGGGGAGCAGAGAAATAGTACAGTTTCTGGAGGGAGATGTGGGGGTCAAGTGAATTTTTTTTAATGGTAGATATTAGAGATTGGTTGAATGTTCACAGGAATAATTGACTACAGAAGGACAGATTGAAGGCTCAGGAGAAAAAAGATAGAATAATGAAAGGAAGTCCTTGAGAGGGTGACAGGTGATGCCACAAATAGGGGCATCATATTCTGCTACCAGCAGTGACACAAAAGATGGGAACTTGAACAAGATTGATTCAGGCACAAATAAGTTTATAGATTTGCTATTTGATAACTTCTATTTTACAATAAAAGATGAAGAATGTTATCAGCTAATATGAGGGTGGTACAAAATTTAAGGGGAAAGGTACAAAGGTACAAACAAATGGCTGTTAAAGAGACATGCTCTTATTTTTAACTTTTAAGTTTGATCACTCTATTTAGAGTTACTAGTCACTGGGGGAGACTTCCATGACAGATTTGCTAGCAGAAGAAACTTTTCTTTTAGAAGATAGGACTTAGAGAAATACTTTCCTGTGAGATACGTTTTTAGAGACCGAGGTCTTTATTTAAGTGCATGTTTCCCAAGTCATCTATTCATAGGATAAGAGATTGTGGGGAAAAATACTTCTTCACTCTAATGATCCGCTTCCAGTTTCTCTGGTGTTTTAACATTGGACTTTGTTGTCTCAGAATCCATCAGCATATGGATTAGACGGAGGTAGTCAGGCTTGAGCAGTAAAGTGATCTGAGGGGGTTTCAAACTGATCTATGCTCTATTGTTAGCTATTTTTTTTTTAAAGGATTGTAACTCCAATTTCAAGTATTTTAAAGATAATGTTTGCCTGTTTTTCATAAACCATGTTGTTGTATATAAGTTTAAACATTTTTAAATCATTTGTATTCCAGCTACATAGAATTTAAATACTCTTCCTCAAATATCTTCCCTAAACTTGACCATTTTCTCTTTCAGCCTTATTGTTTTTTTATGACCTCTGCCTATTTATGGTTAACCTCTCATAGTCCAATCCAAATGCCACCTGCAGTATGAAATCATCTTTGAATCCACTGGTACACATTGGCTTTTCTAAATTATTGGCTATACCTCTTTTATTGCCATTATTTCCTTCTGAACTTCCATTATAGTTTGCTACAGAGACTTCTCAACAACACTAGTAGATAATGAGTTTGCTGAAGATAAGAATATCACTTATCTTTCTATCTGCTGCCTTTGCATCCTTCACAGGACAAGCAGAGTTAGTGACTTTTATATGTTAATGACTTATACCAAAAATGCAAACATTTTTTGAATGAGTGAATTAACTTCCTGTTTATATGGATTTCAGAGACGTACCTGACTAAATTCACCTTTAACAAGTATTACTTGTATGATATTTTAAAATATCAATACAGGAATATGAAAACACTTATTCTATTTACAGTTTACTATTTCTGAAAATTAAGTGTACTGATGTCTTCATGGCATTTGTGTGTGACTATAAAAATTGATTTCTCTCTCTGAAAAGGGGAATAAATTGAATTTATTTATTGAACTGAACTGTTTCTAAGGAACGTCAAATCCAGGTCTCCTACTGACTGTCTGAATAAACAAGAAAATACAATCTGCAAACCTAACAGCTTATAACTGGGCAGTTTATTTGAATGTAGTGATCACTAAAACGTTCTTTCAATATCTGAAGGCTAGAGGACACATTATCCTAAAAATAAGTATGGATTATAACCCAAAGCACTCCCCATTTCCTTAAATCCTCATTATTGTATTCAGGCAGGGTGTGGAAAACATGATGCCACCTTGCACTGTATAGAGAAAAGCAAACATATTTTTAATTTAGACATCCACTACATAAATTCAAAATTTTGGTTTCAAAAAGCCATACTTTTTTCAGTTTTATTGAGATGTAATTGACGTATAACATTTTATAAGTTTAAGGTGTATAACATAATGGTTTGATATATACATATATTGGGAAATCATCACCACAATAAGTTTAGTTAACATCCATCACCTCACATAGCTACAAATTTTTTTCCTTGTTATGAAACTTTAAAGATTTACTCTCTTAGCAACTTTCAAATATACAGTGCAGTATTGTTAACTATGTTCATCATGCTGGGCATTACATACCTAGAATTTATTTATAAGTGAAAGTTCATACCTTTCGACCACTATCACCCAGCTCCCCCAACCCCTACACTCTGCCTCTGCCAACCACAAATATTATACCTATTTCTATGAGTTTTCTATAATTTCCATGAAGTTTTGTTTCATATTCCACATATAAGTGAGATCATTGTGTTTCACTGGGCGTAAAGCTCTCAAAGACCATCCATGTTGTCATAAATGGCAAGATATCCTTTTTTTATGGCCGAATAGTGTTTCATTATATATAAATCACATTTTATCCATTCACCCATTGTTGGACACTCAGGTTTATTCCACATTATGGCTAGTATAAATAGTGCTGCGATGACCATGCGAGTATAGATATGTCTTCAGGATAGTCCTTTCATTTTCTTTGGATATATACCTAGAAGTGGAATTCCTGGACCATATGGTAGTTCTATATTTAATGCTTTGAGGAACCTCCTTAGTGTTTTCCCATGGTGGATGCACCAATTTATATTCCCACCAACAGTGCACAAGGTTCCCTTTCCTCCACATCTTCACCTGCATTTATTTCTTGCCTTTTTGATGATAGTCATTCTACCAGATAAAAGCCATAATACAAATATTTTTCATTAAAAAATTACATTCATGTTTTTGCCTATATCACTTGTTATAGTATCAGTTTGTCTTCTTATCATGTTTATCATCTTTTAGTTTTGAAAACAGCTTTTAAGGTTGGTACAACTAAATGTGTCCATGCTTTGAACTTAAACTCCATGACAAAAGTCATTTTCAAACCTTTAGAATATAATTATAATTGTTTCACTCTCTTTGTCTGCCAATTATGACATTTGTGTTATTTCTGCATCCACTTTGGTTGATCGATTTTCTCCTCCTTATGTGCTGCATTTTCCTGCTTCTTTGTACATCTTATCGCTTTTTATTGGATGTAAAATATTGTGAATTTTACCTTGTTGGAACCTACATATTTTTTGAAACCCCTTAAAAATTATTGAGGTTTGTTCTTGGATAAAGTTAAATCAGTTGGAAACACTTATTTTTAGTTTTGCTTTTCAGATAATGTGAGACAGGACTGGAGTTTTGGACTAAATATCCCCACTACTTAGGAAGACCCTTCTGAGTACTCTTTCTAATTTCCTATGAATTACGAGATTTCCCAGTCTGGCTGATGATAAAAGGATTTATTTTCCATCCAGGGTGAGCATCAGATAATGATCCCTCTAATCCTTTCAGATGAATCACTCCCAGTCCCAAGAGACTAGTTTCCCACCCAAGAGAGCCTATCAGTACTCTCCAGGACCCAGGAAGGCCTCTATAGATCTTCAGCCTTCTTTGTGAGCAGCTCTCTTCTTTCTGGTACTCTGCCCTGTGAATTCTAGCCACCTTATTCTCCTCAGACTTTCAGCTCTGTCTCCTCAAGTCAGGGTCTGTTGTATCCACCAGATTTCCCTCTCTCTGCACCAGCCAGGGATGTCTTTAAAGGTAGTAAGCTGGGTTAGTCAGAAGGCTCATCTCATTTGCTTCCCATCTTCACAGGAATCACCATCTTTACTAAAGAATGTCCAATATCTTGAAGGCAATTTTTTAATCAGTTATTTCATCTGGATATTAAGTATTTGTCTTTCTCTGGCTGACTTATTTCACTAAGCATAACGCTGTGTAACTCCATCCATGTCATTGCAAATGGTAAGATTTCATTCTTTTTATGGCTGAGTAATATTCCATTGTATATGTGTACCACTTCTGTATCCATTCATCAGTCAATGGACATGGGCTGTTTCCATAATTTGGCTATTGTAGATAATGGTGCTATGAACATTGGGGTGCATGTATCCCTTTGAATTAGTATTTTTGTATTCTTTGGGTAAATACCTAGTAGCGCAATTGCTGGATCATAGGGTAGTTCTATTTTTAACTTTTTGAGGAACCTCCATACTCTTCCATAGTGGCTGCCCCCGTTCTCATTCCCACCAACAGCGTAAGAGGTTTCCCCTTCTCTACATCTTCACCAATGCCTGTTGTTTCTTGTATTGTTGATTTTAGCCATTCTGGTAGGCGTGAGGTGGTATGTCATTGTATTTTTGATTTTCATTTCCCTGACGATCACTGATGTTGAGCATCTTTTCACGTGTCTGTTGCCATCTGAAGGTTTTCTTTGGAAAAGTATCTATTCATGTCTTCTGCCCATTTTTAAATTGGATTATTTAGTTTTGGGTTTGAGTTTTATAAGTTCTTTATATATTTTGGATACTAAACCTTCCTCAGTTATGACATGTGCAAATATCTTCTCCCATTCTGCAGGCTGCTTTTTACTTTTGTTGATTGTTTCTTCCACTGTGCAGAAGTTTTTAATTTTGATGTAGTACCAATAGTTTATTTTGGCTTTTGTTTCCCTTGCCTCAGGAGGCTTATCTGAAAAGAAGTTACTACAGCTTATGTCAAAGAGGATACCTAATAAGTCTTAATTTTCTTGCTCTTTGCTGTTCCACCTCATCACTTTCACACACATATTGCCAAAATACATGATGAGGGAAGACATTCATATGTTGTTCATGGATATTACTTAAAAGTAATTTAATAGAAAACACTTCCAAAGCAAGAAAAACCAGATATTCACCAAAGGAACTAACGTTTTGAATTTTAAAAATATGTTAAATACCTTTAGTATAGGTCTTTTTTTTTTAATATATGACCCTACATGTTTATTTATTTAACTGTCCTCATTAAATATGTAAGTCTGTGCTAGATCTGGTAGGTAAAAGGGCTGTAGTTCAAGTGAATTTATAAAATAAAATATGATGGTATATGTGTTAGACAGGGCCACCATAACAGAATATTACAGATGGAGTGGCTTAAATAAAACAAATAAATTTTCTCACAATCTGGAGACTGAAGTGTAAGATCAAGGTGCCAGAAGGTTGGTTTCTGGTGAGACCTCTCCTTTTGGCTTGTGGAAAGCTGCCACATAACATTATACGTTATAGTCATTTTCTTATAATACCTCAAGTGATTCCTGAATATTATGTGTCTCAGGGCAAAACCAAAGCAAAACACAAATCGGAATTTTAAATACATTCAAAGTGCACAGAATTTAATTAGTACATGTATACCCATGTATGTAAACAATATCTCATGACTGCCCTTAAAGGGAAGCTATGGGATTAATTTAGCTTACTGTATGAGGTATTTGATTTTTTAAATCTGTGCCTGTATTAAGATTATAAACTTCAATAAGAAAAAAGGTTGAGTTTGCTCTAACTCATTTGTAATATACTGTTATATGTTCTGTGAAGCTCTTACAAATCTTTCAAACATTTGATCCTTTAGCAACTAGAATTTCGTTAATTTTGTACTTGAGAAAGGGCAGGACCGATTTAATCAAGACATAATTATAGTACTTAAGCAATATAATTTTATTGTTATACTGATGGGATGTGATCGTATATTTATTTTTTAAATTTGACATGAAGTCTCTTAATGACATGAACGTTTCTTTTCTTATCTCCCTCTAATTTTAGTTTCCTCTCCTCTATCTCTCCATTTCCTCTATTCCATATTATTCTCTCCCCCCATTATTCATTGAACTTCCTTTTTATATCCAACAATTTTTATTATATTTGAATATTATTTTTAATTATTCTGATTATGATTTCTCTTCCTATAACAGGATTGCTAACATGTACCTTATAAATTGATTTTCCTGGTATTACCAAAAGTACTTTCATATGAAAGTATGAAAATATAATATTCAAGATATCTTGGAACTGTTGTAGCCATTAGCAACAATGTCTGTGTGCTATCTACTTTCTCAGCCTTATCAACTCTGGAACAGCTGTTTACCTGATTTTGATAGCTGCTTTAAAAGACCTTTCTCAGGAAATATCTCCTAACCATAGTAACCATAATACACAAACACAGACAGACACTCTTGTATGTTGTACTCAAACATTGTTGGCAATATTAAGACTGGATAGTTTGGGGTGGATTGGGGGGAAATGTCATGACTCAATCAGGTTGTAAAGGATTAATAAAAGCTATTATGAGCAAATTAGAAAGGGAAAAAAAATGCCACCCTTGAATGTAACAGGAACTATCCTGGGTGGGTAGCATTCTTTTCAAGCCACAGGTAGCTACTGTTACCTCCTATTCTATGTGTCTGTCACTTCTCTATTTTTACCTGCACAAGAAATTTTGGAATTTTATATTGAGCAATTCATTATTTCCCCATTTCACTTTTGGACTCAAAAGCTAAAAAGAAAAATTTTACTAAGAAGGTATGTGGCCTAAACTCTTCTTTCTCTATAAAACATATAGACCTTAGTTTATGTATTTGTTCATTCAACAAATATTTCTTGAGCAAGGCACTGTACTCTCTACACAAGCTGCTACCTTCCCTTCTTTCTTGTAATTTTCTCTACTGGGGTAAGTTGACATTAATCAACTAACCACAAACTATTGGCAAATTTCAAATGCAACAAATGTGGCAAAAAAGAGGTACACAGTGCTAGGAAACCTTTAAATGAGGGACTGACCTAAAGTGGAAATTCAGTGAAGTCTAACCCATGAAAGTACCACTTGAACCAAGATCTAAAGGATAAATAGCAGATAAGATGGTGAAACAGGGAGAGAAAAGCACTTTTGGTAAAGGGACCAGTTTGGTATTATGATGCAGATTCTCATTCCTTTTATAAAGGAATAAAATCGTTCATGTGACTGGTACAAGCATGAGAGAGTACAAGATGTGAAATCTGATTAAAGAGGGAGCTGAGGGCCAGTCTTCACTCTAGCGAAAGAAGATACAATGTAGGAGTTGCATTTTGGAAAGATGACTCTGGCTGCAAATGTAGAAATTGACTGAGTGCCTGGTTGGGGCAGGGGTTGTGGTTGGGGGAGGGGTCGTGGATCCTAGTACAGATGCAAACAATCAGTTACAGATCAAGGAGAGAGTTGCTACAGTGATGCTGTGATGTACTGGGAAGAAATATCTTGACTCGAGGAATATTTAGGAAATTAAAATCAATGAGATGTCATGACAAATTATGTATGAATGGTGAGAGAAAGCAAGATGTCAACACAGACTCCTAGGTTTCTGGGTGTTGCTCCTAGATGGTTGGTGGTAATTTTTTTTAATGCAGAACATGAGAAAAAGACATATTTGGAGTGAGAGGTACATGATTTTGACATTGAGTACATCTTCATGGATATTTCAGCCCTAAGAAGGAAAAGAGATATCAATAGATATTAATCATAATTGTGGTGAGCAATATAAAGGAAGAGCATAAGATGTTCAGGGAGTAAAGTAGGTAGAGAAACCATAATCTTGGTGAATAGACATCTCAGTCTACTTTGATAGCTCGTTAGCTACCTTTCCTCTATCTCTCCAGTCCCTCTATTCCATACTATTCTCTCTCCCCTTTATTCTTTGAGCTTTGGGAATAAAAACAAGACTACAGCTGAAAATAAAATGTAGAATGATCATTATTACATTAATTGCTTCAGTTCCTTAACTGATATAGACTTTTACTGTTTTTTAAATTTTTAATATTTTCTTTTATGTTCTTATTTTTCTATGAATATTCTGTATGGTACAATATAAAATAATGGTCTAGCATTTTCTTTAACTCCAATTTCAAATAGGATCATGCCCTTTTCAGTAGATTATAACAAAACACAGACATCAACGATTCTCCTTTAAAAATGTGCTTTGTAGTCATTTGAGAAATGTTGAAGTTGTCACTTAATTTTAGCTTTTGTTTTTTTTCACCCTCTCAATCCCTCTTTCTCCGATAGATGATAGATAGACAGTTGGATAAACACAAAAGCATGTAGTAAATCTTCTGAATATCCGTAGGTTTTAGTCTTGGTCAGCTTTGCAACAGGGCTCAGCATTTTTCTTTATCCTCAGAAGAAAAGCCATTTTAAAAACATAAAGCAGTTTGTGAGCAGTTTTTTTTTTTTGTAGAAGACAGAAGAGGGAGAGGGCAAAATATCTTTTCATTCCCAAAATATCTTTCTACCCTAAGGTAGCCTCTTCCCCCCCCCCCCCCGCCTCCCTGGGCCTCTCCCTTCCTGCCTTCCTCCTTAAATTATTTTCCCCCTGTACCCTCCAGCCTCTTCCCCCTTCCAGTCAGAATCCCCACCACAAATTTATGCAAGGTTTTTAGGCTAACAGCTTTGTGTGACCCATAAATAAAAAAACCCATAGTTATTAGGATATTAGGATCTCGACTTCTCAGAAGAAGACAGAAATCATAAATATCTGGACTTTCTGTTACCAATTTTATACACATAATCACAAAGCTAAGCTGATTGATATGTATTTTAACTATTAATTCAAATATCTTAAGTAATCCAAAGTTAACTTCTGCTATCATAATATCAAATAATGGATATGATGAAAAACTGTGGTATATTTTATAATTACTTTTTCTTGAATTGCATTGATTTGGATGATTGGTCAAGTGGAAGGGAGGGTTTCCTTATTATCTCATGTTAGTACCTCACAACCATCTTTATCCCTGTTGTATATACTTAGACTCAATGCCCTGAATAATCCAAAGAAGGAAGTAGAGGGATTTGGGGAAACTTTTTTCTACTTTGACTTTAATCTTTTGATAATTTTATTTTGGAAACTTGGATATTTCTACACCTTTCTAGACAGTTGTTCTGCCCAGAATGGTTATATAGCAGAGTGCTACATCGAATAAACTGAAAGGTTGGAGGTTGTTTAAAAAATGGTCGACAAACATAAATCCAATCTGTCATATGAGAGACATTAAAGATCTAAAACTGAAAACCAGGCCAGATTAGTAGAAAGTAGATAGCTTTGAAAATAAAAACATTTCACTTAATTTTTAATATAACTGATTAAAAACTCTAAAAGTAATATTTTCTGACAAATTAGTTATTAAATAAATATCAGGACAAAGTTAATGTATTTTTCTGTGACAACGCTTTAACTTTGAACATTCTGAATATCTGGAATATTAAAATTGGTCTAAAATACAGTCAAATAGTTGTTCATTACCTATAAGTTTACTGGCTTTTATGCTTAAACAGATTGGATAGTTACTACAAAACAAGAAAATAAAATCTGTCAATGTTCAACTCAGCATAATTTTATTATAATTACAGAGATGAGTTAGCACATCAATACTTCACAATCATTTCCCTTTCTAAGAAGCCATCATCACTGATTAAAATGTCTTTGGAAATACTATTGAATCTCTTCAATTTTCTTGAAATTATAATAACTATAAATTTGTGTTTATACCTTGCCAAGAAAATTCCCCACAGTTCTTTCAGTTGCAAATTTCTGACAATGTGAATATTATCTGAAAATTATTAAATTTCTAATAATGTGATCTGAATCTCTGTATATCCATGAATGATAGCTTAAAATGCTATTCTTTTGTACATTACCATAATCCGATGTTGCTTTTTCATTAATATGATTTAACAGTTACAGCGAGAAAGCTGCTACATAATACCTTGAAGGAATGTATTTTCAAAAAATGATCTATTGAAGATAAGCAGTCTTCATGTTTACTTTCTTTTTAAAAAAATTTTTTTAAGTTTATTTATTTATTTTGAGAGAGTGAGAGTGCGAGCGAGATAGGGCCAGAGAAAGAGGGGAGAGAGAATCCCAAGATTCTCCACACTGTCAGCACAGAGCCCGTTGCAGGGCTCCAACTCCCAAACTGCAAGATCATGACCTGAGTCAGACGTTCAACTGACTGAGCCACCCAGGCTCCCCTAATTTGCTTTCCTGATTATAAATACCTTTGATTGCCAAGATGGTTATATTCATGAATAATTGTGCAATTTGTTTTGTATTTGTTTTGTTTTTTAGATAAGGGCTGAGAACAGACTTGTAGAAATCACTTGAAGTAACATGGCTATTTTCATGTTGCTAACAAAGAAGATTGGTAAATAACAACAAGGATGAATATCCTATCACAATGTTGTCTCTTCCTTTCTTGAATCCTTGTAATTAGAAAGGATGTTATTCTGTATGGAAAGGGAGAAAGAAAGAAAGTGGAGACATTTCTCACTATTTTTCAACTCCTGAATCTCAGATCATAAAAGGGGAGAAAAAAAGGCCTTTTTAAAATAAGTTTTATGTGGGAATAAGTTTTCAGAGGCTGGTGAAAGAAAAAGAAGAAAAGGTAAAAATGCAACCCAAGGGAGTCATTTGGTATGTTTCACTTCTAGCCATGAAAATTACATTTTATCAGGGTGGCAAGAGAACACTGAGGTGAATTGCTAAAAAGACATTTGCATTTAAGATGGTCTTATTTGAATAGATCAGAAATCCTGAACAACCTGGACTTTGTATACAGAAGATGAAACTCATCTACACATGTTCCTGCAAATTTTCCTTGTATGATGCTTATTAGATATTTCAGAAAGTTTCTCCTAAAATTTTCCAGATTAGCACATGTGCCATCATTTAGTAACCGTACAATTCATCATCCAAATTCTGACAATTTTGAGAATGAAATGGAGAGCTATTAACAGTTAAAATGAGACAAGTAGTGTAAAGTAGATCTGTCCCAGGTACACATGGATATTTACCACACTAGCCACGGCTACTTTGTGAATATAAAAACCCCATCATGAAATTACCTTCTAGGATCTATAACTTCATGAGTTACTGTTTATTTGTTACTACACCCTGTCATATGGATGTCCATTGCTCTTTGCGTTTCCTTCATCTTACAACTTTCCTATCCATCTGATTTATTATTATTCCTTAAAAGCCATAACACTCATATTTATGATATATGTAAGATTATTGCATTTAATGTATGCTAAGCACTGGAGTAAGTTCTTTACATATATATTCTTTCACAGCAATATTATAAAACTGTCATTACTTAAAAGGAGAAGCTCTGAAAAATTATGTACGTTACCTAAGGATACCTTATGTCACATAGAGGACCTATATTCTAACATGGGATGTTTTTTGTTTTTTGTTTTTGTTTTTCTTTTGTTTTGTTTTTGACACAAAAGACTAAGCTTTTACCTAGTAGCTGCCTGTCTCATTCTTTCAATTCATCTGGAATTTTAGATATAGCTGTGTTGAGTGACCTCTGTATCAATAAATTTAAATTGCCTGTATTTAAGATTTATCTGTTATAATAAGGCCAGAAAACAAAACCATACTGAAGACAAAATGAAAATTGTTCCAGAGAGTTGATTGGGTTCCAGAGCAGAGAAGAAAGACTGCTCAGCCAAAATGATGACCATCTCATTCACTCATCCATTCATTCAATTCATCCGAGCAACACTCTAAAGAATAGGAATATATTAATTAATTCAAAGAATTCAACACTAGGTAACAAGTCTGCAAAGAAGAATAGAATATACTTCCTGCCCTTAACGAGCTCATTGTCTGTGAGGGACTACAACTTACAATTATAAACCATGAGTTAAGTGTAAAGACAGGAAATATGGGAGAATAAAGAAGAGCTATGGTCTGAGGGAAGGAGAGAGTATGAGAGTATGAGCAGTATGGCCGGTGAAAAAGAAAGGTCAATTTCTGAAGGAATTAATAGCTAGGCTGAATCTCAGATGCACTTGCT
The DNA here is from genome assembly GCA_028646485.1 of Cryptoprocta ferox. Taxonomy (NCBI): domain Eukaryota; kingdom Metazoa; phylum Chordata; class Mammalia; order Carnivora; family Eupleridae; genus Cryptoprocta; species Cryptoprocta ferox. Next base: position 32,108,569 of record CM053571.1, read on the forward strand.
TTGGTTTCATATCCTGTATATGGAACTGGCAATGCTTTAGTCATGGAGTAACTAAGGAATTCCCCCGAGCTCACCTGAAAGCACACCCCTGTTTTCATCTCCCCAAAATTTAGTTATATAAGTCAACAACAAATAACTTAATGCATATGAATTGTTTAATGACTGTTGTAATGCCTTTTGCTTGATTTGTATTTGATTATTTTAAAGTGATGGATAAGGCATGTTTTTTGCCCTCAGAAAAATTCTAATCAAAATAAGTACAAAGATGAGTCAGAGCATAAGAATGTGATTTCACCATTCTTGTCAAGCAAGCAATTCAAATCACTGCAAGTATGTGAACTGCACACACTGCAAAATAAAGGTGGTTCAGTGATAGAAGTTTAGTCTGGTACTGTCTTTGGGTAGTTACATCAATATTTAGGCCAATGAAAAAATAAGAACTACTTCACACGTATCCAACTTATAGATTTGCTCATAAGCTATGACGACAGTATATGTATTCTGCACTGACTTATTTGAAACAGAATGTGTCACAAAGAAATGGGGAAGTGAGTAAGGGTTCTATGAATTATAAACTATATATTACCTCTTTTGTGTCTATAATAAAAAAAAAAGAATCCTCTTCAGAAAAATAAATCCTATGTTTGCTTTCAAACAATTTTAAAAGATCAATCCAATGTATAGGTAAAAGGTGTATGTGGAGGGGGAGTGGAATAAACATTAAATTTCATCACTTTGAGAAAAAGTTCAATGTACGAGGAAAGTCAGTATATTTCTATAGCAATTGATACTTTCTCTTTAATTACATTCACTTATCTTAAATCACCTGGGAGGGAGGGAGGCAGAAAGTTCCTTCCTTTTTTCTTGCTTTGTCATTAGTACTGAAGAGGTATGTCCAATACAAAGAATCAAGATTTATTGAATGAAATGGGGCACCTGGGTGGCTCAGTTGGTTAAGTGTCTGACTTCAACTCAGGTCATGATCTCGTGGTTCCTGGGTTTGAGCCCATGTCAGGCTTTGTGCTGACAGCTCAGAGCCTGGAGCCTGCTTCAGATTCTGTCTCTCCCTCTCTATCTCTACTCTCATCCCCTCCTTGCACTCTGTCTCTCTCTCTCTCTCTCAAAAATTAATAAACATTTAAAAAAGGGTTATTGAATGGACTAAGAATATAGTTTATAAAGAGTCCCAAGTGGCCTTTTCGTGTGTTAAGAAAAAAAATTTGCAAATTGAAAAATACAATGGAAATATTTCTAAACTTTAGAATTTTAAATCCAGCCTAATGGATTCCACTTCTTCTAATATTTCTCTAGATTGAGTTCAGTATCAAAAGTCTTATAAGAGTACAGAAGTTAGAATTTTAGAAAATGCTATTAAGAAAATACATCTTGTATATAAACCATTGTTATTTTGTAAAAGAAACCATATCGGAAAATAAATCTGTTCAAGATTTTATTCTTTACTTAAGTTTTAATGAGTTAAATTATGTCTTATCATTATAAACTGTAGGATTAAGTTAGTCCCTTTTGTGGGTATGTAAAGAGAAAAGTAATTATTAAGAGAAGTACTCATATAGAGAATATAACATATACTAAGATGTCTTTATGTCTAAAAACATTTGTGTAAAAACAAACATTGCTATCAAGGCAAATTTCAAATGTTTTATCTCAAAATGCATGATACTTAAAGAAATAATTTGCTTTCTTTCTATCCATTTAATACTATCTAATTTGGGAAAGCAGAGTGGGGGTGTTTTCCTGTCCAAAAGTAGACGGAATTTTGACAGGGGAAGGAAATGTGCTTGTACCCCTATTGTACAAAAATTATCCTCTTTATAAGGAATGGTCTTGGCAGCTCTGTTCAGATGGCCTATATTGACTGATCTTGTGCTTCCTTACCAAATCAGAACAAAAGAGAAGAAAACACACTTTAGCCATTATGCTGCAGATAATTGAAATGAAAAATTACAAAGAGAATTGTTTTTGGCACAGCAGTTTCCTCCCCAGAATTGAATATCAAAATGTGGTTTCCATTTTTCCACTGACATGTCACAAGCTCAGCTCTAGGTGACGTCTGAGATCCTGATTCAGGATGTGGACTAGGAGGGTCCAGGTCATAGTGACCGTAACCAAGGTTGTTAGATTTATTAATGTATTAGTCATCTTGCTAAAAAAAGTTTATGTAAAACAGGCAAAGAATCTTAATTTCTATTTTATTATTCATTAAATAACTTAATTTGATTGGATTTAAGAACATAAAGAGTAGGTATAATTTCTGTTTAAGTGGAAAAGGAAAAGAAAAAAAAATCTTTGAGAGGCCAGTGGAAACTGTGTTCTAGTGAAAATTCCACTTTCAAAATTTAACAACCTTGAACTTCAATGTAGCTCTAAGCTTAGCTTTATGAACAAAAGAAATGATAACCATATGTTAATTAGGGTGGTGCTCTAGTTTCTAGCAACTCTGCCCCCCTACAGTTCTTTACTTCAAAATTTATTTATATTCAAGTTTATTTATTTTTCAACTATCATTAGATTGAAATACATTAATAAAATAGTCCAATGGGAGTCTAGTGGGAGATTGCTTTAATTAGGAAACATTACACAAAAGCAAACCTCCCCCCAAAATAAAGCTAAAACCGACATATATCCAAGTTTGTTTATCTTTAGACTATCAACAGATTAAAATAGGTTAATAAAATGGCCTTGTGGCGCCCAGTGAGAGGCTACTTTAATCAGAAAGCATTATGCAAAAGGAAAAATGATAAAAGTAATAAGGCAAACTCATGCGGAAATAAATTGTTAGACCAAGATATCTTTTAAAGCATTGCTTATTTACAACAGCAGTTAGTAGTCATTAATCAATACAGGATAATCTTCACTTACAATGACTGAAACCTAATTCTGCTGCCAAAATTATGAGTTTTTGAAAAAAATTATAAATATAGACTTCCAGTGAATAGTTTTCATTGTAGATTTTACAGTGCCAACAGAACACTTCCTGGCTCAACGTAAACATGTATATTATAGGAAAACACATAAAGTTTGACATCCTAGAACACAAATATTACCGTAAAAATTTGAGGGAGATATTTATTTTATGGTACAGATATAAAACTGACTATAAGGCCTTAACATGGATTTAGAAATGTATAGGACATTGTGAGTCATTTTAAGGACTTCTTTTGTTCCGAATAGAAGGGAAAAACTGTTGCAAAATTTTGAGCAGAGGAAAATCTGGTTTGATGTATCCTTTAATAGAGTCACCCTGACTACAATATTGAGACTACAGACAATTCAGTAAGAACCGGGTAACAAGCTTATAACTGTGGAAGTGATGAGAAATGGTCATATTATGTACTTACCTGTATTTTTAAATAAGAGTGAGGGCTTCCTAACTAACTACATATGTGATATGACAAAAAAAGAAAGCAGTCAAAGGTAACAGCAAACTCTTAGGCTGTGCAATGGAAACATGGCGGTACCTTTGACAGCAATAAGGAATAAACCCACGGTGGAATGGGTTTGGGGAGGAGACTAAGAGTTTAGTTTCAGGTTGAGGTTGAGATGGTATTTTGGCATTCATGTATGTGTTACTTTCTAAAACCATTGTAGCAGTAGTTTGTTGTAGTTGAGTACTGTTGTTTGTTTGTTTTTTTTTTCCAGTTCTCTTGTTTTTCATTTGCCTGATTGTTCTTTATTGTTTGCTAGGTGTAATACATGTAAAGAGAATTCAAGTTCTAAAAGAATTATATTTACTCTGAAGCAGATTTGTGTTTGCTTCTGCAGGTGGCTAGGGTCATCAACAAACTAGAATCACCTTACTACTAGCAGGGATTGAAGTTAGAAGTCTCACTTTAATCCCCACAAGTGGGTTTTACCCTTGTTTGGGGGGTGTAGACCATTAGGATTTTAAACAAAACCTAGGGTGATTTACCAATGCCCCCTGTTGACCACTGAACCCAATTTTAATTCTGATTCTTGTAAATTTTTCAAAAACTCTCATCAGCTTCATATCTCAATCACCTCTTCCAGAACTCGCAGACTCCACAAAGGAAAAGTAGAGGTAAATACCAGGCTCTAGGTCTTATATCTATTCCTTTAACATTTGGCAATGTAGTTGCCTTGTTAGCATCTCAATGTGATCACACACACACACACACACACACACACACACACTCTTTCTTAATCCCTCTCAGTACAAGAGCTGAAACAAATCACCACAGCTACCACTTCTGGAAGCAAACGCCTAGTACATTGTATTTTAAGACAATTTTAAGCTCATATTTAATACCTAATACTATTAAAAGGCATAGAGATAAAGGTTTAACAAGTGCATAAACTAAAGTGTTTCTTTTATTCAAAAATCTTGTTTTTAATTCTACTCTAGGTGGCGAGATACAGCAAGGAACAGATAGCCAAGATACCTACTCTCCTGGAATTTGCATTCTACTGGGGAAAGGCAGAAAAGACAAACATAGCTGCCACATATCACCAGTGCTATGATGGATTTTAAGGAGCGTCCTCTGATATAGAATAGGTAGTAGCTACTTAACATTGAATGGTCAGGGAAGAATTCTCTGTGTAGAGAACACTTAAGCTAAGAAGTGAAAGACAAGAAGAAGTAAGTCACATGATGACCTTGTTTATGTGCTGAGCAAAGTTAGATATGCTTGAGGAATAAGGGGCAAGTGTATCTTTACTGTGCTGATCACAGAAGAGAACGGTAGAAGAGACTGAGAGGTCAAGTAAGGGCAAATTCATATAAAGCCTTAGAGGTCAGGATGAGAAATGTAAATTGAGGTTTAAGAAACCCAACTCTGAACTAAATGATGAAGAGAACAAGAAATGTAAGTTCTTGCTTATTGGAAATTCATCAAATATACAATGGAAAAGACTTTAAATGTTTTATTTTTAAAAATACATTTTTTAAACTGGGGAATCATTACAAGATATACACATTGCAGGGGCCTTCCTTTTAGAGACCTGACCACCTCTTCCATCAAAACATAGAAGTCAGAAAATTGGCTCAGGTCCAGGAACTAAGCTAGTGACTATGATTTTTTTTTTACTATTTTTTTTAATCTTTGAACTCAAATATCTCTTTTCATTCCTTCTGCTTCTAAACTGGTCTGATATCAGGCTAAACTAGAGGGCTGATGATTCATGTTTATATATTTTTTTCTCTCTTGGAACCAAAATAAGAGTAAATAAAAAGGCATAAACCTACAAGTAGCAAATCACCATTTTATCATCTTCTTTGTATTAATCGATTTAGGCAAGGCTATCAATGTCTGCTAAAAGTAAAAAGTTGCTGCAAAGAGAAAAAAAAGTACTTTTATGTTTAAAATATCTGGCAGCTATCCTCATTACTGATCCACGATATCACAAGAATTGAAGTTTCCATATCTGGCAAAACAGCATATATGTGTTGGCAATGGTAGCTCCATGTTCCATTGGGATCCCTGAGGATCATGAGAAACCACACTAAAACATGCACTACGTCCTCTCTTCCTGTGTGCCACTGTACTTCAGAAACATTTTTATTCTTTTGTTTATGTTTATATATTTATTTTTTAAGAGAGACAGAGAGAGAGAGAGAGAGAGAGAGAGAGCGAGCGCTGGGGAGGAGCAGAGAGAGGGATAGAGAGACAAATCCCAAGCAGGCTTTGTGCCATCAGTGTAGAACCTGATGTGTGAATCATGGGATCATGGCCTGAGCAGAAACCAAGGGTCTGATGCTTAACCAACTGAGCCATCCAGGCTCCCCAGAAACACTTTTATTCTTGAGAAATTGGGCTATGACATTTATTTCATTTTTGAATGCTCTGTGTATTTGTGTGTGATCTCTTCCTCCCAAGCAATCACACACCTAGTTGGAATATATTATTTTAGTAAACAGAGAAGGGGGGAGAAAAGGATATCCAATGTCACAATGGCAACTGGCAAATAAGAAAAAAAATAGTATTAAAAGGTAATATGACAAAAATCGTGAAATGACTGGGGCTAGGCTGCACATCTAGCAAGAGGAGTCTAGGCATAGAGCTGGGAAACCCAGACCTGCCTGGGGCTTGGTTGAGATCTGATGCCATCTAGTGGCAGTGTTCTGCTATGGCTTAACTATGGGTGGAGATGATTCTGGGTTCTTGAGGTGAGGAAGGGTAGCTACCTTTAACTTAATGTGAAGCTGGAGGGCTATCTCAGACTTTCTGCCCTCTGCCATCAGCTTTGAGCAGGTCTCACATGGGTGTGACAGAGAGCGTCTCTGTGCTTTTGCAGTGACACCAGCAGTTGACTACTGTTGCTTGTCACTTGGTGCAAGCCTCTTGGTGGGGTAGAGAGGTTTCTCAGTTCTGTTCCAGCCTAGTTCTTAGGTAAGCCTTGTGCAATGTGGTTGCAGGGTGTGATTTTCTCAGCGTTCCTTTCATCTCTCCCTGTCTTGTAAGAATGGGGGCTCTTGGACAAGTGAGTTTCCTGCCCTTCCTCCAGCAGCTTTGTTTTGCATCACTACAAAAGTACAAAATTCTGGCCGTGATCCATAGCAGGGGAAGGATTTTGTTCCCTAGAGAGAAGAGTCTAGATTTCATGTCTATCTTCCAGCAGCTGATTCTTCAGGTCCCCTTTCTTGATCCCATTCTTTCTTACATGCATAAGATGGAGGCTTCTGTTAAAAAAAACTCATGAGGAAAGTGTAGATGACCTTTGTGTCTGGCATTTCTAGGGATTCTAAAATCTTTGGCTAGCTGACACATAATCTTTAAATTCATTAAAATTTCAGGGGTGCCTGGGTGGCTCGTCGGTTAAGCGTCCGGCTTCGGCTCAGGTCATGATCTCATGGTTCGTGGGTTTGAGCCCCGCGTCGGGCTCTGTGCTGACAGCCAGCTCGGAGCCTGAAGCCTGCTTCAGATTCTGTATCTCCCTCTCTCTGACCCTCCCCCTATTCGCGCTGTCTCTCTCTGTCTCTCAAAAAATAAATTTAAAAACATTAAAAAAAATTTAAATTCATTAACATTTCAGTTGTTTCCTTCTTACCCATGTTTATGTCTTTCATTTCTTCTTCCCATAGTCTACCAAAGACAAAATAGTTTGCGTGTTCAGTGTCTTTTTGAAGGAACTAACACCCTTTAGAATTTAGTTCACCTAGTTGGCTCTCGGATGGGTTCCAGAAAAGTTTTGATTTTATAGATTATCTTTTTTTCTCCATTTGATGTTACAAGTAACATTCTGTTGAGACCTTCTACATCCTCCATGGAAATGGAAATTATACTCATTATATTGAATTATATGTGTATATCAGTGTCACCTCTATAAATCCCTTGTAGACAGGACATTTTAATATTCTTGATGCCTAGTGATATTTATTATTGTATTATTGTAATAAGTTGTTCACATGCCTTCTCTCTAACTAGCCTATGAACACTTGAGACAGTGACTGAGTTTTATATGTCATTATAATACAAGGATTAATATCTACTGAGCATTTTCTATGAATCGGATTCTTTTGTAAATTTGTCATATATATAAACTAATTTAGTATCATCACCAACCCTACTAGGTAGATACTATTATTCTAATCTTTTAGTTTAGCAAGCAAACACAGACAGGACAGGCATAGGGCCTTGTTCTCAGAAGAGCCCTGTATATGGTTTATAGCTCTAGTGTCACCGAAATACTTATTATTCTTATCTTGGAACTGCATGTGAGTCTGTTCGACAAGGAAGCATGTGAGTGAGCAATGGAGATAGCTGGGAGTGCACATACAAATTCCAGCTTGGGATCAAGGCCTGACAGGCACACAGGCATTGAGCAATTGACCTGGTAGCCCAGCACACAGGTGTAGGTTTCAGAGCAATCAGGGGCATCCTCAGGTACCTAGGTGGCCAGGTGGGACCTGGGCACAGTAGCCAAAGCTATAATAAAGAGCAGATTCCCCATATGTGAGCAGCACCAGGCCCTGTGTTGGGAGAATGGCTTGATTGTCCACCTCCCTGGTAAGTATACAGATATTAACCCTCTGACAAGAACTGCTGGTGCTGAGGACATATACAATATCAGTCTGTTATTACAAAATAAATGTGTACACATGGAATTTTAATAAAGCTTATCAGGAAGTGATTAGAGTTCTTCCAAGAGTTTAAAATATCTACTTTCAAAACTGCACTAATATTCTAAAGCAAATTCCCACAGCATTAAAAATAGGAACTGAGTGTAAAGATCATCACATTGGACAGAAAAGAGCTCGATCTCCAACTATATAAAGCTTTAAATCATCAGTTCTTAAGGCGCACCTGGGTGGCTCAGTCGGTTGAGCCACTGACTTCAGCTCTGGTCATGATCTCATGGTTCATGAGTGCTGGCAGCTTAGAGCCTCGTGCCTACTTCATATTCTGTCTCCCTCTCTCTGTCCCTCCCCAGCTCATGCTCACCCTCTCTCTCTGTCAAAAATAAATAAAAACTTAAAAAAAATTTAAATCATCAGTCCATAATGAAAACATTTTTAAAATTAATTTTCCCCGATAGACAATTTAGAGATAATATATTGCATTAATATATTGCATTAATAATATTTGGAATTATATACACATCAGGAATCTACTTTTGGTTTCTTAAATTGACTCTACAAATTACAGGAAATGTGGGAGGAAACATTAAAATACCATTGAGTCTATTTAAATTTAAAATTAAATTTAGAGTTATGTGAAACTGATTTGCATTGAATTAAACCTGTTCTAGAATAGTTGTTCCCATGAGGATCATAAGCTCTAGATCCACTAACAATTATGTTTCTAAATAATTTATCAGAAATTAATCCCAATGTTAATACAGTCTATAAAATACCCTTAACCGCTCTATTAGTTACATTGGCAGAAATTTTTTTCTCAAAATGAAAAATTACCAAGAATTATTTGTGATCTTACATTTTCAAATATTGACTGATGTCATTTTCTTTTTTTTTTTAACTTTATAGTTTATCGTCAGGTTGGTTTCCATATAACACCCAGTGCTCTTCCCCACAAGTGACCTCCACCAAGACCATCACCCCCCTTCCCCTTTCCCCCTCCCCCTTCTGCCCTCAGTTT
>CM053571.1:32117742-32227054 GCA_028646485.1 Cryptoprocta ferox
CTACAAATGGCCAGATTTCATTCTTTCTCATGGCCATGTAGTATTCCATTGTATAGATAAACCACATCTTCTTGATCCATTCATCAGTTGATGGACATTTAGGGTCTTTCCATGATTTGGCTATTGTTGAAAGTGCTGCTATGAACATTGGAGTACATGTGCCCCTATGCATCAGCATTTCTGTATCCCCTGGGTAGATCCCCAGCAGTGCTCTTGCTGGGTCATAGGGGAGTTTTATTGATAGTTTTTTGAGGAAGCTCCACACTCTTTTCCAGAGCAGCTGTACCAGTTTACATTCCCACCAACAGTGTAGGAGGGTGCCTGTTTCTCCACATCCTCGCCAGCATCTAGAGTCTCTTGACTGATGTCATTTTCAAATATATTCTTGAAAAATGAAGTTCTTACAAGCATAAAATTTTCATTAATTATTATTTGTTGTAATGTATAAAAATAAGATATTTATTTATAGTTTTTTTACATTTTATATGTTATAAAATATTTCTAAAAAACAAAGTTTTCTATTTTAGTATTTTTAACAAAACTTTTTTCTTGCTTATTTTATAAGGTGATCATTTTGCCTTAGATTCCACAAGTTATGTAGGCAGATATGAATACAGATAAGGTAAGCTGGATGAAAACACACAGCTAGTAAATAATGGAATCATAATTTAATTTCTTTGTATCTTAAAGACACCAATCATATTGGATTAGGATTCACTCTCATGACTCCATTTTCAGTTGATTACCTCTATAAAGACTTAACTCCAAATAAGCGCACATTGTTAGGTACGTAGGGGGTTAGGTCATCAACATACAAATTTTTGAGGGGACACAATTCAACCCATAACATACTATATGCTTTAAAGTGCTTTTACATCATGTTTTTACTTCTTCCTATAGTAGGACCAAATGAAATGAAGAAACAGAAAGGAAACTATAATTTTTCCTACATTTTGCCAAAAAGATATTATCTTTGATTATATGGAATCCTGATGAACATGTTCTTCAATATTCCTAGATAGTAAGATAAGTTTCAGTCTTTAGGTTCTGATTTTATTAAATTTAAATTTGATTTTCAATAATCCATTTATTATTTACTATTGCCAATGTCAATAAAATTTATCACTTTGTAACACTAGCATTTCCTTTAGAAGAAAAATAAATGAAAGCTCCAATTCCATAGGTGAAGAAAAGAGCAACACTGAAAACTAGAAAAAATATATATATAGCCAAAAAATACTGGAATAGAGAGAGAAAAGATGTCATTAAAAATAGATTGGCAGTAAACAAGATAGAATTTGAGGAATAAGAAACATTCAAGAACAGCTACATTTTTAAACATAACTACTTACCTAACACACACACAGACACACACACTGGTCTGCTGAAAGTTCATAGAAATTAAGGTTGGCCTACTATATTTATGTAAGGGGACCATAATCTTAAATGTCATGTTCCATATAGAGAAGGTTTTTATTTTCTTTTAATTGATTCCCCCTGAAAATCAAAGTAGGGAAAAGGATAACTTATTTCGTCATCAATCAATCATGTTTTTGAGCTGAAAATGGATTTGAGATAGGCCAAAGTGTTCAGCTGTGTACCGTCAGCTGAACAAGCAAGCTCCAGTAAATTATATAAATTTGTACAAGTAATGGTGAACTTTATCTATGACCTTAGAATATTATATATTTTCGATTGTACTTGCATTGTAATATGATTTCTAGAGGCTTTCAGAAGAATTGTAATAGCCACAAGGAATAATTTATTTGTACATAAAAAAATAATATGGTTTATCCAGTTGCTCAAAATTTGCATTCAAGTGTGGAGTACTGTAAATCTATGAAAGAAAAATCTTCTAAATCTAAGGATTTGTGCTGAAGTAGAACTTATTCTCAATGCCCCAGAAGACAGTTCTCTGGGCTTCGGTTTTGTTTATGTTCTGTATATTTAAAAGTAAAGTTTTAGAGTGCCTGTACTTTTAAAAAAGATGACTTTTCATGATATATTGATACTCTCAAATTAAAAAGGTTAATTGCTTTGCTTTTTAAGAATATATCTAACTAGGATCAAAATTTGTTTTAACAAACTTATGTATATAATACTAAAATTGCTTTGAACTTCAAAAAAAGCATAGTTTTCCTTTGCATTTCTTAGGTCATTGTGTGAAGAAAATGGCAAGTATCATTTAGATTATAAAAAGTGAACCTGGATCATTTATATAATCATCATTATGGAATATTTTGTATATGGTATAATTATATATTTGAACTCAATCACTGTTTTTAAGCTGCTACTATTAATTCTATTGATGAGAATAGAAAATTTAGACTGGAAAAATATTGAGTACTAAAAGCTTGTATTTCATTTTAGGAGAAACTAGTCTTCAGCTATTTTTTTCCTGCCCTAATATGCACAGTAGATCAGCAGTGTGAACAGGGTGGTTTTGCCTGACAATTGGGTAAAATAAGGCACAACAAGGGAGGTCCTTAGGTTGTACAAATTTGTACGAGTTGGCAGAAACCAAGATGAGCCTTATGATTCTCACCCTGGTACATCTTTGTGGAATACCTTCTCCTTGAATGCAGATAGACATTTGCCTTTTTTTTTCTCTAAGACCATTTTTTGGAGTTTTAGGTTCATAGAAAAATTGAGGAAAAGTTAGAGATTTATCATCTACCCCCTGCCTTCATACAAATATAACACCCCCCCTTTTTAAACATCCCCCACCAGAGTGATGCATTTGTTAAAACTGATGAATCTACACTTACATATCATTATCACAAAAAGTCCACAGTTTCCATAAGTTTCACTTTACTCCTTTAAACAAATGTACTATACCAAGTACCTACTATGGTAATTAAAAGAGTATGTTCACTGCCCTACAAAATCCCCTTGTTCCATTTATTCATCCCTCTGTTCCCCACCCCAACCTCTGACAACCACTGATCTTTTTTCTCTCTCTGCAGTTTTGCCTTTTGGAGAATCTCATACGGTTGCACACATACAGTATATACCTTTTTCACACCAGCTTTTTGCACTTAGTAATATGTATTTAAGGTTCTTCCATGTCTTTCACGTTGGATACATTATTTCCTTTTTGTATTGAACAATATTCCATTGTCTGGATATAACAGAGTTTATGTATCCATTTACCCACTGAAGGTCATCTTGGTTGCTTTCAAGGTTTGGCAATCATGAATAAAGCTGCTATAAACACCTGCGTGCAGGGTTTTATGTGGACATAGGCTCTCAACTCCTTTGGATAAATACCAAGGAGTGTGATTGCGGGATCATATGGTAAAAGTATGTATAGTTTTATAAAAAACTGCCAAGCTGTTTTCCAAAGTGGTTGTACCACCTTGTATTCCTACCAGCAATGAATGAGGGTTCTTTTGCTCCACATCTTTACAGTGTTCTGGGTATTAGTGTCAGTGTTCTGGATATTGGTCATTCTAATAGGTGTGTATTAATATCCCATTGTTGTTTTGGTTTGTATTTCCTAATTACATATGATGTGGAGGATCTTTTCATATATGCTTATTTGCCTTCTGTATATTATCTTTGATGAGGTGTTTGTTTAGCTCTCTTGCTCATTTTTTAACTGGGTTGTTTGTTTTTTACTGTTGAGTTTTCAAAATTTTTTGTCTAGTTTGGATAACAGTTCTTCCTTTATCAGATGTGTCTTTGGCAAATATTGTCTCTTACTCTGTGGCTTCTCCTCATTCTCTTCACACAGTCTTTCACGGAGTAGAATTTTTTTTTGTTTTAATGAAATCCAGGTTATTAATACTTTCTTTCATGGATCTTGCATTTGGTGCTGCAGCTAAAAAGTCATAGCCATACCTCAAGGTTATCTAGGTTTTTTCTCCTGTGTTATCTTCTAGGAGTTTTGGAGTTTTGCATTTAGGTCAATGGTTGACTTTGAGTTAGCATTTGTGAAGCATATAAAGTCTGTGTCTGGATTCATTCTTTTGCATGTAGATGTTCACTTGTTTGAGGACAATTTGTTAAAAAGACTTTGCTCTTTTTTATTGCCCTTGCTGCTTTGTCAAAGATCAATTGACTAAGCTTATGTGGGTCTCTATCTGGAATCTCTATTCGGTTCCATTGTTCTATTTGTCTATTTTTTCATTAATACCACACTGTCTTGATTTTCAAACCTTTATTTTAAGTCCTGAATTCAGATAGTCAGTCCTCCAATTGTGTTCTTCTACTTCAATATTGTGTTGGATATTTTCTCATAAAAGCTTTATAATCATTTAGTCAATATCCACAAAATAACTTGCTGGGATTTTGATTGGGATTGTATTGGATCTATAAATCAATTTGAGAAGAATTTACATCTTGACAATATTAAGTCTTTCTATCCATGAATATGGAATATGTCTGCATCCATTTAGATCTTTGATCTTGTTCATCAGAGTTTAACAGCTTTCTTGATATAGTTCATGCATGTATTTTATTGGATTTATACCTAGGTATTTCAACTTTTTGGTTGCTAATATAAATAGAATTGTATTTTTAATTTCAAATTCCACTTGTTCATTCCTGGTACTTAGGAAAGTGACTGACTTTTGTATATTAACTGTGTATATTACAACCTTACTATAATCGCTTATTAGTTCCCAGAATTTCTTTGTCAATTCTTTCAGTTCTACATAGATAATCATGTAATCTGAAAACAAAGGGAGTTTTGATTCTTCTTTCACACAATCTGTATATTTTTCCTTTGTCATCTTATTGCTTTACCTAGAACTTCCAGTACAATATTGGAAAGGAATGGTGAGAGAGAACATTGTTGCCTTGTACCTGATCTGAGTGAGAAAGCTTTGAGTTTGTCACCATTAAGTATGTTAGCTGTAGATTTTTTGTAGATATTCTCTACCTTTCCCTTATTTTAACCAATAGAATATGACAGAAAGTCAAGGGATTTTTAAAGATATAATTAAGGTTTCTAATCAAAAGTAGATTATTCTGGGTGCATATGACCTAACCACATGAGCTCTTTAAAAGTTAAAGGTCCAGGCATTTTATAAAAGAGACTTGAAGCAGCATAGATGCTTGTCATTGGCCTTGAAGAAGCAAGAGCCACTTTTTAAACCACCTACGTAAAGGACAGCTTCTAGAAGCTGAGGGCCTCAGCCCTACAAATATAAGGAACTGAACTGTGCCAGTAACTTGATAAAGCTTAGAAGAGGGCCCCAAGCTTCAAATGAGGCTGTAACATTGGCCAACACCTTCCCTGCAGCCTTGTGACATCTAAGAACCCAACTAATTTGCCAGACTCTTGACCCAAGCAAACTGGAAGATAAGAAATGTGTGTCTTAAGCCATTATCTAAAGTAACTTGTTATGCAGCAGGTGAAAACTAACGCAACAGTCATTGAAACATAATTGCAGTGAAGTCATTATAAAAATGTTATTGCCCACAGCTTTTATATAGAGCTTATAATTTAAGGGTTAAGTGTTTATTTTCCATTGCTTATGATGTTTACACAAAAATAAAACACACCTATATACATATATCATATATGGAGAAGCCCTATAATGAAAAATTCATTACATTCAAATAACAGCTAAATTACAGAACCCAACACAGCTTGGCCCCATGTCAAGTTTATCCTGGAATTTGGAAGTATCACAACTTGTAGGCACTTGCTCATTTTTAAAAACATGACTATACCAGCATGTTCCCTGTTCTCTTAGGTCACCTGACACTGATTTAACAAATTTAACATGAGACGTAACACTACAGTTTTGTGTGAATAGCAGGTGAGCTGTTGATAGAAAACTTCTGAAGTAAATAAATCACATCGATTAAAAATAAAAGCCCAAGCATGTCTTGCAATTTGTATCAATAGAGATTAAATTATCAGGGCCAAAATTCCATGATTATTTACAGAAATTTAAAAAAAATCATCAAATACAAGGAATCATGGTGCTAAATCTGACATTCTGGGCTCCTCATCTGCACTGACCTGAGAGGAGGGGTTCTGGCAGTCAGCTGCCTCAACAAAGAGAATCGAGTGCACTGGGGAGCCACAGCTTGCTCCGGGTAAAGGAAGCTCATGGGAAGGTTTAGAAGCCCTGTGAAAATCAGACACCTCTAATTTTGTGACCGCAGGAAACTCACGATGCGCTTGCCAAACAGGGGACTCACTTTAAGCATAAATACTACACAAAAACTTAAATGGAATCACAAGATAAAACTGGAGAAAGTGTTATGTTTGAAAAAGCATTATTTCTTTAACAAATAATTAGAAAATATAATGGATGTTAAGCCCAAAAGAAAAAAAAAACATTTATTTATAAAGATTCAAAAACAGTAATGATGACATTTATTAGACACTTACTGTGTCCTAAACACTCTGTCTCAATGCTCACAGTTGCCCTATAAGATAGAGACACTCTCTCCATTTTGCAGAGGTGGAACTGAGGGCAAAAGAAGTTTAATAATTTGCCGAGAGAAACCACAGAGCTAAGATTTGGCTCCCAAAAGACAATCGCTAGTCTGTGAGTGCTCACTCACTTCTCAGAAATATATATAATCAATGATGTCCAGGTCTAGTAGAACAGCACCTCGCATGTCTAATCTCATTTGTCTAGCTTCCAAACACATGGAGCCAATTGACTTAAAATAAAAAAATTCTGTAATAATTATATATTTCTTTCTATAATAATAGAATTCTAAAATACTTTCAATTTTGTAAGAGTTTAATAATAAATTTTATAGATGTTCAGGAGCACCTGGCTGGCTCAGTCAGTAGGGCATGAGACTCAATCTTGGAGTTGTGAGTTTAAGCCCTGTGTTGGGTGTAGGGATTACGTAAAAATAAAATCTTTTAAAAAAATAAAAATAACTTTTATCAATGTTCAAAAGGATTATGACTTGAGCTGAACTCAAGAGTTGGATGCTTAATGGACTAAGCCATCCAGGCACCCCCAGAAGTGCCTTTGTAAGTGTCTTTAATAATGAAGTGTCTTTAATAATGAAGATTAAATCATGTTCAGGTAAATATTCTTTTCAGTACTCCAAAACTGGAAAACTTTGGGGCACAGGTAAAAGCATGTTTGAAATTAATATGCCTTTAATAAATAAGCAACACAATAATGTCCTATATCCACTGCATTTTCATTCCTTGAAATGCAGAGATACTCATTTGAGAGTTTAAAATTGTGATATCAGGTTTAATTTATTTTCAGTCTGCTAAAAACTGTGATTATATAATTCCAACTACTCTATTTTTCATCTCAACAAAACAAAAAACAAAAACAAAAACAAATCTATCCAGGATCTGAGGTTGTTTTAGTGATAAACAGTTTTTGCAGAGAGTTTTTGACATTTTGAATGAAAATTATCTTGCATGTTAGGCAATTTCTCTTATTTTAGTAAAACTTTACTGCTATTTACTCAGAGTATTCTAACTGTCCAACACGATTGCATAATTTTCATGTCTGATGCAGAGCAGAACAATCAACCTGCGCTAAACAAAAACAGTGAATTCCACCATATGTGACTTAAATTTTTTCTTAAGTAAGCTCAGAGACCATTGTTTCTTGGAAGAAGAGCTTTGAGAATTGCATTCTCCCACTCCCAATCATTTTCCCTTTTCTTTTGCACAGTAATTCTTCTAAACTTCTGTTCTTTTATTTTTATTGTTCCCTCATTTCTCACATATATATCCTCTAACATCATCTACCTGAAGGTTAATTTTTCTGCAGAACAGAAAAATTCTCAAAAGTCATTGTAGTAAATCAAATGCACCTATCAAAATTTCATGTGGCAGAATTCCTAGTATCTTATTCTAACCTGACATAATTGTTATATCTTATATTCACTAACTCCATCCTATTCACTTATAAAGTATATTCCATAAATATACTATAAATCCTTATCATTTGATTAGATAATGTTAACAAATAAGGCAAAAATATGAAGTAAATACATTATGGGCTCTATTATGATTTAGGATATTTTATATCAAGCAGTGGTTCTTAGCCAGGAACAATTTTGCCCCATGGGGGATGTTTGGCAATGTCTGGAGATGTTTTTGATGGTCAGGACTGAGCATATACTACTGGAATCTAGTGAGTAGAGTCTGGGGATGATGTTAAACTTGTAAGAGTCCTCCACAACAAAGAATCACTCAGTCCAAAATATTATTAATAATTTCAAAACTAAGAAGCCCTGATATAGAGGGAACTTACAATTCTCCCAATTTGTTAAACTATTTTTTCTTGATGGAGGAGTCCCACAGTTGATTTTTAGTTCCAATAGCTCCTTTATACATTAGTCCAAATGGAGGTGTGCAGTTCTCTGCCTACACACATCATGCAGTATGTGAAATACATATAGCAAAGAAAGCTGCCTATTACCTAATGGCATGAATCATGCTAAAGTGTCTAAAGAGAGGAGAAGATGGGGAGCATTTATGGCAACTCTAATAAATGATGGCTATTACTGCATTACAAATTATATTAGTGGGAAGAAAGGGGAGATGAGTGTATTCTGTATAGTTTATACATTAATGTAATTCTTAGAATCCAACATACTCTGAATTTTGATGTCAAAAAATATAGAGAGAGAGGTGGTTTATTTTCCTCTTTGTATGCTTAAATAAATATTCTTGTTTGTGTGGGAAAATCTTGGTCGAAGCTGATCTGCCATACTCACCCAAGAGAACATAATCATTATAGATACCATGTCATCATTACATCATATGCCTGCTACACTTAATATTAACTATAGATGTTGAATTAGGTGCCCATAAATGGTCAAAAGAACACTTGTCAGCCATGATTTGGGTTGAGAAAGTCTATCACATAATACCAGCTAATTTGGGCAAATTCCTGGACAATGTGTAAAAGGACCTACAGGTACATTAAAATTTCATAGAATCTAAACTGATAACCTTAGGTAGATTTACAGGAATAATATTTAAACTCAATCATTCTACTATTTACATCACTTACTGGAAATGTTTAAAAGACTTGGCAAACTGCATCACTATTATTTTTCTGATTGTCTTCCTGAAATGAGAAGATCTTAACTGACTTTTCTCCCCTGAATTATTTACTTCAACCTGGAAAGAAACCATTTCTCATATTACGGTTGTTTAAATCAGCATAGTAACTAAGAGTGTTGCTTCTTGAAACTAACAAATCTGATGCATGAATCACATCTTTGTCCCTACTTCTAGTTTCAATAATTCTATCAAGTTACATAAGCTATAATACCTTTAGTTTCTCCCTAATACTATAGCAATAATAATAATAGCAATACTCTGTAGATTTTGTGAAGATTAATGAAAAAAAAATGTATGCAAAGATCTTAGCAAAATGGCTGACACATTATATGTGTTTAGCAAATTTAATTATGATGAATTTCCAAACCATTGTGTCATATAGCAAATGTATTAATCCAGATACCTTTTCCGGTATATCCAACAACCTAGTTATCTTTATCTGGAAGTCTTTGTTATCTTTATCTGGAAGCACATCAACCTCAATATGTCAAATCCAAAGTCTTTATCCTCCAAAATCTGCTTTCCTTTCTCTTACATTCCCTAGGTAGTGAAGATGTTCATAGAATTTGTGCCAATCAGAAACCCGGCAGTCATCCTTGCCTCTGTCTTCACAATTACTCTCCCTATCAGTGAATCCCTAAGTATTTTCTAACCTCTATTTCATAGCACTAGATGTGGATCCATTTTGCTCTATTTCTCTCTATTTCACTCCTTTATTTTAGGCCATTATCATCTCTCTAATGGAAAAGTGACAACCATAGTTCCTTAAGTCATAGTCACATGAAAAGCAGAGTTGTGTTTCAAAAATGAAGATCATATCATGTTTTTCCTGCTTAAAGACTTTCTGTTATTCCCTGTTGCTCTTAAATTGAAATCTAAAACACTTAACCTAGTTACAAATCTGTCAAAATTAACATTTTAGAGGGACTTAAATTGTTTTATGTTCTCTCCCATAAGAATAGCACACAAAATGAAAACATAAAATATTAGGAAATACAACAATATTCATTTAATCATATAATGACAAATTCTTAATACCTTTCCTTCAAAGGTCATCTTCTCCATCCAGTCACTTTGGAATTGCCTCTTTTTGCTGGTGCAATAATAAGTACATGTCAGTATCCCTACAAGATAACTAAGCACCAAGGCCATTCTTAAGACTCTAGCTTTACTTTCTATCCCCCTTTTCCAACTACTTCCTTCTCTCACACTCTCCAGGACATGTACCCAGCCACATTGGGTTGCAATCCTCTGTCTTTCCTGCGGGCATTAAGAACTGCTGTTCCCTCTGATTTGAACACTTTGTTGTTTCCTCTTTTGTTAGCTTATTTCTGCTCTAACCTCAAGGTACACCTTAATGCAACTCCTTCAGAAAGGCTTTCCCCCATTCTTTCTTCCTTAAAATATGTAGTGAGGGTCATACTCCTACAACTCCATTCTACCTTGTTTGTGTATATACTATTAAACAGCCCTCCTTACTCAGCTACTTAACTGCTTACAAGAAACCGTTTTCTTTTTCTGTCCATCTCAGGGATCAGCAAAATCTGGTCTACTACTACTTATTTCTGTATGTCCTACAAGCTAAAAATGTTTCTTAACTTCCTTAGTTAAAAAAATTAAAAAATATATTTCAAGAATATAAAAATGTATGAAATACACACATCATTCCAGTGTATTTAAATAAAGTTTTACTGTAACACATTCACTCCATTTTATTTACATATTGTCTTTTACTGTTTTTCTACTATACCTTAAGAGTAGCTGCAATTGAAATAATATGGCCCACAATATCAAACTCCTTAAGGGAAGAAGTATGTTTTCCTAATTGCATTTCAGACTTCTGCTCCTCAATGTGTATTTATTAGATGAATGAGTGAATTAATGAAAGAATAGCAAAAGGGATGGTAATGAATGAATGTAATAGTTAAATTTCTTTATTTGAAAGCAAAGTAAATCAACTCTGGCTAAATTCAGCAAAAAGGAAATTATTGGAAGGAAACAGATGATGTCACAAAATGAAAGAAAAAGTTGAAGAACTAGGTTTTGGAGAGGATAGGAACTAGAATGCTTCTTGAAATCTTGGTAGCAGGAACCACTGGATAAGCACATGGAAACAAAATGATTGTTCTTGCGCTTACATTTGGCTCAAAGTTCATATTCCTGAGAGAGATAACCTGACCACACCTTGGCTAGGGAAGGTGATCTCTGTTTGCCAGTGCCAATTGGATACATAATATTGGAGAAGACATTCCCAACAACACTGCATGTAAAGGAAAATCAGTGTTCCATTTCTAGAATCAGGAGTAGTGTTACCACTAGGTTAAAAAAAAAATGACAGACTATACCCTATAATAGAAAAAATGGGAGTCAGATTATTTTATTTTATTTTATTTTAATTTATTTTATTTTATTTTATGTTTATTTATTTTTGAGAGGTGGGAGAGAGAGAGAGAGAGAGCATGAGCTGGGGATGTGCAGAGAGAGAGAAGGAGACAGAGGATCCCGGGCAGGCTCTTTGCTGACCACAGAGATCCCAATGTGGGGCTCGAACTTACAAACGATGAGATTATGACCTGAGTCTAAGTCGTACGCTCAACCGACTGAGCCACTCAGGCACCCCAGAAGATCATTGTAAATGAAAATACCTAGAATTTAAACTACAGCTGTCTGTTCTAGGACATCTTCCTTCTATCATATTGAAAACCAATGTAGTCATAATTGTCTCCCTCAATTCTCATGAATTAACTCACTTGGCTTCAATATTGTTGGTGAAAGTGAAACTGTAAATGGCATCACTTATGTTGTACACCGAGTATAATATTTATGCCTGCCAGTTCAAAAAGAGAAGATAAAGCCATTATTATATTCATCAGAACTTTCACAATAACTAAAAAAGACAAGGGCTGGAGTGTGATTTAGTACATGATGATAAACACACTGGCTAGATTTTTAAATATGAAATTCTCCAAATCCCAAACATTTTTGTGATTAAAGAGATTAATGTGACACATTAGTAGTATGAGGAAGGATCTGATACACCAACTAGTGAGAAAAGTATAAAGGAAAACGCTTAAAAAGAAATGGGCATTAACAATCCAAGTATTACTCATCTTCTGATATTTCTCTCTTCATTCATTCTGTGAGTACTGCTTGTTCTCCAAGCTAAGTATGACATATCTCAATTGAAGTAGCTGTCCTATAAGCTGTTAAGCTTGAACTTTCTGAAAAACGTATATTCCTCTCTGAATGAGGCTATCCTGACCGGATTCTGCAATCATTTAGACCATCACTACAAGTATATGACCCTATCACCAACTGGGTATTACATACTTGAATCTTTCAGTGTTTATATGTCCAGCTCATGTGTGCCAAGTTTTTGAAATGTACACTTTTAAAAATGTATGAAGAATTCATATGCAGCTGCAAATGTAGTCGTTTTCATTATTATTGATGTTTCCCAGATAAATGACCCTAAATCTTGCACTGTCTCCTAGCCAAGATTTCATAAGAATGTCTCTTGTACAAGGTTTGTCTCCTTATAAGGAAAAGGTACCTATTTAAAATATTTATGTAACAATCAAGCATTTCTGGTCACTCAAACCATATTTACTAAAAAATAAACAAACATAGCATCTAATGATCTTCCATCTTCATCAATGAAAAAAATCAGCTTTTTATGTCCATTTAGCTTCTCTAGAAAGGAAAATTAAATTATCCTTACAAGGCATAATACTTTACCACATGTAGATTGTACATATGAACCTATTTAGCTCATAAAAGGTAAGAAACAGGTCATTTAATTTTTATTGTGATTACTTTCTACATAATAGATTCACTGTCTACTTATCCAGCCTATAGTTAAGCTTCCTGACTTCCAATTAATTTATGTGTAAATTATGTAAGTTAATGAAAAATTACTGAATATCTAGAGCAAAATGACATCCTCACTAACCAAAAATTATAATTTTCTTATTATATAGATTATTATATACTTCAGACCATATTATACAAAATTTCACATGTCTCCTAATGTCTTTACCATCAATATTGACTTTTCTGGTCATATGTAATTTTTGCTTATTTATTTATTTTTGAGAGAGCCCATGAGAAGGGAAGGGGCAGAGGGAGAGGGCACAGAGGATTTGAAGCAGGGTTTGCACTGACAGCAGCTAACCTGATGTGAGGTTAGAACCCATGAACCACAAGATCATGACCTGAGCCAAAGTCAGAGACCCAATCAACTGACCCACCCAGGTGCCACATTCTGGTTGTATATTTTTATTAGCAATCACCAATAAAAAGAGTTATAATGCAACCCAATGCCATTTTTAGACTTTTATTCAGAGAACAGTAATTCAATCCTGATATAAAAACCATATACTCTAAAAATATTCTTGAAGGCTGTTTTTTTTCTTTTGACTTAGTATAATCATAGTTTTACTCAATAATTGTGGTTGATTTAAATTTTATAGTGTAGTAATATCTCATTTTGATGAGGTATTTTTCCTGAGTGTTATGTTAGGGTAATTCCTTTATAGTCTTGTAATTTTATGCACCAGGTGGAATTTTCACATTTGCTTCTGTTATGAATATCTTCCTGATATAGATAGATAGATAGATAGATAGATGATAGATGATAGATAGATAGATAGATAGTGAATGTGAGCAGGGGAAAGGAGCAGAGGGAGGGAGGGAGGGAGGGTGGGAGAGAGAGAGAGAGAGAGAGAGAGAGAGAGAGAGAGAGAGAGAATCTTAAGCAGGCTCCACACTCAGCACGGAGTGTGACACAGGGCTCGATCCCATGACTTTGGGATCATGACCTGAATCAGATGCTCAACAGACTGAGACATTCAGGCACCCCTCTTGATATTTTTATATGACTCCAATATAAGTTATATATCTTATAAAAACAAAAGTAAAAAACAAAACAAAACAAAAACTGCCATTATAATCTTTCTTTAAATATTTTCCAAAATGCCTAAGTGCAGACCTACATAGGAGATATTATTAGAGAACTTTATTTATTGTGGGCCTTTCCTCAATAGCAGTTTAAATTCCATAAAAACAGAACATACATTAAAAACCTGTTTTTAAAACATTCTTAGTGATGCATGTTTTATTTTCACAAAAAGTGCTTTTAAAATTTAAAGAAGAACCACGATGTCTCAAAATATCAAATTAAATAATATGTTTATTTGTGCTCACCAGCATGAATCATTTTCCCTCTGGTTGTATCTTTCATATGAAAAATATTCAACAGATACTCTTTTGTGGTATATAAGAGCAGTGTTTACTACTACAGAGCAGTACCTGCCCCTCAGGAGATAGTTCAAGATTAACTCCTCTGAGCTATCCCAAGACTATTGGGAAAACTTTGATTAATCCAAATTGCTTTCATTTTATCCCAAAGCATGCTTTTATCTTAACTCTTAGAGATTATACAATTATATCTGTCATTATGGAAATATACTCATGATTTCTTCTCAAATACTAGAGAAGAAAAGAGCCAGTTGTGAACACGAAAAGACATCTTGCAGTCAAGTCTTTTATTTGTATCACAAACCAAGATAATAGCAATGAAAAATAATCTATTTTGAACTCAGTTTGCTGACTTTAAAAAATCAGGGCATTGGGCATCAGTAACTCTGGTCACTCTCAGTTTTAGAATCATAAAGCTTTAAAATAATATCCCATAAAAATAAGAAGAAAGGAAAATGGCAATGTTTCTTATAACTTTGTATGAAACATACTTGGAATGTTTTGAAATAACAATATATTTTTTCATACAATAGAGTTTCTTGTAATAACAAGAATAGATTATTATAAGACATCTTAATAATTTTTCCATGTTTTACTTAGGCATGACTCTAGACTGAAGAAATAGTAAGGCCTACAAAAGAAGACATTAAAATAACAGCTCATCTGCTAATAGAAGCTTATAGGTGATACCCATTCTGTAATGCATGCAGTGAAGTGTTTAAGAAAACTTGTAATAAAGATATTTCTAGAAAGCCAAAAAAAGCCTATAAACCTCATTCTCTCAAATAGATGTTTCACATTATAGATACCCGCCTGCTTTACTCATTTAAAGAAAATACTTTATGGCTTTTAATATTGATTGGTTATGCAATAAAGCGTATACCCTTAAGTCTTTAAAGTAATAAAACTAGGTTGTTAAAAGAGGGCATAATATCTTAGAGATCAATAATATGAGATTTAAAAGATACTAAATGAAAATAATATGTATGTTTACCTACTTTTTCAAGCCTGATTTACTATTTCATATTAAAAATAATATGTATTGATTCCAAGGTTGAATGTCCGTGTCATTAGGATGTTTGTAGTATTAACAATTGTATACACCTACCTTCAACCAAGTCCTCTGATACCAGCTCCCAAAGATGGACTTTGGTGCAACCACTTCAGAAACTAACTGCTGTTGCTTTCATCTTACACCCTATATAAGGAATGTGGGAGAGACTGTATATTCTAAAGGTTAAAAGCATGTTTTCTAAAGTTGAGTTGCCTGTGTTAAAATACCAGGTCTGCCACTTTTTTTTATGATTTTGACCAAATTGCTTAATGTGTTCTTTGTCACGATTTTCTCATCAGTAAAGTTGGAATAATAATAGCAGACATCTCAAAAGGTTTCTATGAAGATAAACATTATTTAATATATATGAAATATTTTGGACAGTAATTAGCACATAACTGAGCTGAATACCTATTAATTCTTTTAACATGTGGGGGCACCTGGGTGGCTCATTCAGCTCAGTTGGTTAAGCATCTGACTCTTGACTTCAGCTCAGGCCATGATCTCATGACTCATGAGATCTAGTTCCATATCAGGCTCTACACTTGACAGCATAGAGCACAGTTGGTATTCTCTTTCTCCCTTTCTCTCTGACCCTCCCCTACTTGCACACATGCTCTTTCTCTTTCAAAATAAATAAATAAACATGAAAAAAAATTCTTATAACGTGTGTACATGGGGAAGCTGAAGAAGCCATGGCATAAACTATTAGATGTCATTCTTGGAAATCCTAAGAGTCAAGACCTAGTTTACAATAAGTGCATGAGGCCATATAAAAAGTCTGTTCTGAGCATAAACTCAGCATCATGTGGTCCATTCTATCTGATAGACTGGTATAAATTCTCCTTGCTTTTCCAAGGATAAGGATGTATATAAAATTAACAACTTGATACACTTTTGTGTGTAGGAGGGAAAATGTTGTTAAAGACAGTACAATTTTAGTGATTCTCTTATTTAAAAAAAATGAATGGCTAGTTTAGTGTTCTCTCATGAATAGAAGGGTTTATATACTATTGGTTACATACCTTATGATAAAGAATATAGTTTATTAATTATACTTCCTAGAAATTAATGTTGGAATATTTATCAGTCAAGAAATATTAACTTATATAGTATTTATTTAACTTTTAATTCTTTCTATTATTAATCCATAGAGTTTACATACAAATTCAGAGAAGAAACAGGAAACATAAGACCGTCATGAAAGCAAATGACAAACAAATATGGAGAGTTCAATAACCTGCTCAACAACAGGACCCATAATCGTGAGTAGTTTTAGCCATATTGGCTGTTTATATTCACTATTAATTTACTTATTTAATAGATAACTACTTGGTAATTACTACCTGACACTGTTTTAGTGTACTTTTCAGACACTGAATCATTTAATTCTCAAATCAACCCTATTCAATAGGTGCTATGATTATCTCCATTTGTACATATGAAGAAAGTGAGGCATGAGAAGGCTATGTCACATGTCTGGGATCACACAGCTTAAGTGGCAGAACCAGGGTGTGAACCCTGGGAGTGTGGTCCCCATGTCCATACTTTTTACCCCATATTATGCTGCCTTATATGAGGATTTGCTTCTCATTATTCATCTACAATCATTTATATTATTTGTTTTTCAAAATACAGATAATTAAACAGTTGGTCAAGTTAGAGTCTATACTTCAATTTGCCTTTAATTTGGACTTGATACCCAGTTGTCAGTTCTAGTTTTAGCATTCATACTATGACTATCTCCATCATAAGTTCTCTTAACATTTTAAGTGTGTTTCACTTGGTCACATTAAACTAAGAGTTTTCAAGCATTCACTAGCTGTCAGGTACCATTGAATTTCTTTGATATATATTATCACCACATTAGATGGTTTTCTAAAATCGCAGAGGAAATTCACATAGGTAAACAACACTTCAATTATTCTCAAAGAGCTAGGGTTCCAAGTAATTTACGTTAGGTGTTGAAAAGCATTATGTGATTATGTAAGACAAAATTTGCTTCTTCCGGTGCTCTCTTCGGTAGACTTAAAATAAAAATTAAACCCCTGCCCACCTCAAAAATAGCTAATAGGAGGAGAAAGTAATTTTCTCCAATGTGGAAATTTGCTTAGCATGGAAAATTTGATATGGAAAAGAAAGTAGAAAGTCTAAGTGACATTAATCCAGAAAATAAACCACGAATTACTCAAGAATTGTCCCTCTGTTTGATTTCACCATTCACAAATGTTTATCCAGGCTTAAATCACTGAATTCTGATAATTGGTTACATAACACTTACCAATCTTAATGTGACTAGCAATACATAAAAGCCATTGAGAAGTGAAAATAGTAAGACTAATAAGAAGGCATAAGAGCAAAAACACCTGATGAATAACCCCTAAGTAATTCATTGATTGAAAGATTTTTTTTATTATTCTTCCTGGAGACTCATACCTATCTCATTTATTTCATCAAAGACAGTTATCAGAATATTAGTAAAACCCACAAATTAAAAATAAAATTAATTGTAAAGTGAAGCTAGATTTTAACAATGTAGGTCAGACATGCCTACGCAAAAGAAAATTACTGAATGTTTAAAGATAATATTTAATTTATTACTGTAATTAACTTTATAGAATCAAGTGTGATTTAGTTTCTCTTTGCATGCCACTCCTCCTCTCTGTTCTGATTAAGATATTAAGCACTGTCAGATAAGCAAATACAATTTCAACTGAATGACGATAATTATTAATAATAAGGTAATAAATTTTAACATTATATAAGTTGTTGGAGAAAATATTCTACTAACAATTCACTTCAAATAGAGTGCTGTGCTAACTGTTGTTTAGAAAGGTCATAGAAATAACAAGAAATCCAGTGGCTATAAAGGAAATCTGAACAGTAACCTCTCAACAGGCATCTTTATTGCCTGTCACTCCCACTCAATCCATTATGTGTATTAGGTTCAACTTATTATATCATTATTTTTAAACCATCATTTTCATTATGCCATTCTTATTTTTGCATTTATAAACTGACTCTTGCATACAAATATAGATGACAATATTTAAAAATCAAACAGGTATCTACCACCAAACTGAAGAGAAATAATTACTGACAAAATATAAACATCTTTATATATTTGTCTCCAATTTCATTTCCCATCAATATCAGAGATAATCACTTTTTTGAATTTGGCATATGCCATTCCATGTAACTTTATAAACTCACTGATGTGTATGCCTTCACAAGTAATATATAGAATTTCTTCACACATTTATGTGTTAGAAGAAGAAACTGTGTTGTATTCTTTAACATTAAGGTTCTGAGGTTTATCCATGGTAGTGTATATATCTTTAATTCATTTGAACTAAAAAATTATTCAGTGGAATCCCATATGCAATTATTTATTAATTTTCTTGGTGATATAATATACAATAGCTATATCTAGATAGATAGTAGATATTATTACATCACTATAATGAATTTTCTTATACATGTCTCCAACGGCACAATTGTGAGAGTCCCTCTGGGGAATATGCCTTGGAGTAGAATTTCTATTTCTTTTTTATTTTAATTAATTAATTTATTTTGAGAGAGAGAGCAAGCACCAGTGGGGAAGGGGCAGAGAAAGAGCAGAAAGAGAATCCCAAGCAGGATCCACACTATCAGTGTTGGGCTCAATCCCATGAACCATGAGAGATCATGTCTTGAGCCAAAACCAATAGTCGGACACATCATCGACTGAGCCACCCAGGTGTTCCTAGAATTTCTGATCCTAATATATGAACATATTCAAGTTTCCTAAACATCGCCAGATCTCTTTCCAAGGTGTTATACCAGTTTATACTTTTTTTTTTAAAGTAATCTCTACACTCAATGTGGGGCTCAAACTCATGTCTCCAAGATCAAGAGCCACACACTCTACCAACTGAGTCAGCTAGGCACATCCCAGCTTACTCTTCTACTAGCAATGTATGAATGTTTCTATTTTTCTACATTGTCCCTAAAATTTTTAAGATGTGGGCTTTTATATTTTTGACAGTTGTTGTTTCTGAAATGTAAACTGATTCTGGCTTTATATTTACACATCTTAAATCTGCGAATTATAGAGTTGAAGAAGGCATTATGACCTATTAACATTCACAAGATCAGTGAGTCCACACTCTTGATCTCAAGATTTAAAATCTCTTCATCAGATAGTCCTGCTTATAGAATTTTATTTTCCTAAGCCAGTGCTTCTCAGTGTGTGTTTTTTTTTAAATTTTTTTATGTCTTTATTTTATTTTGAGAGAGAGAGACAATGACAGAGAGTGAGCAGGGGAGGGGCAGAGAGAGGGAGACACAGAATGTGAAGCAGGCTCCAGGCTCTGAGCTGTCAGCACAGAACCTGATGTGGGGCTCGAACCATGGACTGTGAGATCATGACCTAAGCCAAAATCAGACACTTAACCAACTGAGCCACCCAGGCGCCCCTCAGTGTGTGGTTCCTGAACAGCAGCACCAGCATCACCCGGAAACTCCTTAGAAATGTAAATGACAGACCCCTCCCCCTGGCCTATCGAGAAACAGAAATGCTGGGGGTGAGACCTCAACAATATCATTTTAAACTCGGTGATTTTGATACATACTAGAGTTTAAGACTCACTGGTCTTGAGCCACAGTGGTGTCTGGTCTTTCCTAATACCTACTTCACTTTCCCACTTTACTCCCACCCCCCCATCATGACTACGTGAATGATTTATTCATATTATTCTGTGCAAGGCTTTCTTACTTGTTTGATTTATTTACACATCCTATTAATTGGAAACCATTGCCGAACACTGAAACCTTTGAGCTTATCTGAAATTTGGTAAAATTTTTCAATATCCCAGCTATACTGAGTTTCTTATATCCCCCAAACGTAAAAACTACTATTTCACATTTCTGAGCCTTTTTTTTTTTTTTTAATGCTCTGCTCCTTGCATTCCAGAAGAAATCCCAGTATCTCACCAGATCTCCTCCATGAAGAGACTAGACAGAAGAGAAGTGATAGTTCTTTCCTTTGGACCATTGCTGGGGCCATTGCTGTGTCTTGTACTTAGCACTGTTCTGAAAGCATTGACATGGATTCGCCACTATTGTTTCTTCCCATCTGGACTGGAACTTCTTTGCTTTGGTATCTTCCTAAGCTATTTCATAGCAAATGATTCAATTTGCATTCAACATTTACTGGGTATGTATATGGATCTGATTCTTTTCTAAGTACTAGGAAGATACAAAGGAGACAAAAACATCAGCCCTGTCTGTGAGTTGTTTATAGAATTCATCCTTTAGAGAAGGCTTCTTTGAAATTGCTATCTTTCAATGATCACTTTTTTATTGTGTAAGTATTTTAGAGCTCGCAATCTTGGGAAGTTTGTGTACTATCATAATATGTAACACAATATTTTAGTTGTTTCATATATGTCAAGCTTATTTCTCTCAAGACTATTTTAAGCTATCTAAGAATAAAATTTGTTCTTCAGCTTGGTTTAACACCTCTTTACAAACTCTAGCACAGGGCTGGGCTCAGTTGTTATTTAATAATTTTGCTTTGATCTTTATGAGGTACAGCTTCACTGTGAAAGAAAAATGAGATGGAATTATATTAAATTTTCTTTTGATAGTTAAAGATCAAAGACATACTTCTTTCCATTAATTTGATAAATTTAGGTAGATTTGTATTTATGTAACAGCTTTAGAGATAAAACAACAGTATAACCTTGTAACTGTTATCTGCCATCATAAACAATAATTTGACTCACAGAAACTTTTTTTTACATCTTCCAGAACTGAAAAAAAGAAGAAAATGTTTTTTCACATCTGATTTTTTTCCAGAATCTCTACTACAACATTCAATTTTCTCCAAATTTCACACTTTAGTGCCTATACCACTACATCTTTATTATCTATGATTACAAATGATACTATTATCAATACTACTTCTTGACTACTTAGCTGGTTCTGAACTCCCACCTTGGATTGTAACAGGGACATCTCATAAAAGCATAATGTCTTATGATTAACATAGTGCTTTTCACTTTGGATCAGTATTTTGTCTCACTTATTGTTATACCTCTTAATCTGATCCAGAGAGTAAATGGGTCTTAAAGAAATATTGACTGAGAGTCTCATTGGATTGATAGACAACATAATTTCATTTACTTCTCACACTAACCCAATTTTCCCCTTATTTGACACATAAGAACTCAGGAGCTTTAGAAATTTAGGAAGCTTAGCCAGAATAAAACAGAAAGCAGCTGACCAAGCTATTATTGTTCTTGGTCTTCTGATTCTAAATCTCTTGTTTGTGCTACTGTTGCCTTTTTATCTCCTGTGTAAACTTAGATGAGAGGTAAAAGATGAGAAAGAAGTGAATCAAAAGCAACTGTATCTGCAGTGTTCTTTTGAAAGGGGAGCTTTGATTTCTGGTCTGTGTTTAATGTGATACAGTCTTATTAAATGTATGAGAATGATACTTGGTTCACTTGTTAATGGTCAGGAATATCAGGAGATTCACACACACACACACACACACACACACACACACACACACAAGCAGAAATGTTAGATTACTAGTGCATTCTTCTAAATGGGTTTCTGAGAATGATTTGTAGCAAGCAGGTAGAACAGGGGGAGAAAAACCCCTCAGCTCTGCAGCATATAGAAGGAGCAGTTGTGCTCACTTAGACCTGTAGCAGGGTTGGTACACCTGCAGCCCTTACAACAGACAGTGGGAAACAGGACACTCCTGCACTGTCAGCTTGGGGCTGCAAATTTGAATGTTCTCCATTAAAGAAGTGAATCCCTGCTGTTTTTCAAACATTAGAAGCTTCACTGTTGCTTTGCAACAGCATGTTTGAAACTGGGAAAACATTCGATGAGCTGCAGCAAATCAGGAAGCAAACTTTTAAAAGTCTTGATCTGTGGTTGCAAAGGTTTGTTTGAAACAGTGAGAGCGAAGGTAATTTCATAGCATCGTGTCATGTTGAAGAGCTTATGGGGTGAGTGCAAAATAGCATATTTCCACAGAAGTGAAATCAGCACGGTGCCTGTTTTCCAAACGACATAATGTGCTTTCAAGGTGATGAAACTACCATTGAACCAAAGTGGTCAAAAACAAAGGAAACAATGAAAGATCTGAGTTGATGTGGAAGCAGTTGGAGAGCAAAGAAACTTGGGATAGGAGTGTGTCTTTGAAAGGACTGCTGTTTTAAAAGTTTCTAGAGTATGTGAAAAATATCAAAATAGAGTCAAGCCAGACCCCTGTACTAAATCAGATATAGCGAAGGGAAAGCTTTATTAACTTTATTAGAAGAATCGCTCTCATATGTGCCAAGAACTTCCCAAATGTAGTATTTTATCTCGTAAAATCATCACCATCATCCACAATACCCCATAGAAAGACACTGCAATCATAACAAAAGTTTTACTACCAGATCTGTTTTTCTTCTTTTTTAAATCCAGTTTGAATTATGATTAAATGATAAGGATACTAGCTGTCAGGTTAACTACGTGTAATATTCACTCTAGTTAATTGTGAAATGATCTATTTTACTAATATAACAGGTGTTCCGATTAATCTGTTATTGCAGGTAGTAGGCTTCTAAGAGGGTATGAAAAATGTATTTGTTCTGTTCTTTATATTGTCTTGAGTTTAGTTCTCTGACATAGGCTTGGAATGGACCCTAGACATTAGATCATCCGTTCTGATTGAGGAGGACGGATTTTTCACTATACCAGACTGCCAGGCATCTATCAACAATTTCCAGGAAAGAAGACCTAAGTCTCCCCTGGAAACCTCTCAGAGTGCTCCTAATCACATCAGTATACTGTCAAACATTTCTTGTCTACCAGTCTATACTCCAGGAATGTTTCGTCAATATTAACAGCAAT
The DNA here is from genome assembly GCA_028646485.1 of Cryptoprocta ferox. Classification (NCBI taxonomy): domain Eukaryota; kingdom Metazoa; phylum Chordata; class Mammalia; order Carnivora; family Eupleridae; genus Cryptoprocta; species Cryptoprocta ferox. The sequence goes on from CM053571.1 coordinate 32,140,980, forward strand.
GATTATGGGATCTTTAATCCCATGGGCTAAAATTGAAACTCACCTCCAGATGGCCAGCAGCTTAACACATCTTTGGTATAATATCCCCTTATATATTTAGGGCTTTTAATTGTCCTCAGCAAAGAATATCATATAATGTAATGGATCACAAGATGATGCAGATTGTCTAACAGCAATATATAGCATGTGTAAGAGTCAATTTTCCTTTAAGGATAGTGGATGTGCTTCCATCTGTTCATAATTTCACTCCATCTCTGTTGTGACCAGTGGCATAAAGTTTAGAGATAGTTAACTGGGGTTAAAGTACAGTCCTTCTCTTTGGAAGTGACTTTATCTTAATTAGCATGTGGCCATTCAGGCTACCTAAGTCAAATAGACATAGGCTTTAGGAGCAAAGGGTCTCAACATTCTATTTTTAGCAGATGTTAACAGGTTAAGTACTTAGGCAGCAAGATGTGGAAGAAAGAGAAATAAACTAACATTTTGAAGCTCTGTAGCTTCTGCTTTTGACTTGTTATGTGACAATGTTATTTTGTAGCACATTGGAGAGAGCTAAGTTGCAAGGCACTGCATAAGAAGGATATGCTGACCTCAGTGTGCTCACAGCCCAAAACTTCCACCCTAATAGTGAGGATGTGTTCACCCTGTCCATGCACTGCCTCTAAATATTTCAATATCTAGGGCCTTCTTATTTTTTTCTTTTTTAATGTTTATTTTTGAGAGACTGGGACAGAAAGAGCATGAACGAGCGAGGAGGAAGGAGAGGGAGACACAGAACCCGAAGCAGGCTCCAGGCTACGAGCTGTCATCACAGAGCCCAACATGGGGCTCGAACCCACGGACTGTGAGATCATGACCTGAGCCAAAGTCAGACGCTTAACCGACTGAGCCACCCAGGCATTCCTCTAGAGCCTTCTTTTTAATCTTGGGGGTTTAGGAATGTGACTAAACTTGATTTTTGGAATTAAAACATATATATGTATATGTATATACACACATAGATAGATAGATAGATAGATAGATAGATAGATGGCAGACTAGAAAGGCTATATAAAGGGGTTATGATGTCAGTCTCACTTCCATCGGATAAAAAACTATTGATAATTATTTTTGTGATCTTTGTATTTTTCTTATTAATTAGCATAAGAAGATTATCTTTGAAGGGCCTCACATTATCCTGACCCCGACTACACTACCATGGTTAGAAGATCTGCTTATTATTTCAGGACTCTTTCTGTTAATCGCAGAAAATTTTGTGCATTACCTCACAACATCTTTGTTTCTGAATTTTACTTAGTTGATTTCTATAAGAAGGTTTTGCCTACCTCTACAATGCTCTTCAAAATATCAGTCCTCAGTCTTGCTTGTGAATAGAAATGTCTAAATTTTGTGTTGGCCTACAGTCTCTCTTCTTCACCTGAACTTGTGCTTTCTGTATTTATATTTTTCTTTTCATTGAATTTTTAGGCACTGTGGGAATGATGAGGGGTGTTTTAAAGTTGTCTTTGTGGAAAAGAACACTTTTTTTTCTCAGAGTCTAGCAGAAAATAACTTCCTTAATTATATAAATAATGACATGTATTCTGCACCCATTAAGACTTCTTCATTACACCTACAGCAGGAGAAAGTTTAATATCCTATACACCTAGTGTTAAATAATGCTAGTTTATTTCCTCTTGTAAATATACCAAATCTTTCAAGGGCTAAATTTTTTTATCTGCTTCTGATAGCAATTTTATTATAATCTGAGAGAGCATAGTACTCAAGATCTATGTCATATGAGCTTAAGAACTCTTACTAGAATAATTCACATTTCCTGAAAATGGTAACTATGGTCCTGTACATTGCATCAGGATGAAACTAACCAGTAAGTTCACTTATACTTTCTTCTCTTCATATGACTATCCTCATTTATACAACACCGTGTCAAGAAGAGTAGAGTTTGGGAATATCCACCGACAAGAAACTTACTAAATAAAATATGGTTTATAATCACAAATGAATAGTATACAACAGAAATAAAGTAGAGCACCAAAAAACTATATAGATGACACTTAAATTGTTTTAAAATATCTGAAGACTGGGGTGCCTGGGTGGCAGTTAAGCATCTGACTTCAGCTCAGGTCATGATCTCACAGTTTGTGAGCTCAAGCCCCACGTCAGGCTCTGTGATGACAGCTCAGAGCCTAGAGCCTGCTTCAGATTCTGTGTCTCCCTCTCTCTCTGCCCCTCCCCTGCTCGTGTTCTGTCTCTCTCAAAAATAAATAAACATTAAAAAATAAAATAAAATAAAAAAGTATCCAAAAACTATGGTTGGTATTACTTTCACTAATCAGGAAGAGGAAGACAAGAATAGAGTAGGGGAGGAATACATAGATATTTAATACTGAAAATGTCCTAGTGCCTGCATTGGGAAGGGGGCTCCAGGAATCTATAATACTGTTGTACATACACCCTACATGTATATTAAATATTCTTTTTAGAATATTATATTAATAAAATAAGAACATAAGTAAAAAAAGAACAATAAGTGTTCCTTCAGTAATTCATGCAAGATAGGACTCTATCAGGGTACTAATGTTATAACACCATTATCCCATCTACAGAATTAAAATGGTACTTAAGAGTGGACACCAGGATAGTTCTAGATGGTGATCACAGTAGCAGTTTGCTTCTCTCAGTTTTGGGTAGCTCTATCCTTTAATTTATCTGAGTTGCTATTTTAATATCCAGAATTTTTAAGGTGTAATTCATGCAATGAGCACCATGTATGCTATATCAGTCAGCTACACAGTATTGCTGTGTAACAAACCAGTGCAAAATTCAGCGGCTTTAAAAAGCAATCATTTATTTTCACATTCACACATCAACTAGAAAAGCTCTGCGTTAGCCTGCAAGTCTGTGAGTTGGTTAGGGGACCCTGTTCCGTGTGTCATTTGCGGGGGACAGGTGAAAGGAACCCATGCTGAAGGGTTACAAGAATGTACCTTCCTGGCAACAGCCAAAGTAAAAGAGGGCAAGCCAAAACTGTGCAAGAAAGCTTAAGCCTCTGTTTATATCACATCTGCTAACATTAGCCAAAGTAAATTACATGGACAAGCTCAAGGTCAAAAGATGGGAAGGTGAGTTCATTGTGGATTCATAAGACTACTATAGGGGAATAGAAAATCGGTCCTTGTAATTCAATCTATCACACAGATTTACCAAGTCAAATCAGTTACATTTTGTTCTAGGTATTTCCTCTGTTCAGATCCTCTATTCACCTCTCTCTAATATGCTGTACCCTATGATGCTGAATTCTAAGGACTACGTATTGTACATTAGGCTTATCTGCTGACCAGCTTCATGGAACTGGCCAAGAGAAATTAGTAGAGGGAGACTGGAGGTGAGTAGAAATAAAACATGTGGCTTTCTCCCCACTTTCACACCACATCTCTGACAGCAGTCTGTCCTACCTTGACTGTGGTTCCTTGCAATTGCTTCTGGAACTGGCAGAAGCAATGAGTATTTTTCTTTGTTTATTTTCTTAACCAAAAACCCACACTGACTTAGATAGCCCTTTGTCAAAGTCTTTTTATTATAATCATCTGAAGTAAATTTTGTTTCCTACTAGGATTCTGGCGGGTATTCATGTGTAATTAATTTCAGTATGTATGGTATAGATATGTCCTTACTAATCACAATTTCCTTCTCACATTAATGTGGTAATTTGTGCTTAAGATTAAAAAATCAGGCATGGTCAAGATTTTTTTATTATGCTCTATGCTGACTCTTTTATGATTGTTTGGATACAACATAGGTTTTGGCTATTTGGCCAGAACTCTTCAGATTCCATACTATGTCCTCAATGTAATCCATAATCTACTTTTTTTAAGTGTATGAAAATTCTCTACTTTGGTTACATTGCATGCTTGCATTTATTTTTGGTTCACTTCTCTAATTTCTTTTTTCAAGGAGGTTACCCCTTTTTTTCTTAATGCTGAATTTGGGTACTTGCTCATATCTTTGCAAATTCAAGCCTTTCATTTAATTAAGACACACATCTCACATGACCCAACAATTTTAGCTGCATCTGGTGACAACTCCAATTTGTCCTAAGACCAATGATATTATAGTATTACTTCTCCATTTCTAGCTCACCCACATTCGCTTGGTATCCAGTACCCATGCACAGTGACAGCTTCATCTTTCATAAGCTTTATCGTAATTTTTTTTTTGTAAATTAAGTCCTACTATGAGGAATCCCTTGGGTATTTTTCCTTGCCATGTTTCTGTTTGAAAAAGGTTTTCTGAGAGCACACTTAAAAGAATCTTCCTCTAGGGAGAAAAAAATTCTGATTTCCCCCTTTCAAACATTCATCTTTGTCACTTTCATAATTAGAAGGTTATAGGTTGAAGCGGTGGGTCCACCAAGGTTAAGTGATGATGGTGGGTATGTCGAAGGACTCATCAGAATGATAGGAAATCAAATTTTAGAGAGAAAATTAAGTCGAGGCATAAATCATATGAAAGAATAGGAGATGAAGAAGGTACCAAAGCAGGAAAGTGGGTCAGTTATTAAACAGATCACTATAAATCCAGGACAAAAATATATATATACTCTACTCAAAACATGTCTGTGATCAGAAGCTAGGGGCATATGGCTAAACTAGATTTACATAACATCAAGATGATTTATAGCAAACTAAAGCTAGGAAATGTTCAAGACAGAGACAAAACAACCTAATTTCTGCAGTAACCAATATAATTTAAGAAAAATATATCAGCATTAAATGTGTTTGGGAAAGCAAGGAGAACTACAGCGAAGGCTGGTAGCTTAAAATGAATTACCAGAGGATCTTTATTTTTACTGAAAGGAGTGAACAATACCTGGTCAAAAAATTGACCAGAAAAGAGTGAACAATATTTATGCTAATGGGTAAAATGTGAGTGTTATTCTTCATACATAATCTGTCTGTATGTACTTCAGATGCCATTTGCATCCCAAATATTATTTCTTTAACAAACCTGCCAGCAAGTATTGTGATGTAGTGGGTGGGATTGGTGTCATAAAGTCTCAGACAAGTCCCCAATATCAGTATCTTCTGAACAATGATTATAAAGAACGTTCCCCAGAAGCCGTGAGCTCACAGTCACGGAAGAAGAAATACTTCCTGAGTTAGATATGGTTTCAAATTCGTATTGAGAGACATGTTGTTTGTGGTCCGGGCTGATAGGACCCACTGAAGCACAGCTTATTATCAATTTCCATTGAACAATAAAAATTCTCTAGGTGTTATTACAAATTCAGAAAGCTTACACTTGCTTCCGTGTGGTTGCTATAACTATTCACCCAAGCCCAACTTCTGATTCTTTCACATTCGATTCAGTCCCCAGGGTTACAGGCTGCATTGTGTTTGCCAATGTATTAAATCCCAATCTGCCTCCTTATTCTATTCTTCTTTAAAATCGTGTCTGTTTTCAAATGACTTGGTTTCATAACTCTTTTTTTATTTTTTTATTTTTGCCTATACTTTAATGATTTTTGCCATGCTGAGGCTCTTTCTTCCTCATAGAATCTGGCTGGGAAAAAATCTTGTGAAAATAAGGTTACTCTCCTATTTCCTGTTATTTTCATTGATGTTTATTTAAAACATTATTATTTGTTTCTCAGGCTTGTTTTAAGTTTATAAGGTTGTAGCTATTTTTTACATGTATGTGTATACATATAATTATGTATATTATATATATATATATATATATATATATTTCCTCAGCCTTTTACAGAAAATTCTGATATTTAATGCTATTTCCTATCTTCAGATCAAAGTAGGAAATATATTGGGAGGGAGATTAATAGCCAAAGAGGGAAGTTAAGTGCCATGGCATTTAAGTACCCCAGGCATAATACAACCCGTGCTTCCAGTGAAGAAGGAGGTGAAAGGGATTGAAGGGAAGGGAAGGGAAAGGAAGGGAGGGGAGGAAAGGGGAGGAGGGGGAGGAGAGGAGAGGAAAAAAGAAGAGAAGGGAAGGGGGGAAGAGAAGGGAAGGGAAGGGAAGGGAAGGGAAGGGAAGGGAAGAGAAGAGAAGAGAAGAGAAGAGAAGAGAAGAGAAGAGAAGAGAAGAGAAGAGAAGGAAGAGAGGAAGGAAGAGAGGAAGGAAGGAAGGTTCTCTTGGCCCAATAAGGGGACAAATCATATTTCTATTGCTTCAGGCTATCCCAGAGCAATAGCCATAAGGGCCTATGTATTTGTAAGTTCAATTCTCCTCAGGGTGATCATGAATTCAGGCGTTGGGTTGCTCAGGCACAAAGTAACCCATTAATCACATTCTACATTTCAAATACAGAACCAATGTCTGAGTTTAAACTGCGCTACGTCATCTGCTTTTAAGTTTGCAGTCTACAGGTTTCAACTAATTGAGAATATTTTGTCACAGACAAAGGGTTACAGAGTGATATTTGATAGAGTGATGACAAAGATAATTCTAAGCTCCAGTAGTACCCAGAATGTTCCATCTTACTCAAGACCTTGAAGTAGCAGTATGAATATGCAAAACCTTGTCTTTGAGGCTTATATTCTCTGTGTTTATCTTTGTTTAAAAGGTAACCTCGTTTTTACCCTTTCTAATGATTCTCATGAGAATTGAAAGAAGAGGAATAATTAGCAACAGGCTTCCTTAAAAAGGGAACTTGATAATGACTTGAATTAATTTTTAAACATTACAGCTCACTTCCCAGCAGATGTTTATACCCTACTCAGCAAAGGTATACCACCATTTATTAGTAATTGTATTAGTTTTGTACTGCTTCTGTAACAAATCACCATAAACTTAGTAGTTTAAAACACCTTAAATTCATTATCTTATAGTTCTGAAGGTCAGAAGTCCAAAAACAGCCCCATTGGACCAAAATCAAATGTTGGCAGTCTGGTTCCTTCTGGAGGCTCCAGGAGAGAATCCATTCCTTTCATTTTCTAGTGTGTGTAAGTCACCTGTATTCTTGGCTCATGCCTCCCTTCCAGCCATGGCATCACTCTGATGTCTGTTCATGTATAATGCCTTTCACATGTGCCGCAGGCAGAATAGGATTAGTATCCTCTCTATTCTAACAGAATATGGTTTTTTTTTTTCTGAAATATACTCTTCAACATCATAGGCCATTCTTTCCTCCTGAACCATCTGTGCCTAGCAAAATGTCTAAGATATAGTAGGTACTTACTAAATAAATGTTTATTGATGATCTTAAAAACCTAAAATAATATCTGCCAGATGAAATTTTAGAGCTTTCTGTGAAGGAAAGGTAAATGCCGTGAGGGATCAGTTCAAATTTCCTAAAAGCAAATTCGTTCTTAGTTATGTGGATTTTGATGCTTCAAGATAAATAAAATTGTCTTTCCATAATCCAACTTATAAAAAAATAAAGAAGATGTAATAGGTATCTAACAGTTCATTTAACTTTGTCTCACTTAGAAGTTAGTCTATTAACTAAAGACAATAGCAATTTTTAAAAAAAATTCCTTATTCATTTGTAACTAGCAAACCAAATATAGGATTTACTTATTTGATCAGACATAAAGTTAGTCTACATTTATTCACCAGTGAAATATGACTTTCATATGTGGCTAGAGACCTGCATTTTAAACTCTAGTTTATTCTAGCATTTTTCTTTCCAAAAGAAAGAAGCAATAAAGAAAAATAATGTACATAACCACTATTGAATATTTGTTATAAAAACGAAACTTTTAATGATATTTCAAAGAATGAAATCAGTCTGCAGAGTAAGTTCTGGGCTCTCCAGAGAATTAACACAACACAGATACAGATTATCCCAGTCATTTCGGAACTATCTCCACAAGGTAATTTATAGCTGGATTATTGCATTTTCCTTCAGTTTGGAAAATGCTTCATTGGATCATTCATGCAAGAAAAACTAAGTAGCAAGTTGCATCTTCTTTGACATTTATTGAGAATTCTCAGCTGAAATTTATGGGATGTGGGAGTTAGCAAAAGAAAAGAGCTTTGTCAAACTCAACTGCAATTTGATGAAGAAGTCAAAAGAAAGTGGAAATTTATCTCTGTCTCTTTGATCTTTTTCATCTATTCATGTCAAAATACCACTTCTGTCTAACTAAGGGAAACTTTGTCACTTCTTTTGTTATTCATTCAACTTGAAATATAACAGGAAATCTTGACATAACATAATTTAGTTTTATTCCACAGTTCTCTCCAGGGAACACTTTTTTTCTTATTAACATTAATCCATAAGTTTGTCTCAGAATTAGAAAGAATGATTGATTTTCAATTGGTAACACGCAGAAAACAATGAGATTGTTTTGTTTTTTGAATTAACCTTGATATGGGGCAGCAACATTGGGCAGGTAGGAAGAATGCAAATTTAAAAATATATATACATTTAAAACACACTACTATCTTGGGTAATTTAAAATCTCTATACTGTGCTTTTTTTTCCGTCTGAAAATAGAAAGGCTAATTGTATAAGCTCATAGATCTTTCTCTTACCTCTTATTTAGAATGTCAAAGCTTTTCTGCACCATGATAGCTCCAAAACAAAACCACAAGCCTGGAAGCATCACTAAGGTTGACTTTTATTTGTTTTTCCTCTTCAAACAAGATAGAATTTTCTTCCATTAAACAATCATCTACTGCGTCTTTAGGGTTATGCCTTATTTTGAAATTTATAAAACAATAGATTCTTAGTTCACAGAACACAATCTACTACTCTTAACAATGACACCAGCTACAATCTACAAGTAAATGTAAAAATTCTCGATTGAAACTAGTAGCCTAAATATAACGATCTGGAAAATGTAAATATTAAAAATTGGCCTCATTGTCTGCATAAACCAGCAGGATATGAGTATTTATTTTTCAAGCGATATGTAACATAGAGAAGATGTCCATAAGAACATTTGAGAATACAGAAAAAGTACAATCGGCACTAAATGTGGAAGAAATTACTTCTCCTTAAATCCACAGAAATCTAGAAAATCTCAAGCAGTAGATGGCATTCCAGAGTACAACACATTTACCTTAATCTGTCCCAGAATTGAATAAGGCTGTATAACAGCAATGAAGAATAGAAACACAGGCCCAGCAAGAAATTTAAAAACCAAAAAGCTTATATAACTTGGAGGACTATTGATAGAAAGACTGAGAAAGTTTGCATTGTTGCTTGAATAAGTGATCAGTGGGCCATATATCAATTCATAACAAATAATTTTGATTCCTTGCAATTTGTAAGTCATTAAAATTGTATATTAATTGCTGGAGCAGTATAAATCGTGAACAAAAACCTACGCGGTCACTTTTTCATTCAGCATAGTGTTCAAGAGAAGCTAGACAAATATTATAATTCAAATTAATGTAGCTTTTAAGAGCATATAGCAAAGGAACACAATTGGGACTGATGTGGCAGATTGGCATCCCATTTGAACAGAGTGAGAGTGAGTTGTGGTCAGGGTAGAAGAAAGAACCTCTGCAAAGGTTCTGTGAATAGATAAGACTATGTGAATTTTAAAAGTTAAAAAGGACCACCAGAGCACAGAGGGTGAAGCAGGCAGAGGTAGAAGAGGTAGCAGATGGTGACGTGGCTTCACAATGCAGAACTTCCTAGATTATGTTAAGGAAAATGAGTTGTTCTGTATCCTAAGGACAATTAGAAGTCATCAGTGTGTTTTAAGCAAGAGTATGAAACACAATCACATCTGCACTTTGAAATATCCCTGAAGCTCTGATAAAAACACTCGGACTGAATTCAGGCAATACCATGAATAGAAGACATCAGAGCATAAAGGCAACCATGGAGAAAAAGAGAAAACTACATATGCAGGGGGTATTTAAAGAGATCAAAATAAGGGATAGGACTTAGTGAAAAATTAGACAAAGAGGATGAGGGAGCAGGAAGTGTCGAGGACAATTGGATAAATGGATTTGTGCCATTAAATGATACAGGAGACAATGGAAAAAGAGACTGAGTTCACAATGGATTATTTTCATTTGAGGCGCATTTGAGATATACAGATAAAGATGTCAAGTAGGCAGCTAGATCAAAACAATACTTGCACATGCTAACAAATCAAATACAGAAGAGCATATGGTTAAAAGCAGTTTTCAATTCTCTTTTTTCCCTCCCCATGAGTCAACTCTTCTAGTCATTTCTATTTTTTTTATTTTAATTAATAAATTTTGGTGGTTAACCCATAACTCCAAAAAATGAGCTCTTATTTTTTTTCTTAATTTATCAACTTCAGTTACCATCTACTGACAAATGAGGTAAAATATAACACTTCCCTCATCTCAATGTTGATATTTATATTTTTATTTTCTCAAATTCTTACTAAAGACATACTGATGATTACAGATGAAACCTTTTACTTCTTTTAACTATTTGTACTTATACCACTGCTCAAATTAGTTGCTACGTCTATCACAATTAATTCTGTGTTACATATTTAGTTTTCCTTCTTACTACCTTCTAAAGTTCCTATATGAAAAGAACTATTTCAGGTGTAATGCAAATGTACCACCTGAATAGATGGGCTATGAAAATGCATTTGTAGTTTTCAATGGTAAGAACTTAGAGATGTGGTTTTACAACTAGATAAAGATATGAATAATATGCACAATTGATGAAGATATCTTTTTCATATCTGCAAAAGTTAAGGTTACAGAGGAAAACAATCTAAATAATATATAATTTCCACTAACAAAAACAGGTATATAAAGTTGAAATGATGAAAGAATAGGCTTTGGTATGAATTGTCAAATTAATTCCTTCATTCTTTCATTCAACAAATTTATATGAACCAGAGACTATTTTAGATGTTGAGGTTATGTTTTAATGAACTGTTGAGATTATAAACGAATGTATGTATTGCCTTTCCCGTAATTCTGTTTTCTATACCCTCTTAAATATCAGTGTCTTTATATATATTCTCTCAAAACATTAAAGGTTTTCCCTATAAATTATAATTTTATTTTAATTTTAAAAATTTAACATTTATTTATTTTTGAGAGAGAGAGAGACAGAGTGCGAGCAGGGGAGGGGCAGAGAGAGAGGGAGACACAGCATCCAAAGCCGACTCCAGGCTCTGAGCTGTCATCACAGAGACTGATGCAGGGCTTGAACCCACAAACTGTGAGATCGTGCCCTGAGTTGGTTGCTTAACCACTGAGCCACTCAGATACCCCTATAATTTTATAATGATTATATTAACTATCATTAGGAAAAACTCAGCACACAATGAGTAAAGAGAATATACAACCAGTCTCCCTTAATACAAAGTAGCATTAGAGACATATAATCAACCCTTAGCATATAGGTTTTATGTGTTCTAACTGGTTAATAGTGTTTACATTTCATTTAGTCTGTGTAAGTCATATGTGAAACTTTTATAATAGTAATAATACCTGTGCTGAATACTACGCTCTACACTTCATTTGTATTATCTCATACTTTGACTAGGTTATACAGCATTATTTAGTAACTTCCAAATCTTAGTGGTTTAAACCGACAAAGACTGATTTCTTGCCCCTTCTACACATTCACTATTATTTGGTTGGGGACTCTGTTCATATTATCCCAACACTTAAATCTAATGGAGAAGACACTGTCTGGAACATTGAGTGTGGCAATTTACACACGGTCTCTTAAAGTTTTCAAATGGAAGTGTCATATATCAGCTCTACTTATTGAACAAAACAAGGCACAAGTCCCAGCTAACTTCAGGGGAACTGGGAAGTGCCATGGAAAAGAACTGGAATTATGTAGTTGTCAGCATTATTGGAAATTATCAATTGGATCTTTACTATTCCCATTTTGTAGATTAAAAAAAGTTTGGTAACCAACATTTCCAAACTTCTCAAATATTTTTCAAGATCACATAATATTCATAACATTTCACAGGATCATTTTGTTATGGCTTGAATATCTTTTAAAAAAAGTAACTATCTTTTTAAAAAATTTTTAAAATGTTTATTTATTTTTGAAAGAGAGACAGAGTGGGAGTGGGGGAGGGGCAGAGAGAAAGGGAGACACGGAATCCAAAGCAGGCTCTAGGCTCCAAGTTACCAGCACCGAATCCAATGCAGGGCTCTAACTCACGGACTGTGAGATCATGACCTGAACTGAAGTCAGATGCCTAACTGACTGAGCCACCCCCAAAAAGTAACTATCTTAAAATATGGACAAAACTCAGTTGTTAAGGAAAAGTATTATTAAATCATATTAATTTATATATTAACAAAATAATATTTTCACATGTAAATGTTCTGTTGTCTACATTTGAAAAAAGTTTTTTGTAATTACTACAAAATATTTTAACCTTGGATTAATTTAACTTGTCATTCTACCATCATGTCCACAAGATCATAACCATTAAATCAATTTAAGTCTCCTTTGAGCAATGTATGAGAACTTACATTGAAATAGGCTTAAATTTTAATGTACTTTGACTACAGTCATAAAAAAATTATAAAATATTGGGGCACGTGGGTGGCTCAGTCCATTAAGCTTCTGACTCTTGATTTTGGCTCAGGTCATGATCTCACAACTTGTGAGATCAATCCCTGCTTCAAGCTCTATGCTGGCAGTACAGAGTCTGCTTGGGATTCTCTCTCTTCCTCTCTCTCTCTCTGCCCTTCCCCTACTTGGACTCTCTCTCTAAAAGTAGATAAATAAACTTTAAAAAGCTATAAAATAGGGGTGCCTGGGTGGCTCAGTTGGTTACACGTCCAACTTCAGCTCAGGTCATGATCTCCTGGTTCATGAGTTCGAGCCCTGCATCTAGCTCTGTGATGACAGCTCAGAGCTTAGAATCTGCTTTGGATTCTGTGTCTCCCTCTCTGTCTGTCCCTGTCCCACTCATGCTCTGTCTTTCTCTCTCTCAAAATAAACATTAAAAATTTTTTAATCATAGATTATTATATTGGTTTTTCAATATAGGTATTTATACAAATACATACATATAAATATTTTTATATATTGTATATATTGGTGTGTCTTTATTTGAGGTGGCTTAGATAGAATCTATTTCAATGAAAGGAAAATGTAAAATTGTTGAGGTCTTTTTAGCATTATGATTCTATGAAAACATTTACCATTCAATTATTTTAACATTAAAATAGCAATAAAATGGGTAAATATAATTTGGTGAAATTGAACAACATTCAATATACACTACCTAACTTTTAATCATGCAACTGTCTATTTGCTCTGGTGATTGATCTGCCCATTCCTCCACCAGATAGTATTCTTTATTATTCTGCCAGCAAACATTGTTATAAATCAAATAAAGAAATACATAGGTCTAATGTTTAAGTAATCAGAGTAAGTAATAATATAAATAATAAGATGTATATATCAAAATAAACACAGTTTTTTAAACATGCCTTATAATTTTACTGTTAAGTGAAAAGAGACAGAGAGAGAGAGATTATAGATGCACCAAAATGGGTATAAGAAAAGTAAGAAATGGACTTTGTCTTCAAGATTCTAAAATTCCTTAAGTAGGGAGAGACAATTGACTCACAAGAATAAACTAAGTAATATTGAATTGATAAAATTTGTAGTAGAGATTTCAAAGTCAGAAAGAACAGTTCAGAGAATGAGGGGAGGTCCATTCATTGAAATAGCTGTCTCATTGTCTTGGGGCATAGCTACTCTTAACTTCTAGGATGAGTGGCTAGATCAGCACTCAGGCTCTAAGAACAGAGTTTCATATTTTCATTTCAATAGAAAATAGAAAAAAATTTATTTATCTTATTAAATTTTTCTAAGTATTTCAAAATCATTTAAAACATAAAGATCTGGAAATAAATGTTAGAAAAGGTAAAATTGTACACTTTAGTAGTAAAAACTGCAAATGGAATATGTGATATGACTTGATTCACCTCCATAAGACAGTATGAACTGAATCTGAAAAGATCACCTAATCCCCAGGCACCTGACATACCTACCCCTCAGCTAACTCATAAACAAAGTTGAACCTTTGCAATGATTGTAGCTGATGACTCTGATTCAACTCATCAGTCAATAAAATGGCAACCTTTGGTCATTAATCTCTGAACAAATTTTGAATACATAATGAATCAGAGAAAGATACTTGAGAATAATTATCCATCTGCTAGGCCATAAAATCCCATCAAGCTTAATTTATAAATATAGAGTATGATTTTGACTCTGTGATAAGCTATTATATTCAATCATTCTATTAATCAATTTCAGAATTTTTACAGTAATTTATATGATTAGTAAAAATGACTAATGTTTATTTTCTTGTTACATGGAATTTGTTACCTTCAACATAAAGCAAGAAAAAATAAAAACAGACATGGAATTTCTAAAAATTCGCAGTCAATTGGATGCTCTATTGTGTATTCCTTCCAAGATAAGCATATGTTTTATTTATTTTATTATTATATGGTATTCCAATAAAAATAAAGTTAAATTCACTAGAGTGATATCCAAAAAAAACTGTTCCCGGTAAAGCCATCAAGTCTTTCATTTCTAGTTCTACATACCTTATAAATTATAAATTAATTCAGTCTTGAATTGAATCACAGGACCTAAAATACTTCAAAATTAAGTATAGCAGAGAGCGTTTTTTTTTTTTTTTTTATCAATTCCAGCATAGGGTACCCTCAAAGACTTCTGTAGAGCTTGCATATATATTTTATACATGGCAGTAGTTTTAGGGTGGTAGATGTGAAAGAATTAGAAAATATAAATTGTATACTTTCTTATTCTTTATAAACCAAACTGAGGATTTGTCTATCTTGATTTGTGAATTTGCATTTGATTAATCATGAATTTTTATGATACATCATAATACCTCAAAATTCTAACAAGGAGTCTTTGATTTAACTTTACTAACAAATTTCTTTAATCACTTAACCATATTTCTTAAACATTTAATCATTTTATAAAGTTATAAATCAAGCTTATAGTTTTAAGACTATTCTGTGGAATAAAAAGCTTAATGTTTGAGATAGATCTATAAGTCAGATTTAGAAGTATGATTTAGAGGGGAACATTTTAATTTACTGAAATTCTTTTGCTTTGATTTGTGACTCTTATTCCCTATCATCTATTCTTAATTTCCCATTCTCTCATGTTCAGACTTTGAAGTTCATGATGAGTGGATCTTCATGATAAACATGGGGAAAATTATAACCAGAATTTTTCAATATAGGAAATAGAGATCATTTCATGCGTATATTCAACATATCTTTACCACCTACTATGTATCAGTTGGTATTCTAAGCACTAGTGGGTCAAAAGTAAACAACAAAATCTAACATTCTCCTGGAACTTATATTCTAGTACAAGTAACACATGAGGAAATACCTGAAGTAGGTGAGGGGATCAGACATACTGTTATTTTAGTAAAGAGAATTGTAATGAAAAGGAACTGCAAACGCAGAAGCTTTAAGACAGGAGCGTACTTAATGTTTATGATGAAAAGGGAGGAAGACACTCAGTAAAATAGAATGAGCAAGAGGAAAGTAGGAGGAGATGATGTCAGAGAGGTGATTGGTAAGACAAGGAAAAGACCATGTAGGGTGAAGCTCTTATTTTTTTTTAAAGTTTGCAATTTCCTTGACATTTCTCCACATAGAGGTGGGCTCTATGACTTCTCCTCTTAATAATAAGTAGGCTTATAGCTCTTGACCAATAGAGTATGAGGGAAATGATATTATATTATTTCTGAGGGTAAGTCATAAAAGGGCATGGAGTTTCCTTTTGGTTCTCTTGAAATTAATATTCTGGGTTTCTACTTAGGGGATCCTAGCCACCTTCCTACCACACAGAGAGTCCACAAAAAGAGGCTCTGGTTGACAGTCCCAACTAAATCCAGCTTTGAGTCATCTCAGCACAAAATGGAATAAGGTTTTGGTGAATCTTTGGAGATTACTAATGTATTTTGCCCTTAAGAAGAATATCAATACTTTGTAACCAGGGCACAGTTTGTTAAACTTAAAAATGGTCCACAACAAATTAGTTGATATTCTTCCCATTGAGAGGTGCCGTCTCAGTCCCTTCCCCTTGAACAGAGGCAGGGTTGTATTTGACTCATGGGGTATGAAGGAAATGATGCTCCATTACTTCCATGGCTAAATTATAAAAGGCCATGCAGCTTCTCCCTGGGTCATTTGGTATATTCATTCTCCAGATGCTTCTTTTTGAGACACTAGCTCTTGGAAACCAGCCACTATACTGTAGGGAACTTAAGCCATATGGAAAAGCCATAAGTAGGGGCTCCGGTTGGCAATCTAAGTTGAATCCAGATATTAAGCCATCCTATCCTAGTCCCTAGGATAGGGACCTCTAAATGATTCCAGACATCCTCAGTGCCCCCAGCTATTCTAGTTTTCCTGGCTAAGATCCAAGGCACTGAGGAATAGCAACTAGTCATTACCACTGTGCCTTGGCAGAATTCTTGACCCAAATGACATATTGTTATTAGTTCACATTACTGAACTTCAGGTTAGTGAATATGTCAAATATATTGAGCAAAACTACATGAGTTGGCTTAATTTTTAGAGATATAAACTTATTTACTAAAAAATACCTGGGTGTTATCAGAGTTATATTCCATCTTGCCAATGCCACGCACAGTATTTATAAAATAGAAATCTATAATTCATCACTAAATTTGGACAAGAATGGAAAACAAAAGTTTTGGGTTTAGTTGTTAAACAATAAGAACTGAATTTTGAATGTTAGATCGACTCGGTCATTGAATTATATGACACCCAACCCACTAATTTAGGTCCCATGGCTTTGAAAGGAGGTAGCTGTGTGGATACAATAATACATGATGGCAATCAGAGGGTTTTGGTGGAGATGTGCCCATCGTAGGTAGCAGCAGAGCTGGCGGGCCAGGAGAGGGGAAGGCTGGGGGACCTAATGAGCATGTCCTAGAGGCAGCATCACCATCAGCTGTCCATCCAGCTGCACAGACCCAAATGGTCCCTACTTCGGTCTCTTACCACAGAAGTATGGTTTTTAAGAGCCTCTGAGTTTTGTACTATCATTGGTGCCCAGGTAACTTTGGTAGAGATAGACCTAAGGAGATATGTAGGTCACATAGGCATGAAAGTACATCTCTTAGAGCACAACCACATGGGTTGCTGTGAATAAGATCAGTGTAGGGCTGTGGAAATGGGTAGACTAGAGGGGTTTTGTGAGTTCACCAGGGACAGTAAACTGTCCCTCTCCTCTCCATGGACAATAAATAAAAGAAAAAAGTTTTTAGCAATTTCATAAAACATTAAAAATGATTGTTGAGACAGAGAGAGAGAGAGAAAGAGACAGACTTCATACATCTAAGACAAGTTTCAAGGCATTAGATTGTCAATTGATCATTCTTCCACGGTAATGACATAAGAAATAAAGAAAAGATAATATGAGGGCAAGCTAGCTGTAATGAAATATCAAACACTGATGTATTAGAGAGTGAATGATTTTATACTACTTATACTAGCTTTAATGGAACTTTAGAAGGTAGAAGTAATTCAACAAAGTATTTTCACTTAAAGGAAACTTTAAACTTAAGCAATCAATAGCCCATATGAGCTCAGCAAAATACAATTTGTTTTATTCCTGGAAACTAAAAATGCTTCTGTTTAATCTCAATCTTCAGAATTTAATAGTGCCAGACTGTTTCCCCTTCTCTACTGCACACTAGTTCAGAATATAGTATTTTTTGGTGGTCAAGATGGATGAAAAATTAGTACAGCCTTATACTAAACAGCAGCCCAGCAGTTTTTACATATTTGGCAAAAATGCATCAATTTCCATTCTCAGATATATTTGCATCTTCAGAAAATTTCCTCAAATAAGACCTCTCATTCTTCAGATTTCATTACATTCAGTATCTCCCATGCTTGTTTGTAATAGCATTAGCAATCTATTTATAGAGCCTTTTCTTTGTGCCAGCAGGATAGTAACTAAATTACATGTAATACTTCATTCATATCTGTGTAATAATTATAAGTGGGTAATATTATTGTCTCTATTTTATAGATGAGGAAAGTGAGCAGAGAGAGATTAAATAAACTTCCCAAACATTTGAATATAGAAAAATCTATCTCTAGTGGACACTCTTTTAACCACTGCCCTATAGAATTTATAGCTATCAGTGTTTGTGTGCACATGGTCCTAAATCATATGATTCACATAATATTGATCCTATGTGCACTAAGTATGGCAACTTATATGCCTCTGAAGGTTTTTATTTACTTAAAACATTGGGCAAGAATAAAGACCTAAGTTCAGTGTTATATACCTAATCAAAATTATTAGAACTTGTGAATGAATCATTTCAATCACGGTACTGACATTTTAGAAAAAGAGGAAAAGTATATGATATTTGCATTGCATCTATTTCATATTAGAATTTGTTCTCTTTTATGTAGCTGCCAACTCTGCTCTTAAAATATTCTTTGGAGAAGGGAGAATGGATTTCACGTATGCATCTGAAATAAATTTCCAGGAGACAAGAAATAGAAGGCAGAAGAACAGGCTCAGTGGTTTCCGCACTGTGTCACTCATTGCACCTGGAGCTCTTGGAGTGGAGGCCAGGACTGCACAAGGGAGCCAGCAGGCACTAGGAGTAGGCTGAGGAGGACTCTCACCTTGTCCCTACCCTTTGAACTAGCAGTTCTCTTTCATCTATTTTGCATTTTCAGGGTGTGGCTCTGTGACCAGGCTAGAAAAAGCTGTGGGTATGAAGGTCTACTAGCCACTCTGTCAGCAGAACAGCTACAGTTGCAGGATTGCAATTTATAAAAATGCAGAACATCTCTTAATCTCAAAGGATACTCTCAGCATAGATTCTTTTAGAAGAATCTGAGGTCAATACATAATCACCAGGTTACAATTTGTTGGGAGATCAGAGACTCTGGGAACTCATACCAACTCTTATACCAGGCACCTCTAGGGGCACCTGGGCTTGCTCAGTCAGTTAAGGGTTCAATTCTTGGTTTCAGCTCAAGTCATGATCTCAGGGTTCATGGGTTCAAGCCCGGCGTCGAGTTCTGCGTTGTCAGCACAGAGCCTGCATGGGATTCTCTGTCTCTCCCTCTCTCTCTCTCTCTCTCTCTCTCTCTCTCTCTGCCTCTCTCCTGCTTGCTTTTTCTGTCTCTCTCTCAAAAATAAGTAAACCGGGGTGCCTGGGTGGCTCAGTCGTTTAAGCTGCCAACTTCGGCTCAGGTCATGATCTCACAGTCCGTGGATTCAAGCCCCACATCGGGCTCTGTGCTGATAGCTCAGAGCCTGGAGCCTGTTTCAGATTCTGTGTCTCCTTCTCTCTCTGCACCTTCCCTGCTCATACTCTGTCTCTGTGTGTGTGTGTCTTGCAAAAATAAATAAAATGTTAAAAAAAATTAAAAATAAATAAATAAATAAACTTAAAAAAAGTCACCTCTAAGGGACAAAGCTGTAAGATCCATCCCTCATTTCTAGAAAGGAACAAAGGTGGTTGAATGATCCCTGGTTTCATCCTTCAGTGAAAACCTTGAGTCTTAGCATCTAACAAACTTCTCAGAATCCAAGTCCACAATTAAATTATCTTTCGGAAAGCTAAGCAATAAAAGACTTGTGCCTTTTTAAAGAAATTATTTTTAAAAATATAATTGTAGTCCTGGTGACAGCAAAAAAAAATATTTCCTCTCCCTTATCAGCAGTGAGGTCAAATTATCCAACAAAATGATTTTATTACATGCACTGCCAGTTCTGCATTGTTTTTTCAGTTCACTTAGATGGAAAAGGCACAATTAAGGTCTTTTCCAGAGTCATTTAAAGGGAAACTGAAGCATAATGTTAAACTAATTAGTCATATTTGAGGATGAACAGTTTAATGATGATCCTAAATGCTTTTGATTCTTTTTTTGAGAGGTAAGTGGGTGTTAAATTATACATAAAAATTGCTTCTCATAAAAGAAATATTTTATTAAAAGTCTTTTTAAAAGTTCGATACATTCTCATAATCAAATTTCCTAAGAGAAAAATCTGACAAAGGATTATATAAGTTTCCATTTACTGAAAAGTAGAATAATTTATCAATTAATTTGTACCAGATATAAAATCCAAACAAAATATTTGAGATGATGCTGAAGAAAGTTATTTTACTCATTTGAGAGAACAATTTTTGTATTTTATAAACTGATGACAAAGATATGCTGATTATAAGGAAAATTTGTTTGTTTTTTAACACAAACTTTCAGGTAGCTAAAAGGAAATATAAACTTTTAAGGTTAATCATTATTTCATTTGACAGAATTGGAGAAGGAAACTAGATACATTTTCAAGCCAAATCTGTTCACAAGGGATATGGTAAAAATTATAATGTCTCAGAATTTGCAATTCTGTTTACTCCTTTAATCACATCTATTCCTAAACCTTTTTATAAAAAGCTAAAAATAACATGAGACTAATAACCACTAACTTTACAAGAGCCACTTTCTGACATAATTAAATTTCTATTCAATTAACTGAGGTCTCTTCTCCAGGTTTCGCTTGGTGTTCGGGAGTTTAATACATCAATAAAAGATTGGAAT
The DNA here is from genome assembly GCA_028646485.1 of Cryptoprocta ferox. Taxonomy (NCBI): domain Eukaryota; kingdom Metazoa; phylum Chordata; class Mammalia; order Carnivora; family Eupleridae; genus Cryptoprocta; species Cryptoprocta ferox. Next base: position 32,161,542 of record CM053571.1, read on the forward strand.
TAATGAAACATTACATAAATATGTGTTTTATGAAGTACACTAGTAGGGATCAGATCTTTATCCTATTTTACCTGTTTTGTAAAAATTTATTTGTACTTAATAGATACTTATTTGTGCCAGGACTTAAGGTTTAAGACACAAGTAAGATAGACTGCCTTTTATTAAATAGTGGTCAATATCAATGGGAGAAACTTTTCCAGAAAAAAAAAAAAGTTCACTCCTCTATTATGGCCAGAATAGGGGCTGGGAAGAGAACTATTACTCTATAATGCTTTCATTTTCATTTCAAAGAAAGATGCTAGGTGCCTTATCAGGGGCTAGAAGCAGAACCTTCCAAGTGTCAGACTTGAGGGTTGGCTACAATTTTTAATACTACACCTGGTTTAAGTTTAAATTAAAAGAAAAAGAAAAAAGAAGAAATGTGGGAATAAGGGATAACCCTAGAACCCTATTATCTCAATAGTCTGATGAATGCTAAAGGAATAAGAATTTGTGGAGTTTCTTTTTAATGCATGTGTGGCAAAAACAGAAAAGGATGCTTTTTAATGCAGACTGCTTTGAGAAAGAATGAGTTTAGGTTCTCTCATAGTTGATCTGAAGATCCCACTTTCACATTGACATGACTTACTAATAGAGGAATGACATGAAGCTTATTTTAACATTGTCATTATAAAAACTTCAGTACAAATTTAGCTTGTCATGAGGTGTCATAATTAAGAGCCCAGGAATCACAGCAGGCAAACATAAGTGCAAATCCTAATTCTCAAATTCATAATTTTTAGCAATTAACTTGTACATGTTTTCTCATTTGTATAATTGGGAAATTACTGAGCATTCCAAAGTGGAGTTTTTTGGAGATTTAATAATATATAAAATCTTAGTGCATACCTGAAAAATACATTAATAAATTATTTTTTATTTTCATTATCATTGTTATATTGTTATTATTACTGCTGCTTTTGTTGGTTACTATTGTTACTGTTGTCATAAACATACTAGTACATACAGCATTATTGTATAGATTAATTTTAATTATGCACCTAGATAAAATGAAAAGACAGTTTATTTTGAAAACCTATAAAGAGCATAGGAATTAAATGGGGTTGAAAATCCACTTAAGCATTAAAACTTTTAAATTGTATTGTATTATATATTATATTATTCAGAAAATATTAATATAAAAAATTAAAACCTGTTGAATTATAAATATTAAAGCAGATATTTATTTTAGGCATAAATAGGACTCAGAATATTAAGCATCTTAGAAGAATTTGTGAAAAATTCCCAGAACCCATGCATTTCATTAATAATTATCTAGTATATATCTGATTATTTATGTTTTTGGAAGGTTTTCGGTGCTAGTATTTTCTTAAGGTCACCATTTTCATTCCTAGAAACAAATTTTCTACCTCCTAGAAGTATAAATAATTTCAAAAATATATTTATTTTGGAAAGAGAGAAACTGTTTAAAATAATTTAAATGAGGTCCTTTCACCAGTGTTTTAGCTTTAGAGAGGGACAAGGGCACCTGGGTGGCTCAGTTGGTTGAGACTCCAACTCTTAATTTTGGCTTAGGTCAGATCTCACAATATGTAGGTTGGAGCCCTGTGTCTGGCTCGATGTAGATGGCTCAGATCCTGGTTGGGATCCTCTGTCTCCCTCTCCCTTTGGCCCGTTCTCTCCCCCTCTCTCTCAAAAATAAATAAATAAACATTTAAAAAAAGAATTAGAGAGGGACAAAATAGATAAAGAAGTTGACATTTAATTAAATTTGACCTTTGGTTATTTCATAGGATTTTGTCTTTTACATCTGTGGTCTCTTTAATAAGGTAAATAAGTTAAATGCTTAGCCAACTCTTGTATATAGGAAAAGCAAAATTTTCCTCAAATGTTTGATCATAGATTCCAGAATACGAAAAAGGCTAAAGAGTCAAAAAAATAAATAAATGGAGTGAGGGACTAGAGGCAATGCTACAGATGAAAATCATGGTATAGGAATGAGGAGACATGGGTGATAGCCAGACTGAAGACTCTAGTCAGATTTCTGAGTTCAAGACTCTGACAGAAGCCCTGATTAAGGTACACTGCAGACCCTGTAAGTAAAGTCACGGGTATAAAGGAAATGGAGATCTGTAGGTTGGGGACATGGAACAACTTTGAAATCAGAGAGCTCATCAATACTGATGTGAGCATACTGTTGTTAAGGACAGAAAAGGAGGATGAAAGAAAGATTATGGGCAAGGTATCAAGCCATCAATGAAGACGGGAGAGTGTCTTAGATGTTGGTAAGTGTCCATAATGGGATAGTGCTAGAAGTGCCAAAGTTATCAAAAGAGAACTCATTTAGTTAACATAACACAATGATGATGATTATTTATAAGCAATAGTCTGAATCAAAAAGATAGTTGACAACCTCATCTTGTTTTATTGAAGGAAGGAATGAGAAAAGTAGATTTCCTTTCTGGGAGCTGGTGGCTTATCAGGGAGTGTAGTGGGCTGAACCATGTCCTCTAAAAATTCATCCCCACCAAGAACTTCAGAATGTGACTTTATTTGAAGATAGGATTATTGCAGATGTAATTAGTTAAATTCAAATGCAGTCATACTGGATTAGAGTGGACCCAAAATCCAATGACTGATGTCCTCATAAGAAAAGGAAAAAACACACAGGGGCGCCTGGGAGGCGTAGTTGTTTGAGCATCTGATTTTGGCTCAGATCACAATCTTGCTGTTTGTGAGTTCAAGCCCTACACCAGGCTCTGTGCTGACAACTCAGAGCCTGGAGTCTGCTTCTGATTCTGTGTGTGTGTCTCTCTCTGCCCCTTTCCCACTCACGCTCTGTCTCTGTCTCTCTCAAAAATAAATAAACATTTAAAAAAAAAAGAAAGAAAAGAAGACACACAGAGACATAAAGAACACTATCTAGAAACAGGCAAATATTGGAGTGATGCATCTATAAGTCTAGGAATACTAAAGATTGTTGGCCACCACCTGAAAAAGGCATGGAAAAGATTCTCCTGCAGGCCCTCCAAAAGGAACTAAATCTCTCAACATCTTGATTTTGGACTTCTGGCCTCCTTACCAGTGAGAAAATAAAGTTCTATTCATTTAAGCCATTCTGTTTATAATTATTTGTTGTGGTAGCTCTAGGAAGCTAGCACAGAGAGAAAGTAAATTTTCAGTTACTCCAAGAAAAGACTTAAAAGAAAATGTTAAGGATAGGCATTAATAGAGATGGACAGTGATACACTTGGCCTAAAAAGGAAGGAACTTATCTCAGTGGTAATTATAGAGAAGGAAGTGATATTAAGGAATACGCCTTGACCAAGATCAGCAATTGTCCATTATAGGGAGTTTGATGTTGAGAGTCATAAAGCACACACAAAAAGACAGTACTGGAAAAGCTAATAGAATCAATTAACCCCCACTCATAGCTACACTTGAAAAACCGGGTCTGAAACTTCTTTATGAGAATCATCATGATATAGCAGAACTCAGCATTGTAGTTACCCAGATTTGGGTTACAATCTTTGTTTTCCCTCAAATGAGTTATGCATATTTGGAAATTCTTGGCCATCTCTTATAGAGTTGTGAAGATTTATATAACATTTACTGAGCCCTAGTACATTGCACTCTATATAATAGAGAAATGACCCTTTGGCTTATTGTGAGATTGAGTATATATAAAATATACAGTAAGCACTCCATATATGTTAGATTTATTTGATATTAGCTTTCCTTATCCCTCTTTGAGGTCTGATGATTAATACAAACTCCAGAAAAAGAGGAGTGGGCTGATATGCTGCCATCAGAAGTATGTTTGTTCATGTAGTCCATTTGAATTTTGTGACATGCCAGTTGAAAAAGCACTTGTTTAATGTGTTGTCACAGAAAACACTGAATATAGAGCTTCAGAACACATTTTAAAATGTTTTTGAGGTGTGCCCAGCTTAGTGAAAATATGCTGATGACATGAGAGAGTATGTTATTAATGACACATTCTTGGAACATTACCGTATTTTGAATCCCATTTTAGCATTGCACAAGTGTGTACATAAAAGTAACAATAGATTACTCATCATGAGAAATACCCAAAGCATAAACACTTGTGCACTATCTCTGATATTGCTCCCAGAGGTTCACATGTAGTAAAAGAAAAAAGAAAGACTCTGTTCAAGCAAAATAAATAAAACTACTCTGATAATCTTGAATAAATGACATCAGAATTATAATTTCTTAACTATATTCTCTATTGATAAACCATGTCTTTAGATTAGATAAGACAATTAGTGTCTATTCCCTATTTTCTAGTTTTTCTCTTAACCTTTTGATCCAATAAACAATTCCATGGCCTTTTTTATTGTGGTAAATGTTCACAAATACTCTGGGCACTGAGGTGGGTCAAAATTATCTTCCCTTTCTGTAGGACTTCTAATTCCTTTCATTCACTTTTCAAGAAATAAATGTGAGCAATTACCATATTCCACGAACTGGTCTAGCTATAGGGGCCACACCTACTTAAGAGCAAATGTCATCCCTGCCTTTGTGTAGGGGACACCGGGTGGAGTGGAGGGTGGAGCAGGCTGGTTGAGAAGACAGGCCAAAAACATGTAAACAAATAAAATAACAAGTAAATGTATGTAATGAAGCCAATATAGTAGATGGTTACCAAAAGGCACTGCTCAGTGTACTAATGGCACTAATGAGGGAATGTGAGAAGTAAGACCTGAATAATTATAAAAAGTGAGGTAAGAAAAGAGCTGAATGAAAGGTTTTCTAGGCTGAAGATCAGAAGGAACAGAGACCCAGGAAAGGAGTTCGGCTTGTGGGAAGAGCATAAAGAACAACATGGTGGCAAGAGTGAAAAGGAAAACAGCAGGGCCAGTGAGGCAGGAGACAGATAATGTAGGATCTCCAAGACAAAAGTCAGGAGCATGGATTTTATTCTAAAAGTTTGGGGGAAGGCAGGTAGAAAATAGTGAGTTTTATGTAGGGTAATATATGATTTGATTTATAGCTTAAAATACTACTCTGGCTATTCAAAGAGAAGAAACTATAAAGGAACAAGCAGGACCAGTTACGTAATTTGCAAAGTACAGCGCAAAATGAAAATGCAGGATGCTTTGTTCAAATACAATGAGCAATTTCAAGGAAATTACAGTGGAACATTAAACCAAGTGAGGGCCCCTCTGTGTGGGGGGGTCCTGTGCTGTTAAACTGATCCCATCTCCATGAAGCCAGCCAGCCAGCCTTAGGTTCTCTCTTTTTTTTCTCTCTTTTTCTCTCCCTCTTCCTCCATCCCCCACTCCAACCCTGCTCCTCACCTCCTCCCTGCCCACCTGCCTCCCTGGGTCACTAGCTTCTTTTTCTTCTCTACATCTCTCTTACCTTCTTGGGTGGTTGACCTATTCTGCTTATTCAGGGTCTCTACTTTCCATAATTGGATCTGCCATGGCTGTAAAATCAAGTCTAATTTTACATTAAGTTTTAACTTAGACCCCACAAGAAACAAGATACAGAGTAACCTCATGTTTCTCCTGAAATTATCAAGGGGAAAATACAATATATTCTTTATTCTCTAGGGGATAGTTCTATCATGGACTGATCATTCCCTGTCAAGGGCAAGTGGAGTCTCATATAATACAGAAATGACCACCTAGACCTGCCCTTTAACAAGAAGTTTCTTCTTTGGAGGCAATTTTTAAGTAATTTAAGTAAGACGGGGCTGCAGTAGGAGTTCCAAAATATATTTTGATCCATCTCTGTTTCCCAGAGAACAGTGCTTATTGTAATGCAATAAACCTAAGTGTTTGACCTCCCCTCTAAAAAGTTCATTGTCATTTTTAATTTGAAGTCAATAATTATTTTTGGAATAACTTTTATTTACATCATATATGGTCAAAAAACAGGTTAAATATTTGCAAGAAAGAATAAAACATCATTGTTTCTGTGATATTTATCATTGTTGAATAGTTGACACATTTCTTTTACTTAAAATTGCTTGTATGCCCTAAATGGCATAAAGCAAAAAATAATTACTAGCTTGCTTTTATCAAGGGAAAGCTATGTTTAAAATTAATTGCTAGTCAAATTGAAGACTCCCTCTGCATATTACATAGTAGGATCATTACATTTTATTTTTGAACCAGAATGTGATGAAGTGTGGACTGTATATGTGAAAAATGATCTGTCTGTGGGCAACCTTCTTTATCCTGTGCACTACTGATATTACTTGTTCACTTTCTGAGAGTCAAAGGACTTGTAGTAATTACTTCCCATACCTAAGATTAGAACAAAAGGCACTGGATATTATTTCAGCATATTCTGTTTCCCTCAAAGCCAGACTGATAATGATGACACTAAATGAATTTGAACAAGGAATTCACCATATTAGCCACTTTTATGAAATGGAGTAGCAGCTATTTCAAATTTTTTTTTTAATGTTTTATTTATTTTTTGAGACAGAGAGAGGCAGAGCATGAGAGGGGGAGGGGCAGAGAGAGAGGGAGACACAGAATCTGAAGCAGGCTCCAGGCTATGAGCCGTCAGCACAGAGCCCGACATGGGGCTCGAACCCACAAACGTGAGATCATGACCTGAGCCAAAGTCGGAGGCTTAACTGACTGAGCCACCCAGGCGCCCCAAGTAGCAGCTATTTCAAATGAAAGAGTCCAATATTATAATTTTTTTATTAGACAGATCTCTAGAAAGTTTCAACGTGCAGTTTTGGCAATGGAAACAAGGTAAACATTTTTGAACATGATAAAATTATACTTTTTTGTTACAGTTTATTGATTTATTTTACCTAAATGGTGGTACAATGTATACACCGTTCTGCACTTTTTTGATTTAACAAAACAAGTCAAAGACTTGTTCCATTTTGATATGTAATAAAGCCACTTCCTTCTTTTTAATAGGTGAAAAATATTTCATAAAAATATGGAATGCTTCACGAATTTGAGTATCATCCTTGCACAGGGACCATGCTAAAATAATACATTTGTAAAAGCTATTTTTATTGTCCAATTGTGTTTTAGTCTATATGCTAAATTTTCTATTCTTTAAGGTTAGTATCTCTTAAAGTATAGTACACAGGCTATCTTCATAGAATCATGGGATGATAGATGGTGAGGAGGAGGGCTTGGTACAAACATAGATTCCGGGCTTCACTTGAGACATACTTACTGAATCAGAACACTTAAGTTATTTTCTATTACTCCCTCTCTCCATCACTACCACCAGAAAATGATTAGAAATAGCTCATTCTCTTCAGCCCCACCACCTACCCTGTAGTTCAAAGTTTCTCCCTTTTGAGGGCTTGTCTTCTCCAAAATGAGTCAGAATGGAAATGCCCATTCCCTTCAGGGTAAACCATGGGACTGTGATTAGGTCCTATCCTTACTAAAATTACTATCAGAACATAATACACAACCCAGGATATTTAGGTTACTTAGATTTACATAATCTTGAGACTTGGTCAGGAAATCTCAACTCCAGATTGACCAGCACAGAAAGAGAGGCCAAGCTTTACTGGGTCTTTCCCAAAGATAGTGCTATTTGCACATCCTTTACTTAGACTTCTGGGTAATCTCCCTCATTCTACACTAGTGAAAACAAACTATATTTATAGGAATGGTGTCGTGTTGATCCATTAAAATAAAAATTTTTCCTCATTTCATTAAATGCAAAAGTCTACAGAAACTCATCCGAGGTCCTAAAGAGATTTTTTTCCCAAAGTCTACTCCAAAGGTAATTCCCACCTCTGATTCTTTTTTTATATATTAAAAATATAATTTATTTAATTCAATGTATTCAAAATATTACCATGTCACCATTCGATCAATATAAAAAAATCAGAGATATTTCACATACACTTTTATGCCAAACTATTGATATAGGATGTGTACTTTATACTTACAGCATGTTTCAGCTTGGGTTAGTCACATGTTGAGTGTTTCATAGTCACAAGTAGTAGTAGCTATCATATTGGATAATGCAGATCAAGATAATGACTAAGTTCCACTTCAGCTCTTAACTTTGGTACATTTCTCATTATTATATATATATATCATCATGCCTCAGTCTTTTTAAATGGCTAAACCTTAAATCTAACTCATGATGAAATAATTAAGGTCTTTAACATTTTTGAATTAGGAATTGAAATGGTCTTAACAAAATCATTCTTTTCTAATTTCATAGTAAAGAGAAGATAACAAAAGTTACAGTGTATAAGCAATGTCCTTTGATATATTTAAAACTAACATAGTCCAAATCAAAATTTTATTCAATAGAAGACTTATTCAGCATTTTCATTGTTTAGAAGGGGTATCTACAATTCCACTCATGTAAGCTGCTTACTGTATTTTTTGTCAAATCTGCTGGATGCCAGACATATAATTGAATTTTGAAATCATCAATCTGCTGTAGGAGATATATACCACCACAGTGGCATAAAGAATTTATTTAGTGCAGATAAACCTACTAGCTCTTTGAAATCTAAGACATGCATTTCTTACAGTGAACCTAGCACTATAGGGCTTAAATTGACCCATTACACATTTCTAAAATGAATCATTGTTTGAAACTGTGAAACTGTGAAACTGTGAAACTGAAAATTCTAAGAATTACCTTAGAATTAATATATAAAAAGTTAGAAATGCTTGTGAAAGACACAGAAAGGGGGAACACCTTTGTTTTTAAAGTGACCATGATTCTACAAAAATTCCGTATATACCAATTTGGAAATATATATTATGTATAATTGGATGCTCTTAATGGAAATTAAGCCTAATTTTTTATTTTAACTCTGAGGAGAACAATATACAAGAGTTCTAAGCTTCAAGAAGTCTTTTAAGTTTTCTCTCTCTCAACAATCAGAGCTGTGCAATTTGATAGATTTATCTGTTAAAATGTTTTATTTTCAATAAGTGGTGGTTATTAGCTATAGATACTATTCAATTGGTTTAATCATTTGCTTTTGAAAAAGAGAAAAGCAGTTATTCTGTTGATGCTCTTTGCCTAGATAACAAGAGAAAAAATCATGTTACTGATTTTTGTTCCATAAGTGAAAAGAATATGTATGTGGTATACATTGATATATTCTTCTTATTCAAAAATGAAATTAAATTTCTGGGGATTCAAGGGTATATGAGAATAGGATTTGTAGTTTTTTCTATAACCATTTTTTTCCCTTCAAGTCTTGTTACAGTAGTGAAAGTAATCATGATTATCTTATTTTCTGGACTATTAGGAGAATGACAAGCCCAATTTTTGCAGTGGCATTTATTTGACATTTCTTTCAATATTATACTATGATCCAGAACTAAAAATGAAAAAAAAAATCAAACCTATTTTCTTCCTAGTTCAAAAATGAAAGCTTCAAGGGTGCTTTCAAAATGATTCTGAATGTTGTTTTCATTGAAGAGCTCAATGAATACAGGAGGTAATAAAGTTCTTGGCAATTTATATAAATCCTATTTAATTGGTAGTATCTTTTACTAAATAGAAATTAAAGAAAATTCACTGTATACCTTATGTAAAATATTACTAAGAATCACTGGTCTAATTTTAAATACCAACTAGCATTTTCAAAATGAAGATAATCAAATAGTTAATAAACTTACATCAAGAATTATTGTGGAAGAAAAGGCACTCTCTGTTGGCATTTCAGTACATTTGCTCACAAGAAAAGCAGCATATACAAATCATCACTCTTTTAAATTAAAAAATATTGAGTAGAGAGGTCACACATGTAACCAGTTGGATCAGGAACAGTCTATGATAATTGGCATTTATAAATAGCTTGTTTCAGAATAATTTTTGCCTATTTTACTTAATCCGAAAAAATGGAGATCTGTCTTACTAAACAATCATGAAATATTAAGAAAGTTTAATGAATTATTATTATCCTATTCTAAGTTCTCTTCAGGGCATCTTTCTGGTATAATATCAAGAGACCAGTAGAGACATGTAAATGAGGAAGATCATTCACTGATAGGCCTGTACTTAAAACCATCAGTGCAATGATAGGTTCCTGACTTTGTCCTGATTTATTCTATTTTACTCTCTTTATTCTGTTGTATTATCTCCCCAACAATATTTTTTTCTTCATCAGAATTAAAGAGAACTATAAATAATACTAGCCATTCTTTCTGGACAAATCTTTACTTTTCCTTTAAGAACTATCTCAAACATTTTTTTTTTTAATGAAGACTTCCAGGCAGGCTGTCCTTTTGACATTCTTCTTTCACAACCCTTCTTATAATTATCACCATACATTTTAATGAAATATTCATAAGATTCTCCTTAATCCTTCACACTAGGATTGTATTTCACTTATTCTCATAGAACTAATAATGTTTTGATGGGAAAATAGCATTCAGCCAAGTAAATGTCTAGGTGTTTCTGCCTTCCTTCTTCCTTTCCTTTATTTCTTCTTCCCTTCCTTCCTTCCTCTTCCTCCACAAATAAAAAACCTATTCTACAATATAAAATGATTTTATTTCTTTGTGCAAATTTTACTTTGTAACGTTATCTTCATGATTATCTTATATGTTGGCTTGTAAACATTCCATTTTGAAGCCTTTCATACTCTCTTCAAACCTCCAACACCACTTCCCCACCCTCATCTCACCTACAAATCTTTCTATTTCACTGTGGGATAAATTAAAAAGAAGCAACAGAAGAAAATTTACTCATGTTCACAGGGAAATATGAAGCATCGTGTTTTCAGTATGGAGGATCCATTTATTCTCGTGTCCTAAGAACAGCATCTTCACACGTGCCCTAGATGCCACCCCTCCTCGCCTTCTCAAAATATTCGAACAGCTCAGTCTTCTCCAGAAACATCAGTGTTTCTCTCTTTTTTGGATCATTCTTACCTGCATACAAATAGTTTGCTATTTCTTGCCTCTTAAAAGTATCCTTTAACCCCACTTAACTACAAATTATTGCCCTGTTGCTCTGTTCTCTTCTATCGGCAAAATGAACAACCCCCAAATGCATTCTTCCAGTAGTAGCTCAAATTCTAGAATGGCCTCTAAGACTCCCTGCCTGCTTGTTATACACCATCTCCATAATCCCTGGGATTATGTATATGATGGATTTACTTCTCTTGCTTTGGTTTTGTTACATAGCACAGTTAACCTTAAGGTAGAAGGCTTATCCACGTTAGTCAGAACTGATCACATGAGCTGTTTGAATGCAGAGAGTTTTATTCCAGCTACCCAAGAAAAGGAAGTCAGACATTCAGAATATGAGAGAGAATATGAGAGAGAAATTACATGAGACAGATTCTCCTCTGCTGGCTTTGAAGATGTATATGTCACAGGGCCAGGACTGAAGGTGACTCTAAAAGCTGAGAAAAGTTCCCAGCTGATAGCCAGCAAGGAAACAGGGTCCTCCACCCTACAATGGTAAGGAACTGAATTCTGCCATAACCCGGTGGTCTTAAAAATGAAGCCCGAGCTTCAGATGAGAATATAAACTGGCTGATACATTGATATCAGCCTGGTAAGACCTCAAACAGAGGGTCATGCCAAGCCAGACTTCTGATCTAGAAACAACTGTGGACTAATAAATGGGTATTAGTTTAAGCCCCTAAGTTATCACTAAGCGATATTTTATTATACAGTACTAAAAAACTAAGACATTCCCCCATTTTCCTTTGAACCCATCCCAAACAATGTTTAGCACCACCATTTCAACAAAAAAGGTCATCGATGGTTTCCCTGTTGATGAATTCAAAAGACAATATTTGATTCCATCTTTCCTGACCATCAGAAGCATTTCACCAAGACAACTACTTTCTTTTTCTCCACTGAACCTCTGTGGTACAACATCCTTTCAGCTTTCCTCCTACATCATAGGCCTCTTTTCTGGATTCCTCACACTTTCTTAAACTTGGTTTCTGAGATTCCACTTCACTCCCTCTAGCCTTTCCTCCTACATCTCTTGAAGCTCCTTATCAATCTCCTCTGCAAGTGTTCCCCTCATCTTCCTGACCTCTCGAATGGAATGTTCTAAGCCTTCCTCCTCAGAACTCTTTTCTTTGTTTTTGTTTCTTTTTATCACCATTCCCCATTCCCCCCCCCATTCCTCCACAAATTGGTTCCCTGTTTCTATGAGTTCTGTTACTTTTAGATTCTGTATATAAGTGGGATCATACAGTATTTGTCTTTCTCTGTTATTATCTGTCTTTCTCTGTCCTGATATCCTTCTGCCAAAAGCTGATTCTTCACAGACTTCCTCATTTCAGTAAATGTCATCTTCACCCTTCCAGGTGCTTAAATTCAAAAGCTTAGAGGATTGACTTAACTCTTTCACGCTTCCTCTCACAAATCCAATTTTTCAGTAAACAACTTTAGATTATATCTTCAAAATATACCCAGAATCTGACTATTTCTTTATCATCTCTACCACTAACAACTTGGTCCAAGCCACTGAATTCTCTTCTTAGAAGCTCTTACTGCTTTGGGCCACCGCTACCACCACCACCACTGAATCAGAAATAAAGGCTTTTCAAAAGCACCAAATGTGAAACAAATTACATCACTCCTTTGACAAAACTCTCCACTGCCTTCTTATATCACTCAGACTGAAAGGCCCTTGATGCTCGAGTACTCAGCTACCTTTCTGATTTTGTCTCCTACTATTTTCTCTTTCGTCCATCCCATTCTAGCCACATATCTTGCTCTTTCTTTGGCATGGCAAGTTCATGTCTGCATCAATTCTTTACAATGGCTGTTCTAAATGTAATTGCTTGAAAAGGCTTCTCTCTAGACACCTTGATAGCTTAACTCTTCACTTGTTTAAGACACAGTTCAAATCTCTTATTAGAGAGGCTTTCCAAATACCTGAATTATTTATCTCTTCCCTGCACCCCCTCTGCTTCATTAACCCCTTAACCTCGTTCCCCAGCTTTATTTTTCTCTATAAAATGCTTTACCATTTGACAAATTCTATGCGTATTTTCAAGAAATAGTTTAAGGTTTGTTTGACACAAAATTGTCAAATTGAGGGTAGGGCTATTTCCTTCACTCATGGTTTCCCCTACACCTCAAAACTATCTGGTACACAGTTGACACTCATATCCATTGAATGAAGGAGTGACTTTTTAAAGACTATAGCCAAACCAACTAAATGGTTGAAAAATTTCTGTGAAATTTCATACAACTGATACCAAATCAATAGTTCTACTGATCTAACCCCTACCACACTGAGCTCCCTAACACTCCAACTTGTCCCCCTCCTCAGCTACCTGAGCAATCTCTCAGAAGTGCTGTTACACTTAATAAATGCTGTGTATTTGGGGAGAGAGAGAGAGCACAGAGTCAGATTCATCTTTAAAGTGAGCACAACTATATCTGCCTCCCAAGGGTGTGGTGCATTTCTGATAGGATGATATAAGCAAACCTTACATTCCATAAAAATCTAAGTCATAATTCATTGCACAGTGATTGATTTTTATAAATACACAATTATGCTTGCCAATGAACAAGAAAAGGGCAAAACAACATCAAATGCAATGATCTACATTTTGTTATGCACAATGATATTCAATATCTAACAGGTATTTTCTTACCTGTTCCTCTATCTTCTTTATTTCTTATAAGCAGAAAATACTATCTAAAGGCTCAGACTCATTTTTTTTGATAAGAATATTCTGCCTAGGGGTTGTTGTGTACCATAATGTGCACCACAATAAAAAGCATGTAATGCCTGCCTGTATTACCATCGCTGATGCTAAGATTTGTTACAGTAAATATGTTGTCGATCAAATCTTCACATTGTTCTGAAGGAATAATGGTTAGAAAAGGTGAAAAGGTTTTTATTTCCCGAAGTTTTTTTGAGTCCTAACTGATAGAACAATTACGACGATTTCTCTCAATCCAGTGCTGAGCCACAATAAGAGAAAAAGAAAAAAAAGAAAAATGTATGATTCTCTCAGGTATAATCACTATGCAAATGACTACTGATATTAACTTAAAAGTCATTGGGAATATAAAAAGGTTTACAATTGAATTTTTGGTAAAACGGTTCATCAAATGAAATAGAAGCATGAAATTCTATAAGGGAATTATGTACTTCAAAATGTTGAAAATTATATTTCTGAAGGCCATGGTTTTTTATCCAACATTAACATTCTGTACATAAGTTAATGTATATTGTTTTATTTCTTTCAATCACATGATAAATCTAGGGTAACAGTTTCCTGGTAAGTCAAAGTCATGTATACATTTTTACTTACTTTTAACATATAACTCGTAAGTCAAAAAAGCAAATATCCTTAGTTTTGTTTCTTTGTCTTACTCATCAATATATAAATATAATAACTCTGAAAATGTACCTCAAATTTAAAAACTGATATGACAAATTAATAATTGGAATGAGAAGAATTCTTTTTAATATTAACAACCATATGCTTAACAATAATCATAAACAGAATATCTCAAATAAATCAAAATGTAATATAATTGCATCATCTAATATATGCCTACACTTTTAGTGTGTTGTATACACTTCTATACATCGACACTTGTATCTGTCTCCAATTTCCATCTAAATACAGTATTGATAAAGAAATCAGGATTTGGAGAATGGGTATAGGTAAATAATTTTTTGGCTTAGTAATGATTCAATGAATATTTGCATATATTTATCATTTGATCATTTGAATATATTTATCATTGTTAGCCAATTACTCTTACAGAATTTAATAAAGAGATCATGTATTTATTCCCATGCAAATACAAAATAATCTTATGTATGCTATTATCTCCAGTTAAGGTTTGAATTATACATCCATTCCAAACAATAAAATGAAAGGATGTGCTAGTATTCTATAATTTAATAAACGCATCTGGATCTTTTCTGTCTCATTCAATTTCAGAACCTGGGGTAACCAACTGAAGAATGGGGCTAATTATGAAAGACCAGAAGTATGCAGCCATGTGTCAAAATTGATAAGTGTTCCTCAGGAAGATTAAATGGTGTTCTAATGTCAAAGAGATAAATGCTTAGCTCCCAGTAACGTGGGAGCGGGTGTAAGATGACATGACCTAGCAAGCCACTGGCATTTCAATGACTCCATGGCTTACCCTGGTGCAAGAGTCTCCCAATTGTTCTGCTAAAATACTTCTACAAAAGAATCAAAAATCTACTTTAGTCTTACAAAAAGTTATGGAATAAAGGAGTTGAAAGTCTTGGAAAATGGGGATTCCAAGAGAATGAAAAATCTGAAAGTTTTAGAGTGAGTGAAGTATTAAGAGTCAAAAATAATGACCGAAGAAGAAAAAGTAGTATGTAAATTATGGAAGGATAGGACATGGAGCCATAACTTGTAACTGCATAGGCTTCACTGCAAGAAGGAGGAGGCATACTCTCCCAGGACGTCGTCATTCTGGAGAACACTTACCTTAAGCTTAGCCACTATAAATAATAAGATTAAAAAAAAAATAAATAACCTGACAGCTTAGAAAATGGAGGCTTAACAGAAGAGGACTATCTGACAGTTTCCTATAACACCAATCAATGCTACAAAATATATTTCTAATAATGATTAAAATTCGTAATAGATCACAAGGAAGTATGCTTGCAAAATACAGTGGAATATGGGAACAGATCATTTGCTGTTGATATGCTCAGGGTTAACACATATAGGTAACAGAATGAGAATATTAATAAAAACTTTAGTTTGGGTCTTTCATAAGTACAACAGTTGGCACAAAGGTGAATTTGTATATGCTACCACTTTTATTTTAGTATATAAATAAAGAGACATAGGTAGGACAGGTGTAAGACAGTTTCTCTGAGGGCTTCCCCTTTGGAACAATTGGTGAATTGATCAAAATTAACACCAGGCTCATAGTTCAGAATTAATTTAGGACCTTATCCATACCTAAATCCTACAGACTCCTAACTTCATGACTCCTTACAAATCTTTCTTTAAATTCTCTTAGCTATTATTCAATTTCAGCAATGCATCCTAACTTCACCTGACCAACTTCAGCCGCCCACTACCTACTCCCATACCTCAGGTTACACTTCAGTTGTGTCAAAACCACTAATCAAGACTATGCCGCTCCTTATAAAGCAGAGTTCTTACAATTTCACTCCCATGATAGGAAACAGAAAATCACTGAATGTTTCTAAATAAATTACATATAATTCCTCAAGCTGGAATGGAGGGCTTGGAACACTAACATCCAAACCTTTCTCCCAACCTTATCTGCTACATGACTCCAACCAAACTCAATTCTCCAATACATTTAATAGCTTCTAATGTTTCTTGACTCTTTTCATATTCCACTACCTCATCTTTACTTAGAGATCACTTATACATCCTAAGAAATCTTCATTTAGTTACTCCCCCAAAGGTACCTTTTCCATGTTAAAACAAGATAACAGGCCCAAAATACAGTCACTCATAGATGTTACCAAACTGAAACTTGACTTACTTACATTTTGACTCTCCCAGAAATGGAATCTTAAACCAATCAAGAATTACTTGATCTGCACTAGTCAGGTAATCTGCACCACAAACCCCTGCCAGCCCGTAAAGGAAAGTAATCTTACACTGAGCAACCCACTTATTTTAAGGTTATTTGTTTATTTTCAGAGAGAAAGAGCGTGCTCATATGCATGTGCAAAGTGGGGCAGGGGCAGAAAGAGAAGGAAACAGAATCCCAAGCAGGCTCCACACTGTCAGCACACAGCCCAAGGTGGGCTTGATGCCATGAACCATGAGACCATAACCCAAGACAAAATCAAGAACTGGATGCTTAACCAACTGAGCCACACAGGCGCCCCAGGCAACCTGCTCTTTTGCTGAGTATAACTTCCTGTTCTTGTTCCCTTCTGTCTAGAAAAGTCTCATTTTACACAGTTCGTTGGAGCTCTCTCCTCTCTGCTAGACTGGATGCTACCTGATTCAAATCAATTTTTGTTCAAATAAACTCTTAAAAAATTTTAATGTGACTCAGTTTAACACCCTAAAGACAACTGATGGCTTCTTGATTTGAA
The DNA here is from genome assembly GCA_028646485.1 of Cryptoprocta ferox. Lineage (NCBI taxonomy): Eukaryota > Metazoa > Chordata > Mammalia > Carnivora > Eupleridae > Cryptoprocta > Cryptoprocta ferox. The sequence continues at coordinate 32,178,564 of CM053571.1, forward strand.
TGTGTGTTCCACATTTTCCTAACACTTTGCAGTCTGCTTTGATTTATAACTCGCTGTTCTTTTTTCTCACCTTTCTCTCAGGAGCATATTCTTAAAGCAAGGTCTGTGACTTATCCTAAGTTCATGCTGAACATATGATCTTCTGTAATTTATAGGAATTGTTTTGTTTTTTAATGAAATGACAATTTAATTCTCTATTTGAAATGGAAATGATTAGAATATGGACACATCATACTTATAGGTAAATAAAAATTGTATTTACTATATTAATTTATAGTCAATCTGTTTATTGTTTACTATTCATAAAATATTTCCATAACTTTTAAGAGGACTCTGAGATATTGTGATTAAATAGAACTTTAAAATCTAGCATTCTATGACAGATTCTATGCTGTTCTAGGCAATGATGATCTAGCACTAAACAAGATAGAGAACTTCCCTTTACTCAGAGATGTTACATTCTAGTGAGGAATATAGACAATAAGTTAATAAACATGCTAATTTCAGAGTGTAACAAGTGCTATAAAGGATATAAAGTACAAATTAGAAAGACAGATAATATGAAATAAATTGAAAGGGGAAAATATATACCTGTTTTGAAGTAATCTGTTTTAATGGTATTTACTTTTTTTCATTATAATTAGGATATGTTAATTAAGAGATCATTTTATTTCTTCCTAATACCTATGTGACATATAGCTAAAAAAATAGTGCATACAGGTTGGTGAAAATTTACTAGCCAAATTACAATAACAGGTGGTATAATTTAGTAAATTATTAAATTGAAGGATTGCAAAATTAACAAAAAATTATCTCCATGCAATTATGGGATAGAGTTTGGAGTGCACAGTGAAAGATCAGACTAAAGGTCATTCATATTACTCTGAACATTTGTATAACTCATTACGTTTCATGAATCATTAGTAAAAAAAAAAACTAGCAATGTGTTCTAGGCTTCTTAATGTAGAAAAATACAAGTTGTGGAGGAGCAGAGGATTCAAAAGATCATTAGCGAACACTTCCAAACTGAGTCAAGTCTCAGCTCCAGTTCTTTGGAGAACAGATATCATTATAAGACAACAGCTATTTGAAAATAATGTAGTGAATTGTTCTTAGTTCAGCAGCTAATAAAGCATAAGTTCTATTTTGGAACCTACTGTAAAACTTGCTTATGCTTTGTTTAAAGACCGTCAGAGAAAAACATCCACAGAAAATAACATTAATTGAAACAAGGTGTAGAGATTATAAAGGGTGGTTTTACTTCTAGTAAATCTAGAGATATTATTACATAAAGCAACAGATTTATCCCTAAGGATTTCAACAGATTTACATTTACAGATGAGGGACGAAATTTCATTCAACAAAACAAGTGAAGTTGCCTGCACTTGATTTCTAATCCAGTAGCTATTTTATGGTAAAGCTTTGTATTCTCAAAGAAAACATCTTCATTTTAAATCATTTATAAAATGTATAAAATCATTTTTATTTGAGTCATTCGTCAAAGGAAAATACATTAAAAAAAAAAGAAAACCCTCAACTTTAAATTCATGGCCATTCTATTCCTACATTATTTTCACAAAATATATCTCTTTCATGAACACTGAAAACACTTAACACAGTGAGAGAAACTCAAACCCATCTTTAGCAGCTGCTAAAATATAGAACACACACATATTATATACATACATATATATACATATATGTTAAATATAATCTTCAAACCCTTCTCATTTCTTGCCTACCACTGCATTCCAAAAATGGTTAATAGCAATAGCTTTCTTGAGCTTGTCTGAATTAATTTAAAAACTTTTATCCCTGTTCTTGTTTTTCTTGTATACAGTGATATATTCATTTTTAAAAATTTACAGTTTACTTTTCTTATTTCTATTCTGTGCTTCTCTGCCTTCCACATTTTTTAAATTGGCCCTCTCACATAAGATGAGCAGATACTGAATGAACCGTAATTTTCAAGAGCCATCATTATTGGTGAGCAGGACATTTAAAAAACAAGTGTATTTAAGAAATCCTCAGCCCTAAATCTTGCATGTAGCAAATGCCTTCAGCATCCACGGCTCTGCTTCTTGATTCAAGATATTAGCATGGTTCTCCTGAGCTTTCTGGCCTTGGTTTACTGTTGCCACTTAAGTCCGGCATAAAACTCACCATAGCAAATGTCATGATAACAGCACTTTTTGACAATTAATTGACATAGCATACAGCAAGGACTGGGGAGGGGAGACATTCTGCAGTGGAGGAATGTGGGGGGAAGACTGTTAAAAAGAGAATTTATCACCACGTACATAGAATTTGGTGATGACAATGAACGTTCTAGAAATAGGGAGGAAATGGTCAATCTGAGAGACATCTTAAATGGACTAGTAATAGGTTCTGGAGACAGATTAGATAGTTTTACTAGCACAAAAACCTACAAAATCTCTCTTATTGACGATCTCATATCAATTGATTGCCCAGTTTGCCCTACTCCCTGCATAACATCTTGTGACTTATAGTATGAATTCATTACTCCAGCTGGATTTGTACCCTCCCCTACGTTTCTCCACTCACCTCACCAATTACCACTCCCATGCTGATGCATATTTCCTTCTAGTGTGTCTTCATTTCTCTACTCCACTTATTTTATTTTTAGTCTTTCTTCACTATGCAAATCATACTTCCTCCCAATGATGTACTCAACAGCTACACTGATCTCTCCCTCTACTTGATTCAAAGATCAAATAGTCTAATTGGAACATGCACAGACTTTTCAGTGACATTGCCATTCTCCCTTAATGTAACCTCTCTCTTTTGTTCTCTTAGAATTCACAAACTACTGCCATTTCTTCCCCAAAATTGCATCCCCTGTTTATTCTTTTCACTTCCATCACTCAGTTCTTCCCCCTTGAATGGGATCTAGTTACTTCATGCCTAAATGACTATCACAGCTGACAAACAAAACTCTCTAGTCCTAAAATAAAAAGTTACCACATGTTGTATTATGTATTAGACATATTATGTATTAGACTCTAGATATCACACCTTTATTTTTTTAATGTTTATTTATTTTCAGAGAGAGAGGCAACAGACACAGTGTGAGTGGGGGAAGGGCAGAGAGAGAGGGAGACACAGAATTCAAAGCAGGCTTCAGGCTTTGAACTGTCACCACAGAGCCCAACGTGGGGCCTGAATCCACAAACAGTGAAATCATGATCTGAGCTGAAGTTGGATGCTTAACCAACTGAGCCACCCAGGCACCCCTAGATATCACACCTTTAAATCCTCAGAATAAGCCTATCCCATTTTATGGATGAATAAGATGACTGAATTCTTCCCGTTACAGTATAAGGGAAGTGTAGATTAAACCAAAGGTCCAAACTATAAATCTATGTTCCTTTTATTAAAAAAGACTTATCACCTTTTGCCCTTTCAAAGTATCTTATACATCACTCCCCAGTAAAGTTTGCAAAAAATTATTACTTTCATTTTGTTATAGGGAGGAACAAGAAACAAAACAAAAGCCAACCAAGTATCATGATATGTGCCCTCTACTAGAGTGATGTAACTCAAATTTTAGCTGTAATTCAAACTTTTGTTTGAATAAAATAAAGAAAGTGTATATCACAGGTAGACAAGGGTGAGACAAGGAGAACATGCCTTTGGTCTTAAAATAGAAAGGATAAAAATTTTGCATTTCAGTAAGCCACCAAGGGAGAGAAGGAAGTGAGGGATCCGGAACACAGAGACAGAAGAACTTTTGAGAAAGAGGTGGGCTGAACCAGAGCATAAAGAAGGAAACCGTCCATATAAAACTTTGTGTGGTGAGGAATAGCTCATGCATTTCTATAAAATAGCATATCTGGCATTGACTTTGAAGTTAATTTTTGCTTCTTTTATAATTTTCCCCAAAATTTTCTGTAAAGACTATTTTATATGACAGCCTCTGTTTGGTGGTGATTTGCAAAAGTTATCATGGATCTGGAATTGCAGTGCCGTGAGAGAAGCCTTAAGTTCAGAGTGGTGCCTGGAGAGAATGGAAAAGCATGGTGCCTGGTGAACTGACTACCTCCTTTCCTCTAAATAGAACTAGAAGGAAGTGGTGCTCAGAGAAGTGTGCGTGTGTGTATGTGTGTGTGTGTGTGTGTGTGTGTGTGTGTGGTTAGACTATCTTATTGCAGAGGACCATAAACAGAGAGAGAGGGTATCCCAAGCACTTGGAGGAATTGGATGTAAACAATGAAAGTATAATTATACATTATATCCTTTGTACTCAAAGAGCCACAAAAACTTTCTACTCACATTGAATCTAATTTGTGGGGCTCATTTTCAACTTCTAATCTATTTAATATATTATTTGTCCATAAATTCATTCATTCCCATTTCAATCATTCATTGTTTTTATACAGATAATTACTTAGTGCCCACCTGTGTACCTGCCAATGTAGAAGGAACTAGACATCTTCATATGTTTCCACCTTCCAATTGTTCTTTCTACCCTAGAAATCCAGTTCTATAAACAGTCCTCTCATGATGCGTCTGTTTTACCTTTTCTGTCCCTGCTCATGCATTTTTCCAAGTTTCTTCCAAACGATTTCTTCATTGTTTTAATAACTAATTGTGCTTGATTTAGCCTCATCTTACACAGACTAGGTTATGCTTTATTTCATAACAGAGGTTCCTTTTGTGTCCCCATGGATATTAAAAACCCATGAAGGACCTATCTCCTATGGTAATACAGAACAACACTGATTTGGCTGGCTGAATAATGGCCCCAAGAGGTCCACATCTTAAGCTCCAGAATCTGTGAATGTTAACTTAGATGGCAGAGAGAGAGAGAGAGAGAGAGAGAGAGAGAGAGAGAGAGAGACTTTCCCTACAGTATTAAGGTTCTTGACATGGGGAGACTATCCTGGAGTTGCTGGGTGGCCCCTGAGTGTAATTGTGAATACCCTCATGCCAGAGCCCAGCTCCGACAGGTCCAGGGTTCCCCTTAAGGATGGACGGTATCAGCACGAAAGTGATGAGAATCGGTGAAATGGGAAGGGAATGAGAGAGCCACGAGTTTCTTTCTGATCAGCAGGCAGGCATCTCTGCACTGACCGGGAAAGTCAGCCTTTTTTATTGAAAAAAATGTATGAGATACAAAACAGGAGTGGCAATTGCCTTAGACAATTATTCCTGATGACAAATTCATTGGTATGTAAAAATTTCCCAGAACATAGATTAGTAGAAGACTCATGCATAGTCTTTATCAAAAGTGATTGAGGTAGGTGACTAGATGCTTATCACATGGGGAAGGAAGGTATCTTTAGTATTCAAATACAAGGTAATGTTTTTAGCATAGTAAAAGCAAAGGTTAGTCCTTTGTGAGCAGGGGTCAATGGCCTGTTTTCTTGAGGGGAAGTAAAACAGGTTTCTCAGGAAATGTAATATTTGCTCACATAAACACAAAAGAAGAAATTCCTATAATTTCCTTCACAAAGTACAGTTCAGAAATGGCTTCCAGCACCCTCCCAAGAGGTAGATAAGGAATTCATTATGGTAAAGAAGAAGGCCATGTGACCCAAAAAGCAGAGAATGGAGTGATGGGATCAAAAGCCAAGAAATGCTGGAAGCCACTAGAAGCCACTAGAAGAGAAAGAGGCAATGAACATATTCTCCCCTGGAGCCTCCAGAAGAAAAAGCAACCTTGCTGACTCCTTGATTTTAGCCTGTTGGTCTCATTTTGGACTTCTAATTTCCGGAGCCACAGGAGAATACATTTCTGTTATTCTGAGTCTCTAAATTTGTGCTAACGTGTTACAATGGCAATTGCAAACAAATACAACTGAGTTTATAGTAGCTATTTAGTAATTACCTAATTGACTTTTGGACTTTGGGCCTTGGTAGGGACTTTTGGAAAGCACTCTCCTAGCACTCTGTAAACAACAATTAATTCTTCATTGTTCCTGTATAACTTGAAATGAAAGCAATATACTCAAGTTAAAATGCAATATGATGTAATTCACATTAGAAAGAAAACTTTTCTTAAATTATTTCCCATTTTTGGTCTGATGGATGGTATTTGGACAAACAATGGACTTAGTTTATGAAGTGTTTATTACTAAAAAACAATGCCTAATATTATATACATGGAGAAAGGAGAAAAACAGACTACACTTCGCTGGTCTTGCAAATCTCTAATATTTACTTTCTTTCCAATTTTACATTGTTGCAGTGGTCAGCGCAGAAAATTTCTATTATAAAAAATAATTTCCTTGGGGTGTTTTAATTCAGATTTCAGGAAATATATATTTTGTCTTATCAGATAACTAGAACAATTTACATATGAGGGAATCTTTGATAAGAGCATAAGAGATGAATAACTCAATTTAAACAAAATCATCTTTTTTGAGAAATGTACATTCCAGATCTCACTTTGTTATCTTGATAACTATATATAAGCCAGACAATTTGCCATGTGTAATAGATCTGTTCCCTATTTTAATAATTGCAAGCCTCACTGCACTATGTTTATAAAAACTGAAAGGACTTCTAATATATTTTATTCAGAATCCCTTATAGGCTGAATTGTACCCCCACCCATGATTCATTATCTTAGGTCTTAATTCCTAGTATCTCAGAATGTAATGGTATTTGGAGTAAGGTCATTAAAGTGATGATTAAATTAAAATGAGGCCTTTAGGGTAGGCTGTAATCCAGTCTGAATGGTGTCCTTTTGAGAAGAGATTAGGACACACATGGAGATGCTAGGGATGTAAAAGGAAAGGAGGTAAGACAATGTGAAGAGACACCAAAAAGTGACCATCTGCAACCCAAGGAGCTTCACAGAAAATCAACCCTGCTCACATCCTCATCTTGAACTTCCATCCTCCAGAACCGTAAGAAAATAAGCTGTTTTTATTTAAACTATTCAGTCTGTGTTTTTTTTACTTTTTTTAAATGTCAACCTTAGCAAACTAATATAGAATCTTAAAATATTTTGTCATCCCAGCAATATATATATCTGATCTTTCTTAATTCAAAGTTCATGTAGCTGAGATGTCAGCAGATTTTAACTATTAATATTCATTAAAAATTCTGTCAGTACTTCAGATGTTCATGTGTATGTATGGTAAAAAAAAATCACAAACATACACACAAATGGGGAGAAGTATTATTTATTCATCTTTAGCTAGCCCTGAAATGTTAGCACTCCAAAAGTTGTCAAAATATGACTACATGGCACCATCAGAAAAGATATGAGGATATTTTTGTTCCCTCATGGGATAGAAAAAAGAATATGCTTTGAAATACAGAGGTGGTTTTATGTATTTGGAGACTGTAATAAGCAGAATTCCAAATTTTCTCCATGCTTCCCAAACTCTGGTGTATAGACCCTGAATCATCCTCAAGCTGGTGAATTTTATTCCTGTGATTAAGTCATGTTTTATGGAATGACTGAGTTTAATATAGGAAAGTTAGACAAGTGGCCCTGACCTAATCACATGAGCCCTTCGACAGCATTATGTTTCTCTGGCTAGTTGCAGACGTGGAAATGAGAGATTCGAAACAAGAGATGGATTTGATATGTTACTGTTGGCTTGAAGGTAGAGAAGGCCATATGGAAAGAATCTGAGGGAGGCCTCTAGAAACTCTTTAAGAGCAAAAAATTCAGGATCTCAGTACTGCAACTGTAAGGAGCTGTGTTCTGCCAACTACCAACTACCGGAATGAACTTCTAAGCAGATCCTTCTCCAGCTCTTCCTAATTGAACTAAGACTTGATGACATCTTGATTTCCACCCTGTGAGTGAGCAGAGAGGCTGGCCCCATCTTGCTGGACTTCTGACATAGAAAACCACGTTTCTGACAAGGAAATGAGCATTGCTTTACGCTTCTAAATTTGTGGTAATGTGTTATTCGGCCATAGAAAACAAATACAAGGATGATTTAAGGAGCTACAATAGTATGGTCAGCCTTCTTTAGATTCAAAATTAACTCCAAGATTACAAAAATGGGTAGTGTTCTTGTATGTCCAGCATCTCTTAACTTTTTACTTTAATGGTTTTTAAGTATTCACTAAAATATGATATTATTTTATAGTAACATACCTTTTAGAGTCAGTAAATAACTACATTATGTGTTCACTGCTATAGAAAAACTAATTAAGATTCAATTATAATTCACCAGGGACCTACTCTCTAAGCTACTAATAATCATTAGAAACTAAATTAGTTAATAATAAATCAATGATCATTGCTTTTCAATCAGGTGTCCATGTCAATAGAGAAAAAAGGTAACCACAAAATAGATAAATAGTATATGGAACAGAAGTGTTAATACAGAGCCACGTTAATGGAAGTGTAACAGTAAACGGGAAAATATACTTTTCAGCTGGTGGGGCTGAACACAGAGGGAAGATAGTTTCTTTGAGATGGGGATATTTGTGAAACAATTAGGAAATAACTATATTAGAGAAAGAAATTTTGAACAATGTAGAAAATATCCATAGAAGATTACTTTTCCCCTACTTAAAAATAAAAAGAGCTACAAAACCCACTAACCTAATTATCACAAAAGCCATATTTACATTTGAAAGATCACATTTCCTGCAATTCTTATTCTACACGGCTTTGTGCCATAATAATTAGGAACAGAAACAAAAAACAATTGAAGTACAAGGCCTAAAATCTGGGTACTTGTAACCAAGATCCTATTCTTTAAGGAGCAGTTTCAGGAAGTAAGCATATGCTTTTTTCAGAGAGCATATTAACTATGATTCGATAAAAGAGTTAAGAGGATGTTGAACCAAAATGAAGAAAAATGATCAGGATGGGCTAAGGACTTCAACAGGTAAGAAAGATGAAAAGTGACCACCACAGTACTTAAAACCATTTATAATCTTCTTAAGTTGCCCTTTTAGTAGGTTATATATGGCTGATTTCATAATCTAGGCTTTTATCTTAGTTCATCTTTAAGAGCAGTACCCAAGGTAGATAACTTAGCTGTAAATCCCTGGTCAAATTGCTTTACCTCTCTGTGCCTCAATTTTCTCATCTGCAAAACATTACCCAGCTTACAGTGAGTGAAGCTAGTTCACAGGATGTGGTGAGGGTTTGATGAACTAATATACGTAAAGCACTTAGGACAGCATCTGGCACCACATAAGCATTGTATAAATGTGCGCTACTATAATCTTTAAAACACTGGGCAAAAAGAATCCTTTGATTAGTGCATGGATTCATTAACAAAAGCATCAACAAGCATTTTGATTATCTATTAGGCATCCTATCAGATGCTGTGAATGAAACAGTGCCAAATACAATCTGTCTTCAAAGAGTTTGCCATCTTGAGTGGATTAGATGGACAAATAACAAAGAAATGCCAATATCATGTGAGAAGTACTCCAGGGAATATAGAAAATGGGCATAAAGATAACACCTATTTCTAAGAGTGGCATGAGGATTCAATGTGATCATTCCTAAAAAGGTTTTAGTACAGTATTTGGCACAGAGGAAGAGCTTAATAAAAGTTAGCTCTTATCCTTGCATTACAGTCTTTTTGCTTATTTGTTTTCATGCTTGGGTTTCCATCAGTGCATGAATTCCTTAGGAGGAAGAAAAAAAAACAAACAAAAAAAAACCTCATCCTCAATCAATATTCAACATTTTTGGATAATACATACCTGATACTCTACTAAGAACTAAAGATACAAAGGTTAGATACAGGGGCCTTGCTCTAAAGAGAAAGACCTGTATACTTTTGAATTACAACATAATGTGGTAAACACAAATGCAGTAATATAAAGCAATAAACAGTGTAAATTTAGAGAATGAGACAATGTTCCCTGAGGAAGCAAGGGGTTTCAAAGGATATATTACCTCATCTGGGTTTTAAATTGAAGTTAGAACTTTGCAGCTAGCGACTGGGATGAAATGAACCATGTAATGAAAATATCTGATCAGATTAGAGGCTTTAGGGGCGATTCTTGAAGGCAGTAGACAAGAAAAAGAGGGAATCAGTAGATATTGGAGGGTAGACATATGGGTGACTGGGGCACCAGGTTCTGGAGTAACTTGTACTTGAAGGTAAGAACTTTAGATTGTGTACAGAGAGTAGTATTGAATATTGGATCTATGCCCTTGACTTTGATGTTGAAATTCCCTCTGTGCTTAAGCTTCCATGGGCTGTGATTTTCATAGAGTAAGCCTTGCTTTAAAAGAGAACATTCTGACTGAACAATCATAGGTTAGTGGGTCTCTAGGTTGGTGCCTGGATCTGATTTTAATCATTAATATTGTGCTTAAGAAACACTATGTTTTCTATAAACATTTAAGGAATTAAATTGCAAGCACGGGCTTAGCCAAAAACTGTTTTGTTACTGGACTCACAATGAAAATCATTCTTGCTAAAACAATTCAGACTTGAACATATTTAAACCTGTATCCTAACAAGAGAGGCCTCCTATCCCACAATTGATTGTTCTAACTAGGAAGGTGACTCTCCAAACCATTTACTCTCTTGAGAAGGATTGAGGTGGGATCTTGAAAATACAGGAGATTTTCCCTCATTATGGATGAATACTTCCCATAAGTTTCATTGTTTACAATATTGAAGGGTAAAAATATTTTTCTTCATTTCTGTTTATTTCAATGTTATGGAAGAGAACAATTAGACATGCAATTGTTGAATGTGCAGGTTTCAGGATATGTCGTCACGAGTCTCTATTTGTATCCTGGAATCCAATACTGCAATTGGTTCTGAACTAATTGGTCATCAAACTAGAAAAACGGGAGTTTGCAAAATTAAGATTCTTAATTTGAAAAATGGTTTTCTTCTCTTCATCACAACTGGCTTAATCTTTTCTAAAATATTTTCTCAAACATCACATAAATGAATTTATTACCCAGTCTTATATGATCACACTATATTTGTAGTCTATTATGTGGCCAACATGGGTCTGAATTTTGAAATGGGTGTGCCTTGGTATATAGTAATTAAACTATGATTAAGTCAATTTAGATGAGTATCTCCTAGTGTTTAATTGGAAGGTAATAATAGTGTTAGTCATAGGGTATGTTAAGCACACCAAATTGCTTAATGAAGTGTCTTTATTAATACATGAACATTGAAAACTATAATTTAGTAAAATTCAATCCTAGCAACATATATAAATCAAGTCATGACCTCTTCAAATAGAGACCATTATTTTGTACTATATATAGGATTTCCCCCCCTAAAAGGTTATATGCTTCAGATACTCTATATTCCTTCTGATTTCTATGACCTAAGTTACCACAGACTAAATTCCAATCCCCAGTGCCCTGAGCTTATTTGTGTACATGGATAAGGTGGGTAGGGGAGAAGCAAAGGTCTATTGCTGAACACCTTACATTTACTTATTTGCTTTTAAGTAGAGGGTATCCCATTGTCTATTTTCTAAATAAATGGTTTCTGATCTTGTATCTGCTGTCCATAGAGTCCAGACATACAACACACTTTTATTACACATACTCATACCCAACTGGGGTGAGGGATTATAATTGCCATGGGAGATGTGCCTCCACGCCTACTCAGCCACCACAATTTAAAGTTTTTCTTACATGATAGTTATATATATCTATATATTTACACAGTTCATCATTGTTTAAAGGCATTAAGCACTTAAGAATGGAAATCCCCTAACAACAAAATGTGCTTTTCATCAATTTTATCCTCTGACTTTCCAATGCAGACTGTGTCTAATCATGTCCACTTAGAGCTAAAGACTTTGTTCCATCTAATTTTCACCAGACTGAAATAAAATGAAATAAAGGCAGCCATTGTCTCTCTTTTTTTCTCTGATTGGCCAAGAAAAAGCTATTTCATACTGTGATTTATAGTTCATGTCATCACGTGGCCAGTTCTATAAGCTAAACCATATACACATTATACTCTAGGCTTGTAAAGGAATAAAGTGTGAAGAGGAGGGAGAAAAAGAGAGAATCATCATTTAAACTCTAAATGAAATAGAATTTGATCTTATGTCATAGTCATCAAATGATAATAGACTGATGTCCCAATAATTTGTCTCCTACTTTCAAGACTTTTGTAGGGAAAAAAATTGTTTCTATGAGCTTAAAGCACTTTTTAAAATCTGTGTTCACATATTCCCTTGATAGCCATACTGAACTGTGCTGTGTGAGTAGGAACTCTTCAGCAGGTTTCAGTCATTTGTATTTTGGTCCATACAAGTAAGAAGTGGAAGAATTTTTGTTTAAAAAAATTCTTCACATGAAGGCACCTGGGTGGCTCAGTCGGTTGAGTGTCCGGCTCTTGATTTCTGCTCAGATCATGATCTCATGGTTGTGAGATTGAGCCCCATGTAGGGTTCTATGCTGACAGTGCAAAGCTGCTTGGGATTGTCTCTCTCCCTCTCTCCCTGCCCCTCTCTCCCTGCTCAGGCTCTTTCTGTCTCTCTAAATAAATAAATAAACAAACAAACAAGCAAATAGACAAACTTAAAAAAAATTCTTCACAGGATAGCACTTTAACTTTTAGTCCAGGCTTTCCAGAATAAGAGTAACTATTCACATAAACTCTGAAAGAAAAAAATAATTTAATTATATTGATGACCATATAAAGAATGTCTTTATTCTAATTTAAATGATGGTGTAAATAAGATAAGCAGTTACTGAAGAATTAAAACTGTCCTAAAAGAATCTCTTATTTCCTTAACCTGGTTGAATATATCGTTTGCATAGTGTGCTTTAATTTTAATGCTGCATTTATCAGCCTTGATTTTAAATCTCTCAAAGATGGAAATCTGAACACTCAGGGATCCAACAGGAAAAAATGTCTCCTTAGTTTTCCTAAATCCTGGGCAAAATTCCCAAAAGGAAATATCAACTGCTTATATTTCCACTTTAGTAGTTTTTCAGTACTGAGAACATCAATAACCTGATAGTTTTCTTCAAAGTACAGCACAACATTAGGAAGATTCAGTCAACATTAAATATCTTCTAGACAGTTAGGCTACTATTTTATAATTGCTTCTCAAAAGTAATCACTGGATTTACAATCAGGTTTTGTGGCAATGACTGAGGTTTCCCAACTTGGAATTTGCCAGAAATCTTCCCCTCCAAAGGGAGAGAAAAAAAGGAGTTAAGACAGAAGTTATTTTAGATGTTTATACATATTCGGAAAAGCTGAAATGTTTTTAAGCTACTACTTATGCTTAAAGATTTTATGCACAGAACACAAAAAAATGGATGGAAAACAATTACAAGTTCCAGAGAGAAAAGGAGGGCTATAATGCAATGGCCCCTAAGAATTCTCTTAACATCACAATGAAAGAAATATTTGTATTTCTTAGGGCTTTCCGGATTCTTCTGGACCAACCACCATGCCAAGAGAGAAATGGGAAGATAGGAAAAGTTGTCCTTATTCTTCCTAAAATGTTGGCTTCCAGGAAGGAAGGTGAGGAACAAGATGGTTGCACACATACCCTATTCCAAACACACTGCTTCCCTGTGAAGAGGAATGAGTAAGGGACAGAGCAAGGAGGAGGAGCATCATTCCTGGGAGATCTCTTCCTGGGGAGCAAGAGGCTGGAGAATATTAGCAAGTGTTCCTCTAGAACAAAGGGGATCTTTGAATTCTTATTGCCTAACTCATATCAATAGGACAGGAAAGTTGCATGAAATGTGGCATAGACATACTATACTACCCAGGAAGAGAGAGTATGCATTTTACTTATATGTTAATGTTGTTGTATTTCTTAGAAACCTAAAAATTAGAGAAGTAATTTAAGTAAATTTGGACTGTTTGCTATTAAATTCTGAATGCATTAATATTTTCAGGTGAGCCCTAATACCATAATATGTCCTACGAAACAAAGTTGTCAAGCAATTTTTGGAGCCAATAGATACTTTATGTACCTCTTAGAGAATCACAACAATTCTCAAATGTTAAAGTCTCCATGAATCCTACAATAGAGTTTAACGTTATTTAATTTATCATTTCCCAAACTTCTTTGAACATAGAATGTTTATTTATCTATGGAGTTGTTATTGTTTCTTAGATACACTTCTACAAATTCTGCCTAGCTATTTGTCCTATGTAACATTCCATAGAAAATGCTGGGCTTAAGAACTACAAATATATTTATCCTTCAAATCTCCCTTGTGAGAAAAACGTACCATAACTCACATTTTTTTCATGTTTGAGACATTTCTCCTAAAACAGCAATGTGCTTTACAAATCTTAGCCTGTCATACTTTAACTGGCAGCACCTTTTCCTTCCTAGTTGTGTATAAAATAATAGCATGTCCTACAACATTGGCATCTTATTTGATGAAACAGCCATGGTAAGATGGGACATGGAAAGTCTATGTGTTCTTTTTCCTATCTGTGTATATCAACACAATATTCCAAGTCAAGACTGCCTCTATTATCTAGCTTACTGCTTGATACATAATACTTAAGTTCTTGGTAAAATTAAAGTAAGGAATGAAGACAGGCATGTGACTTCTCTTACATTTTACAAAGAATTAGAATCTCAGAGAGTTCCTGAGAGGAATGGAAACAAATGCTCTCTCTGGGATCCGGTAAGGTTTCCATGGCAAATTATTTCTTTCTGGACTCTGTAGTGAAAGTATTTGGCATCTCTTTTGTTGACATTAAACAATGTCACTTCCCAATTTCCATGCATCAGAGTTCCACTGTTGCCAGTTTAGAATACTTTTGCATTATAAATGCTTTTTTGGTTCCTGTTCACTTTTCCTGTATATTTTAGTCTCCATTAAACACATTTGTGTATTGTGTTTTAATTTTGAGATTCTATGTAATTTGATGGCTTTAAATTATATTGAATAAGAAAATAACATTACATTTTGATTTCTCTTTAGCTGGATGACTGATTGGTTTTACTATTAATTTAATATCCCAGCCATATAGGGTCAGTACTAATAAGCACTTTGTGCTGTCAAACAGCTGTTACAGTGATGGCTTCCCAAATAAGGGTGGACTTTCTACCATCAAATACAAACTAATTTTACTTTGCACTATAAAAAGTACTTGTCAGTATCAAATTATCTTAGATCCCTGGCTGTAGACATAGCGATTAACCATTATTCTAATATATAAGCAGATTCTTTTAAAAACTGAAAAGTGCCAATCAGGAATTTCACTATTTTGGAAATAATGAATTACATAAGCAGGATGAAATGTTATTTGCAGATTTTCTGTCTGTAATGATAAGCATTTATAAGATTCCCCAAAACAGTGAATCAAGATTTTTAAATTTAATGTGTGACTTGTAAATCCCACTGAATCAGCCTCACGTCACACCATTTTTTCTTAATCATTATTCTTTGTTTCCTATATTGAAGATTTTAGACTCTTCAGATTGTTGATAGAATGAAAATTCTGTTCCCTTATTAAAGGTTGATCATCTCACCTCATGGTGTAGGAACTAAGTCTATGTAATTTTCCATATTTGCATTATATTGTCATAGGGGAAAGTTTGGGGAGAGGAAGGAAAGAATGACTCATCTAAACAACCATCACTTCAAAATTGTATTTCTTTTTGTCCTCTAATGGTTAGAATTAAAGTAGTTGAAAATGTACATTTTCACATGCTTTTCTAAAATATTTGTTCTGAGAGCATTTCTTTCATTGTACAACATTGCAGTTAAAAATGTGGTTATATAGATGACTTATTAAGATGTCAGAAATGAGTAACTTCCACTTGAGAATAATTGTGTTTTGAAGAACATAATGGAAAAGTTTATGTTTTGAACTCCTAGGAGAGCACATAAATGGCGAATTATCAGAAATGTTTCAAGCCAAGGGATTCATGGCCAGCCTAGATTCCTTAAGCCAGACTCCACAAACACTGGATAATGAATGAATGAAAATTAGAACCTAGAACCTATTTAGGGTAATTTGACAATATTTTGAGGGCCTCCACAGAATAAAGGAAAGAGCCTGAGTTTTGTTCTGCATCATTTTTGTTCCAAATTGAAGTGCTAACATAACCAGATTTTCTGCCAATATAAAAGAAAAAACATAGCTTTATTTTCCTTCCCTACTCATAGTTATAATTACCTTTTTCTCTCACTTAGTATAATAATGAAAAAAAACATTGGTTTGGGAGCCAGACAAACAAAATATTTTAATAGACTTTGGTATTTTTTTTCCTTTAATGTTTTTTATTTATTTTTGAGAGACAGTGAGAGCAGGGGAGAGTCAGAGAGAGAAGGAGACACAGAATTCGAAGACAGGCTCCAGGCTCTGAGCTAGCTGTCAGCACAGAGCCCTACGCAGGCCTCGAACCCACAAACCGTGAGATCATGACCTGAGCTGAAGTTGGGCACTCAACCAACTGAGCCACCCAAGCGCCCCAATAGACTTTGGTATTGAACTCTAAGCATAACATTAAGGTAGACAAAATCAAGTTCTGCGAGTCTCTGGTTTACCATCATCTCCCTTCCCATTGTTCTTTTCTCCTTCCCTTTCTCAAATGTCCATCGTATCTAGACTTCCTCTCATCATCCAGGATTTAAGAAACCAAATCTCTCTGGCAGAAGCCTCCTGTAGTTGCACTGGGAGAGCATGGTAGCTTCCTAGCACACTTGGGAGCTCCTGGCTCAGCTAATCGCTGCCACATCAGTCTCTAATTCCAGTATTTTCCACCATCAATAGACATGAAAAGACATTTCAAATTGGGTGAGTTCAGTTCTTTTCTATTATCATATCATCACAATGTTCTATAAAAGAGACTAGCGGAGCTTTCTTTTTCCCTGTTGTTCTCTGCTCTGGGTTTCCAGAGCCAAAAGCAATGCCTACTTTCCTGCTGACTTACCCATACATTCCCACTCTTTTCAATTCTTTCCACACAGAGATAGGCTGTTACTGGGCATATCTGGATGTGAAGAGGTGGTCCCAAAATATCTTCATGCAAAACAATTGTTTTCTCTCTTCTTACCTTGTCTTGAACAATTGGGAGTTTGTAAGAATAAAGAACATAAACATTTGTGGCTTTATGAAAAAAGCACCTCAGATTTAGAAGTTATTGTCTCTAGCACTCACAAAGAACATATTCTTTAAAAATAATTTTTTAATGTTTGCTTTTGATAAGAGACAGAGCATGAGTAGGAAAAGGGCAGAGAGAGGAGACACAGAATCTGAAGCAGGCTGCAGGCTCCAAGCCATCAGCACAGAGCCTGATGCAGGGCTCAAACTCACAAACTGCAAGATCATGACCTGAGCCAAACCCAGATGCTTAACTGACTGAGCCACCCAAGTGCCCCACAAAGAACATATCCTAATAAGAGATAGTTGAGAGAACTCCTATCTGAGTACTTTCACGACTGAATCTTCCATCTAGTTATTCCCAGACTAGGATATCAATAGAGATGACATGGTTACTAAGTGTCACATTTTATTTTTATTATTTTTATATATATATATATTTTTTTTTTTTTACTTTTTTTTTAAGTTGGCTCCTCACCCAACATGGGGCTCAAACTCATGATCCTGAGTTCAAAAGTCACATGCTCTACCAACTGGGACAGCCAGGCACCCTTCACATTTTTAAACCTCACTTTATTAGGGGCACCTGGGTGGCTCAGTTGGTTAAGCGTCTGACTTTGGCTCAGGTCATGATCTCACAGTCCGTGGGTTCGAGCCCCATGTTGGGCTCTGTGCTGACAGCTCAGAGCCTGGACCTGCTTCACATTCTGTGTCTCCCTCACTCTCTGCCCCTCCCCCACTCACTCTCTGTCTCTCAAAATAAAATAATAATGACATTAAAATTTTTTTTAAAGAACCTCACTTTATTAAATCTTGTTTCTCTTTATACCCATACTTAAGTCAATGCAACCCATTTTTCTTCCCCCCCAAACTTTAATACCTCTGTTTTTGCTAATATCTCTAAATATGCTTCCAGAGCCTGTTCAAGTATCATCTTCTAGATAAAGCATTTTACTACCAATCTAGGCACCTTTTGTCATTCCTACTCTGCTTCATCAGACTCTATCCATACTTTAATGTACAATTTATAATGAATAATACTTGTTGGTTTCATGAACTAGGATAGTACTTTCCCATAAGTCCTCAATGATATCATTGCTGGGATGGATGAATAAATGGTTAGCTGGAAAAGACTTTTTTTGTTTTGTTTTTACCCACCCACCCCCCAGCTTGGCTGTTATCTTGTTATGACCTTGGTTCTTAATTGACCAAGTGAAGGCAATTCTCTGATCTACAAGCATTTTCTGGATCAGGGTCAGTACTGTTATCTTGACCAAAATTCAACTTATTCATCCACTACATCTTTATATTCAGTTATATTTTTTATGATAGCTCTTGGTCACATAGTACAGTAAGAATGTGCAAATTACTAGGAACAAAGTTCAACATGTGTGTCTCTGTCAGACTGCTCGCTTCTTGTTCTTGAGAACATGGTGCCCTGTTGTGCTGATTACCTGCTTATACATTTTTTTAAATTTTTTAAATGTCTATTTATTTTTGAGAGACAGAGACAGAGAGAGAATGAGCAGGGAGGGGCAGAAAGAGTGGGAGACACAGAATCTGAAGCAGGCTCCAGGCTCTGAGCTGTCAGCAGAGAGCCCCATGTAGGGCACCAACTCCTAGGCCACAAGATTATGACCTGAGCTGAAGTTGGACACTTCACCAACTGAGCCACCCAAGTGCCCCAACCTGCTTATACTTTTCGCACACAGCTCCATGAAATACCCTCATCCATCCTCTTGTCGTCTGTCATTGCAATTTGTAATTTTTTAGAGTATATTTTATAAGAATAGAATATATATACTCTGGATACCACAGCAGTTATTTTCTGTGAATTGGTAAGAGATATATATTCTGTCGAACCCAAAATTTTCAGACTATTTCTGAGGATTAATCCAAGGGTGGTTGAAATTTTTTCTGAAATTTGTTAGTGTTGAAATATTCATATGTAATCTCACTCCAAGATGGGTTATGGGTTACTCAACTTTTAGTTGAATTTAGTTAGTTTTAGAAAATTCAATAAAATTTTCTTAAAGTCGAGTAATTTTTACTTTCTCAAAGGAATATATAATGGAAAAGGCATATATATTATAAATATAGATGTACATCTATTCCTCCAAACCTCAAGTTCTTTGGGTAGCTAACTTTCTAACAAGGAGCTCCATCTAGTGGTACAATTAGAAATGTTTCAAAGGCACATATTTTCCAGGAGAAAAAAAAATAGCACAAATTACTTTTTCTCTTCTATATTCTAAACTTCTCTGTATGAATGTGTATCTGTGTGTGTCTGTTTGCATGTATGTGTGTACTCATTAAAGCATCCAGTTAGTAATTAAAATTCAACTTCCCATAACAATATTTTTGCTGTACTTTGTAAAAATGACTATAGCAAATATTTCAATATTTGCTAAATCTGAAACTCCTTATCACTTGTTTAACTGATTGTTAATTTGCTTCTTGTGACATGTAAATAGCATATATATCAATACCAAAGGCAAAGGATCAAAATTAATATATTTTTTCAATCCCAGAGACATTACATTTTTCTTTTTAAGTTCACTGAACTTTAAGTTCACTGAAACCAAAGTTATGATTTCTCATACATTTCCAATTGAGTCCCCATGTGTTATTCAATATGAAATTCAGATTCAAGTGAAGGGTAAAATTAAGTTTGCCACTTAAAAATTGCCCAGCTAAAATCTTCTGATCTCTCAGGTACCATGTCACATCTAAATTTCTGCTCTGGTTTGGGAAATGAGGGTGGGAGAGAGGCCACCGTGAGTTCTGAGTGAGAACTAGAATCATTCTTCATTTTTCTCTGAAGGCCCTAAATGTCTAGTTACACTGCTGGAGTGAATCATTAGTTCCAAGCCTCAGAATAGGGGTCAACCAGAAGACCTCAGAATTCATTCATTGTTAAATCATCACAGTGTGAACCTCACAGTATGATATTCTAACACTTAACAGCAGGGACCCCCAAAAAGGATGTTTGACAGTTTTTAAAATTTCCTCATAACTTGGAATAAAAATTATTTCGTGCCCTGAGCCATAAGAAATAGGTAGGCTGCTGTGCCAAATTCATCATGAAGCTTGCTGCACATGACAAATTACCTGACAGTTTTACTTTCTAGTTCTGGAAGAAAATATAAATAAATAACTAAATAAACCACTTTTTTCTTTTATTTTGTGAGTTGTTTTTGTTTGTTTGTTTTTTTACTAAAATCAGTTTTAGTTACTAAAAAAATTTTATGCCTAGTCCTTCCATGAATGATATATAATGCAAAAAGGAAAAGTGGAAAAGCAGGAAAAATATGCCTATGTGGGTAAACTCCATATAAAAATCCATCATTTTTTTGTTTCTAAACAGAGTGTACTGAGCAGTTGATGTTACCTCCTTGAAGGCAGGTATTGTAACTTTATTTATCATTGGATTCCTAGCACTTAGCACAGGGCCTAAACTAGAGTAGGAATTTAAATTTGTTTAAATAAATGAACTATCAAATCAATGAGGGTTCTCTTCCTAACAATCAAATTGTATTTTAGGGCAGAATTAATTATTATTGTTAGAGCATAATTAATCATGATTTATATTTTTTCCTGATTTCAAGTATATATGTCAATATGTTTATTTTTATAATGTCATGAAATTTTAACTTTCTATTTATATGAAATACCTTTTTTTTCCTGTCAATGCCAATTTTAAATTGTGAAATTTTATTTTTTTTAATGTTTATTTATTTTTGAGATGGGGTGGCTAGGAGAGAGAGACACAGAATCTGAAGCAGGCTCCAGGCTCTGAGCTGTCCCACGAACTGTGAGATCGTGACCTGAGCTGCAGTCGCACGCTTAACCAACTGAGCCACTGAGGCGCCCCTTAAATTGTGAAATTTAAGCAGATGAACTAGATACTGTAAGATGTTGCCACATCCACAGTGATGTTAGTCTAACAAAAAAGCATTCCCAATTATCTTATTCCTTTCAATCCACTAAAAGAACAAAATACAAAGAAATGTAACTGAAATTACTCAGTTAATGGTGAGAATAATGACTTCCCTCTAATCTCCTTCATGTAAGCAACAAGAGTTCCAGTCACTTCTTACTCAGACAAATAAAAGAACAAAATCTTAATTTTGAGAGTGGAATTAGGTCTTAATTGATCATCTCTTTTCCAGTTTGACATCCTTCTTTCTTTCTGCTCTCCCAGGGAAACTAACTATTCCTTCTGTCTTATGTTTCCCGTCATCATATCCCTGCTAAGTTTTTTCTATTTCTGGTCTTGGGATATTTTATGAGAGAACAGAAAGAATTAAAATTAGCTTCCACTTGCTGTGCTTTGTTGAATCCTTATGACGACCCCATGAAGGAAAGGTAGGAAATTGCAGAATGATTAAGTAAATATTGAACATTATTCAGTACTTTGCAAAGTTAAGATTCGAAAACAAGTTTGTCTAACTCTGAGCTACTACACAGAACCACCTCTTTTTTGGTGATAGATAGTTTGGGGCTCCATTATATTCTCCAAGGAATCTCTAATTTGGCTAGCCAACTGTTCTTGGAAGAGTGACATTGTACTACTTAACTAGTAGTGCTATATTCAGCTAGTAGGAGAGACAAATATTGTTCAAGGACAACTAACTTGATCTAAGTACCCTCACTGTCTTGTGCCAGTGGCCAGTCAGTGTTAACTAAGTGGGAGACCAATTTGGGGCCTGAGAGCGAGCCATCACGGTGATGAGAAAACCGGCAGCTGTGCTATTCCTTGGTTTATCTTCATTCTCTTGTCTGTTGTCCCTCCGTTCTCCCTGTATTATCAGGTGTTTGAGGTGAAGAGAGAAATCTCCAACTCAGACAACCAGTATCTCCCTCTGTGAGAAACCCAGTGGTCTTATGCTGAGAATATTTTGATATGTGTGTCACCCACATGAACCCAACTTTACTTTGCAAATAAAAACTAACATTTAAAAAATATTTTTAATACACATGGACTCTTCCAGGAATGCAAGTCTAATAAGGAAAAAAAATTGTACTTTTATTTTTTCTGGAGCTTTAATTTGTTTACCATTTTAGAAAATTATGACATTGATCAAAAGTATTAATAGTGTTATAGTATTTTCGTTGCCAGACCAAAGCCCCTGTATTCATTTACGTTGTTTAGCTGTTGCATTTTGATGATTTTGTGTTTATGTGTAAATATCTAACTATTTTGTTTTCTAGTACACTTGAGCCTATGTACATACGGAAATGTAAATCATTTATCATCTATCTTTTTATTATCTTTTATATTATAAATGACTATTATGTGATTTATAAGTTATGTCTGTAGATGAGGTGTATTACTTATGAATGTAATTTTAGGATATTTGTTACAAAAAGGAATTAGGGGGGTCCCTGGGGGGCTTAGTCGATTAAGTGTCTGACTTTAACTCAGGTTCATGAGTTCGAGCCCCACATCGGGCTCTGTGCTGACAGCTCAGAGCCTGGAGCCTGCTTCGGATTGTGTCTCCCTCTCTCTGCCCCTCCCCTGCTTGCACTCTCTCTCTCTCTCAGAAAATAAACATTAAAAAATCTTTTTTAAAAACAAGGAATTAGGTCTGAAAAGGATGAGAATTTCTGCTAGCCCATTCTCTCCTTAATTTGGCAACTTTTCTTCTGAAAATCTGAGCTGAAGAGATAAATATTTAGAAGATGGAGAACAGCTTAACTTGGCTACTACTCAAGAACTCAGGAATATCTACAGTGGTCCAGTCAGTTGTTTTTTCTACAGTGATTCTATGGATGCTGGAGGGCCTGATGGTCCTTTGAATAAATCTCTTTGTCCAAGAACATTCCCTATAAAACTGTTTTTATTAATTAATGACTTAAATTTTATTTATTATTATTATTTTAGTTTTGTATTTTTATTTAAATTCCAGTTAACATTTAATGATACTGTGTAATATTAGTTTTAGGAGTAGAATTTAGTGATTCATCACTCATGTATAACACCCAGTGCTCATCACAAGCGCTCTCCTTAATATCCATCACCCGTTTAGCCCATCCCACACCCAGTTCCCCTCCAACAACCCCCATTTTGTTCTCTATAGTTAGAGTCTGTTTTTTGGTTTGCCTCTCTTTTTTTTCCTCTATGTTCATCTGTTTTGTTTCTTAAATTCCACATATGAGTGAAATTATACAGTATTTGTCTTTCTATGGCTCACTTGGTATGCTTAGCACAGTACACTCTAGCTCCATCCACATCCTTGTAAACGGTAAGATTTCATTCTTTTTTATGACAGAATAACATTCCATTGGGTATGTATCACATCTTTATCCATTCATCAGTCGATGGGCATTTGGGCTCTTTCCATAATTTGACTATTGTTGATAATGCTGCTATAAGCATCAGATAATGCTATAAATGTTGCATGTGTACCTTTGAATCAGTATTTTTTTTAACATGTATTTATTTATTTTGAGAAAAGAGAGAGAGAGAGAGAGAGAACATGAGAGGGGGAGGGAAAAAGAGAGAGAGAAAGAATCCCAAACAGGATCCACATGGTCAGCACAGAGCCCAACTTGAGGCTCAATCTCACAAACTATGAGATCATGAACTGAGCAGAAATCAAGAGTCAGTCGCTTAACCAACTAAGCCACGCAGGCGCCCCTAAATCAGTATTTTCGTATCCTTTGGGTAAATACCTAGTAGTGCAA
Organism: Cryptoprocta ferox; assembly: GCA_028646485.1. Classification (NCBI taxonomy): domain Eukaryota; kingdom Metazoa; phylum Chordata; class Mammalia; order Carnivora; family Eupleridae; genus Cryptoprocta; species Cryptoprocta ferox. The sequence goes on from CM053571.1 coordinate 32,202,245, forward strand.
TTGGTGGATCGTAGTTCTATTTTTAACTTTTTCAGGAAACTCCATACTGATTTCCGGAGTGGCTGCACCAGTTTCCATTCCCACAGGCAGTGTAAACAGGTTCCCCTTTCTCTGTGGCCTTGCCAACAGCTGTGTTGTTAATTTTAGCTATTTTGACAGATGTGAGGTGATATCTCATTGTAGTTTTGATTTGTAGTTCCCTGATGATGAGTGATGTTGAGCGTCTTTTCATGTATCCTTTAGTCATCTGGATGTCTTCTATGGAATAATGTTTCTTTGTGTCTTCTGCCCATTTCTTAACTGGATTATTTATTTTTGGAGTGTTGAGTTTGATAAGTTCTTTATAGATTTTGTATACTAACCCTTTATCAGATATGTCATTTCCACATATCTTCTCCCATTCTGTAAGCTGCCTTTTGGTTTTGTTGATTGTTTCCTTTGCTGTACAGAAGGTTTTTATCATGAGGAGGTCCCAATAGTTCATTTTTGCTTTTGTTTCACTTGCCTCCAGAGATATATCTAGTAAGAAGTTGCTACAGATGATATCAAAGTGGTTGCTGCCTGTGTTCTATAGGATTCATGTAGGTCTTTAATCCATTTTGAATTTATTTTTGTGTATGGTATAAGAAAATTGTCCAGTTTTGTCCAAATTTTGACCATACTGTCTACAGTGACTATAGTACTACACTTCTACAGTTTAAAGTACAGAATCCTGATACCTCCAGCTTTGCTTTGCTTTTTCAGGATTGCTGTGGCTATTTGGGATCTTTTGTAGTTCCATAAAAATTTTAGGAATGTTTATTCTAGCTCTGTGAAAAAAGCTCATGGTATTTTGATAGGGATTACATTAAATACATAGATTGCTTTGGGTAGTATAGACATTTTAACAACATTTGTTTTTCCATTCCACTAGCATGGAATGTTTTTCCATTTCTCTGTGTCATCTTCAAATTCTTTCATAAGTGTTCTATAGTTTTCAGAGTACACAGCTTTTACAGCTTTGGTTAAGTTTATTTCTAGGTATCTTATAGTTTTGGGTTCAATTGTAAATGGGATTGATTCTTTGATTTCTCTTTCTACTCTCTCATTATTGGTGTATAGAAATGCAACAGACTTCTGTACATCGATTTTGTATTCTGAGACTTTACTGAATTCGTGTATCAGTTCCAGCAATTTTTGATGGAGTCTTTTGGGTTTTCTACATAAAGTATCATGTTGTTTGCAAATAGTGGAAGTTTGGTTTTTTCCTTGCCAATTTGGATGCCTTTTATTTCTTCATGTTGTTTGATTGCTGAGGCTAGGACTTCCAGTACTATGTTAAATGGTAATGGTGAGAGTGGGCATCCCTGTCACATTCCTGACCATAGAGGAAAAACTCTCAATTTTTCCCCTTTGAGGATGATATTAGCTGTCAGTATTTTGTTATATGGCCTTTATGATATTGAGGTATGGTCCCTCTATCACTACTTTGTTGAAGATTTATATCAAGAATGGATACTGTACTTTATCAAATGCTTTTTCTGCATCTATTGAGGGGACCATATGTTCCTCATCCTTTTATTTTTATGTGGTATGTCACAATGATTGATTTGCAAATATTTGACACCCTTGCAGCCCAGGAATAAATCCCACTTGATGGTGGTGAATGATTCTTTTAATGTACTGTTGTATTTGATTTTCTAGAATTTTGTTGAGAATTTTTGATTCCATGTTCATCAGGAATATTGGGCTATAACTCCCTTTTTTAGTGGAGTCTTTGTCTGGTTTTGGAATTAAGGAAATGCTGGCCTTATAGAATGAGTTTGTAAGTTTTCCTTCCATTTCTATTTTTCATAATATTCTCATAATTGTTTGTATTTCTGTGCTGTTGATTGTGATTTCTCCTCTCTCATTCATGATTTTATTTATTTGGGTCCTTTCTCTTTTCTTTTTGGTAAGTCTGGATAGGGGTTTATCAATTGTATTAATTCTTTCAAAGAGTCAGCTTCTGGTTTCACTGATCTGTTCTACTGGTTTTTTGTTTTGTTTTGTTTATTTGTTTTTATGTTTCTATATTATTGATTTCTGCTCCAATCTTTATCATTTCCCTTCTTCTGCTGGCTTTAGGCTCTGTTTGTTGTTCTTTGTCTAGCTCCATTAGGTGTATTTGAGATACTTGAGATTTTTCTTGCTTCTTGAGGCAGACTTGTATTGCTATATACTGCACTCTTGCTATATCTGAAAGGTTTTGAATTGTCCTGTTTTTATTATCATCTGTTTCCATGTATGTTTAAATTTATTCTTTAATTTCCTGATTGGCCATTTATTCTTTAGTAGATTGTTCTTTAACCTCCATGTATTTGTGGCCTTTCCAATTTTTTTCTTGTGGTTGACTATAAATTTCATCGTGTTGTGGTTGGAAAATATGCATGGTATGATCTCATTTTTTTTGTATTTGCTGAGGCCAGATTTGTGACTTATTATGTGATCTATTCTGGAGAATGTTCCATGTACACTAAAGAATGTGTATTCTGCTGCTTTATGTTCTGAATGTTCTGAATACAGCAATTAAGTCCTCCTGGTCTAGTGTGTCATTCAAAGCCTGTTTCCTTAGATGATCTGTCCATTGATATAAGTGGAGTGCTAAAGTCCCCTACTATTATTGTATATTCCCAATGAATTCCTTTATGTTTGTTACTAATTTTTTTGTATATGTGGTTACTCCCAAGTGGGGGCAGTGAGGCATAAATATTTAAAATTGTTAGATCTTCCTGTTGGATAGACCCCTTTATCATGAAATAGTGCCTTTTTCATCCCTTGTTGCAGTCTTTGGTTTAAAATCTAGTTTGTCTGTTGTAAGTTTTGCACTCCGGCTTTCTTTTGACATACATTTGCATGATAAATGGTTCTTCATTCCCTCTTTTAATTTGCAGGTGTCTTTAGGTCTAAAATGAGTCTTTTGTAGGCAGTATATAGATGTGCCTTTTTTTTTTCTTATCTATTCTGACACCCTATGTCTTTTGATTGGAGCATTTAGTCCATTTACATTCAGAGTAATTATTGATAGATATGAAGTTGGTGCCATTTTATTACTCATTTTGTCATTGTCTCTGGAGATACTCCTTTCTATGTTGTTTTTGATCTTTCTCTCCCACTCAAAAAATCCCCTTTAATATTTTTTGCATAGCTAGGTTAGCAGTCTTGAACTCCTTTAGTTTTTGTTTGGGAAACTCTTCATGTTTCCTTCTATTCTGAATGATAGCCTTGCTGGATAGAGTATTATTGGCTGCATATTTCTCCCATTCAGCACACTGAATATATCATGCCACTTTCTTCTTTCCTACCAAGTTTCTGTGAAGAGATCTGCTGCTAACTTATTTGTCTTACGTTAGAAATTAGGGACTTCTTTTCCCCTGCTGCTTTTAGGCCTTTTTCTTTATCTTTATATATTTTTAAAATGTAATATGATATGTCTTGATGTTGGCCTGGTATTGTTGATTTTAATGGAGTTCTCTGTGACTCCTAGATTTGGATGTCTGTTTCCTTCCCCAGATTAGGAAGTTTTCAGCTAGAATCTCCTCAAATAAACCTTCTTCCCTTTTTTCCCTCTGTTCTTCTTCTGGGCCACCTATTATATCAATGTTATTATTCTTTATGGAGTTCTTGAGTTCCCTTAGTCTATATCCGTGATATTATTTTCCTTTCCCTCTTCTTTTCAGCCTTATTATTTTCCATAATTTTATCTTCTATATCATTTATTTGTTCCTCTGCTTCTTCCATTCTTGAAGTCATTATATTCAGTTGGTTTTGCATCTCAGTTATAGCAATTTTCATTTCAGACTGACTAGTTTTTAGGTCTTTTATCTCTTCGGTAAGGGACTCCATGTTGTCTTATGCTTTTCTCAAGCCCAGTCAGTATCCTTGTGATTGTTGCTTTAAATTCTGGATTAGGCATATTACTTATATCTTTTTAATTGATCCTTGACCATGAACTTTTCTCTTTATTTCTTTTGGATGAATTCCTGTGTCTTGGCATCTGTCTAGGTTTCTACCTTCTTCTGTGTATTAGGAAAGCCTATTGTGTTTCCTGCTCCTGAAATTAATGGCTTTATGAAGAAGAGGTTGTATACAGTCCAGGGCCTGGTGCTTCAGGAAGTGTCTCTGGTGTATGCTGTGTGCACTCTGCTGCAGTGTTTTGACTGCTCTTCCCCTCAGGTCAGTCCTCAGTAGAGTTTCTTCTTGCCTATAGCGGAGAGGGTCTGGACCTTGGCCAGAGTGTGGTGAGTTTTAACTAGGTGTGCTCTGGGCAGCTTGATAAAAGAATCTGATAGTATTTCCACTAGAGATAAGTTTTGCAGGATTCTATGGTGAGTAGATGTGGTGTGCGCAGGGGGTGGGCAGGAGGGGTTGTGCTGATCTTCTGGGGGAGAAGCCCACTTCTCTGGTTCGCAGGCACACTTGCCTGAGAAAAGCAGCAACTTCAGAGCAAAGAGGGGTTGGGCTTGGTGTAAGAGGTTTAAGCCTCCATTCTTGGTGCTATATTGCTTACTGAAGTTAGTTTATGCTAATGGACAGGGTTGGAAAATGGTACTAGCCTTCTCCCTTGTCCCTGGAGAGGCAGGTTCATGCCCACCACTATCCAGGGAGCCCTACCAGAAGAGTGAACAATCTTCCCTCCTATATCCCAAGTGCTCCTCAGATCTCTGCCTTTACCCTATCTGTGTCTGGGCCATCTGCCTGCCTGGGTGCAGTGTATTTGTGTTCTATCCCAAACAGGCCAGCTGAGTTTTAAAACTAAACTTTAGGGACCTGTTTTGGATAGCCCCATGCTGGTCCTCTGGGAGAGGATCTTGCCACGCTGGAACTGATACATGTTTGCAGGTTTGTCCCATAAGGGCAGTAGCACTAAAGTAAAAGGGGGTGGATTTTAGAGTAACATGCAGCAAAGAGCCAGTGTATATGTTAGCCATCCTCAGGTGTCTCTGCGCATATGTTGAGGGGCAAGGCAGTGTAATGGCAATGCCGCCTCTCCTAAATATCCTGCAAAAGAGGGAACTGTCTCTCCCAGTGTATCCCAGGGGATCCTCAGATTGCACCATCTGCTCCCAGGCTATCTGTCCTCCTTCTCCACAGGAGCATTACAGCACCGTCAGGGCTCCACACTGGTTGTGCTGTAGGCCTCTAAAACTCTAGTCCTTGAGCCCTACTCATTGTAAAAACTCACAAAAATTAGCCCCTCTCATTTTCCCAGTGTTAGGCTTTGGGGAAGTGTTTTCCTTGAGCAATACACGTGTTCCTTTCTCTCTCTCTCCCTCCTACCCCCACAAACCAGGGTTCTCTTTTCTCTACAGCACCTGTGACCCATTTCTCCCCAAATCACATGTTAACACCTCCTACCTTCTACAACATGGCCTCTTCTTTCCCTCTAGTTGTACAGTTTTTTCTGTCAGTCCTTAGATTGATTTCTTGGGTATTCAGAATGATTTGATATTTATCTAGCTGTGTTTGAGGGACAAGGCAAGCCTATGGTCCTCCTAACACTCTGCCAACTTACCACCTTTCCCCCTCCATAACTTTATTTATAAGTGGATTTGAAGTAGGACATGTTTCTTAGCTGTGAGGCTTTTTGTCAACTATTTGATGTAGACTAAGAAAAACATTCCATTACAAGATGTATGCAAATTAGCATCATCTACATATTTATGGTTTAATTACATTTATAGTTTATCTACATAACATTCTTGTGAGTCATCTATATAAAAAGTCCTAAGGTTGAGGTACTTGCTACTGTGTAAAGTAAGTAGTCCAATTGTTAATTAATGCGCCCACTCTTACTTAAGGCTCTTCTTTCTACACTCATATTCCAAGAGGTGAGAGAGAAGAAAGAAGTAGAAACAGCAGAAGTCAATGTGTTCCTTCTTTTTGCTTCATTACTTTGGCCTCCTTTTCTTCCAATTGTTTTCTTTTTAATTTTTTTCATTATTTTCATTTCCTTCCATCCTCTCTCCTTTCTGTTTTTACTTCCTTCTCCACTTTTAAGCAGACAGCTATAGGACAATTCACAAATAAAGATTACAAATGCCGTCCAGGGAAGTCTAAAGCAATAGGTCCAAATCTAAGTATAAAACCTTAAAAGTCTTCAGATTAAAAAAAAAATTCAACCAGCTTTGTTGAATTCTGCATTTAATTCAGACTTGAAATGAAAACTAGAGACACATATGCAGACATTATGCAGACATAAAGACATAAAAGTAGTCAGAAATAAAGAAAGGGCAGTAAGTTCACATCATTGCAACATCTATGCTATTCAGGTGTCCATACTTCATAATAGTATTACTTTAGTTTGTTATTTGGGAACTCTACAAATAGCCCTTTTTGAAGTGGTAATATAAATTTGCCCTTCAACCCTGCCAAAGCTTCACTCTAACAAAAAGAAAAGCATTACATTGAGCCATTTTTCCAAATGTATTTGGTAATTTCTATTTTTTATGTGGTTTCAATGTTTTACATGTTTTAAAACTGAAAATACAGTCTGTTGGAGGGTATTCATTCTCTGATATGATTCCCTATAAATGACAGAAACCTATGAAGCTGCTTCAGACTATATATGTGCATTTACAAGGCCAGAATAAAGTCGAAAAATGTCTCCAATTGAAAATAAAAACTGAAAAAAAAAACCCTAATTAGTTTTAGTATGTTTGAGATTAATAATTAATATTCAGGGACATCATCATTGTGAAACAGAGTCAAGACAGTCACTTAATGACTTGAAAATCTAGAATGGCCGTTATCACTTATACATTTTTATTGTATATATATTTTAGTTTTACTATCAAAATCTAAATGAAGAGTTTATCACAAATGTAATACACAACAGAGAATAGGGTGGGTTGAAGAATAAGCCATACTTTATTAAATCAGTTTTTAAATTGTTTTTTTCACAAGCTGAAGGCCACTAATATCCACTAATTTTTACTTATGGGTTCCAAATCATCTCTTTTATTATGCCTTATCATCTTGAAGTATTAAAACCTCACCTGATGTCCAATCCTGCTTCCACCCCAGTTTCACCATCATTTTTCTCTCTCTCTCTCTCCAAATGTGAAAATAAATATGTACTTTCTCAGATAAATGCAGGAAATCAACACTGTTAGCAAGGAAACTCTAAAATATAAAAGCAAAGTGATCCAGCATGTGTTTATTTTAGTTTTTTTTTAATTAGTTAATTTATTTTTGAGAGAGACAGAGACAGTGTGAGTGGGGGAGGAGCAAAGATAGAGAGAGAGAGAGAGAGAGAGAGAGAGAGAGAGAGAGAATCCCAAGTGGACTCTACACTGACAGCACAGAGCCCAATGCAGAGCTTGAACTCATGAAACCGTGAGATCATGACCCAAGCTGAAACCAAGAGTCCAACGCTTAACTGACTAAGCCACCCTGGTGCTCCTGTGTTTATTTATTAACTACTACTTAAAGAGGACTAATTTTAAAAATATTAATGCTGGGGATCCCGCGTGGCTCAGTTGGTTGAACGTCCAACTTCAGCTCAGGTCATGGTCTCACATTTCTTGAGTTTGAGCCCCGTGTCAGGCTTTGTGCTCACAAACAGCTAGGAGCCTACTTCAGATTCTGTATCTCCCTCTCTTTCCCCTTCCCTGCTCATGCTCTGCCTCTCTCTGTCTCTCAAAAATAAATAAATGTTAATTAAAAAATATATTAATGCTTCCCACCAATTGAAATCCTACTACACTAATGAAGACACAAGTATTTAGAGAACTGCTTGCAAGTATGTATACCCCTTCCCCTTTTGTATATACTATCCCCTGTAGCTAATGAGCTTCTGAGCAGTTCCTCAGAGCAATCTGAAACTGTTTTCCAGGCCACAGTCATCAGAAACACAACTATTAAAGCATTTACTAACCTACTTTGAGATTGGCTTTTCTCTCAAGTTAACATCACTTTCGTAATATGTTCATCCAACTTAAGACCCCTTCTCCTTTTTATACCTTGAATTTTACTTGTATATGGTTACTACTCATGGATTTTTTCTTTTTTTAACTTCCATCTCTTCTCCCTGTAAGTCCTGGTGCTTGCTACTGTTTGCCTACATTTTAAAGTGTATCTCCTCCCCACCCCCCAATATACTACAATATATCTCAGACTCAATAATACAAGATGCATAAATTCCTGAAACAATGTGAAATATTTTAGTCTTTGTAATCAGCCAAGTAGATCATGAAATATAAATCATGAGCCTCTGTTCTTGCTTCAGTGTGAAAAATCAAGCCACCGCAATGAAGGAAACTGAACACAAAGCTAACCTAAGAGTGCCATCTAGTGAAGAGATTTACTATGACAACAGGCTGTTCATTTACATAGGCTTTTCTTAAAATAACACATGAAAATTGGGGAAAGCTGTACAGCAAAGGAAAATCCTAGCTAATATCTGGAAATTAAGGAAAGAAATTGGAACCTACAGAAAGAAATAACGATTATCATTGCCTTCTTTCTCTCCTTACAGAAAACTTTCTATCCAGCTTAGAAGCTATGGACAAGGAAGAGGAAGAAGCCTGTTGTGTTGTCTCAGAAGAGTTTTACATACTATGCCTGAAACAGGGTAAGAAGGACCATACACCTCATATTCCATGGTGGGATAGAGCACTCACTGGCTTAACTACTGTGAGACAGAAAAAAGAATGGCAAAGAAAATAACCAGAAGTTGAAAAAAATGCAGCTTTCCCTCAAGAAGATTTGACAGTGGTATTGATGACTGTAGTAAAGACAATTTTAATAATGGCTGCTATGGGAAGTACAAGAGAAAGGAAGCCCAGATGGGAGCGTGGAAGTTTAATGACTACCTTGGGAGGGAGGGTGTAGGAAGGCACTGAGACAAAGATATTTGAAATCCCATTCATACACCAAACATTCTTGCACAGGGGAAGAGTTTGGTAAACTCCTGGTGTATAAATATAACTTGGAGCTTTGTTTACCTAAGTGTCTATATTTTTAAAATAAAGTTGAGTGTCTTAAAAAATAAAGTGTGAGGCTTTTGTCAAGCACTATAATACCTAAACTTGATCCAGACAGGTGGGAAAGGGGGCATCTCTTGCCGCTCCATTAATGGATTCCATAAGGAAATAAAGCCCAAATTATACTACATACACTCAAATTTCACCATAGGCTCATTAGAAATATGAGATTTTAGGCCCCATTTGCTAAGATTTAGGCGATTGATCTGGAATAAAACCATGGAATTTTTATTCTTAAAAATCATCCCTATTCTGATATACCTGGTGTGGGACCACAATTTGAGAATTACTTCCTACTAAGCCAAGGGCAAGAGAGCTAAGGTTTACCGCTTCAGACTAAGCAAAGTGAAGCGGAGGGACAAGGAATTATAGTTTATGCTTCTATTGTTACCTAGCAGTTCTAGAGGACTCCAAGACTACAATGGGACCTCCTCAGCCCAGTTTTCTGGGGATTTTTAAAATGGTTCTAACATTGGAGAACTCATCAAGAATTCTAACTTACGAGACTTATCAGGCCCAAGCAAATTGGGACAGCTGGTCTCCCCATTGAAGGAACTTTCTTTAAAGAATTGTGCAAAGTTGTAGCTACCAGAAGCAAGCTTAGCAAAGAACCAGTGGGCCTCTTGGAGTAATCTGGACTTGAGAATCCAGCTGCTGGGGAATCACTATTAGGAATTACACCAGGAGGTGGAGTAAAGGCCCCACGGAAGCAGCTACCTTTGCTAGCAATAAGGAAGAGACAGTTATTCAGAAGCACTCATTGATTGGAGTCATCACAGGGGCAGTAGATAATCTGTCCTGCTGGAAAAACTTTTTTCTAAGTGTTTGTTACTCCTTATTTGTTAAAGGTGCAAAAAACAGTAAAATGAAGGGAGAATGGGGAAAAGTGAATTTGCACAACTTGCTATGTTGTGACACAAGCCATGCTGATTTGACTAATAGAAGACTGAACTTGGTGTGAAGTCTTCTGAAGCCTTCAGTTCCACCAACATGTCAGTACTTTATGTCAGTACTGTTCTCCTAGGAACAGTATAGCTCTTCACCCTACATTTTACTATAATTCTTCCCAAATGAAAAAGAAAAAAAATCCTGTTGGGAAGCCTAATGAGTTTTAAGACCCAGAAGCTCAAGCCAATTCTACAGACCTTGAATTTATTTTTTATTTATTTATTTTTAACATTTATTCACTTCTGAGAGAGACAGAGCATGAGCAGGGGAAGGGCAGAAAGAGAGGGAGACACAGAATCTGAAGCAGGATCCAGGCCTTGAGCTGTCAGCACAAAGCCTGACGCAGGGCTCGAACTCACTCACCGTGAGATTATGACCTGAGCCAAAGTGAAACGCTTACCACTAAGCCACCCTGGTGCTCCTACAGACACTGAATTTTTGACCAAGCTCTATAATGGTTCATAAAGATGTGATAGAAGAAGACAGGTTTACATGGGGAGAGAGGTGGTTGACTTTGCCCAAACACAGAAAATATAATACAAATTTTATAAAGTTTATTGTAAATTACATCTATTTGAAGTTACATGTGCTTGATACCAATGATTTCAATTTCATTGAGAGAAGTCAGGTCTATTTTCTTCAAATTTCTTCTTTAAAATCAAGAAGGTTAAATAAATGAATTTCATTTCAGAAGATCATTTTTTTAGAAGATCAAACTTTGTTACGATCTGTTTAATCATAAGGTATTCTTTTTTTGCACCAAGGGAGATTGAATGAACTTGAATGAGTATGGCAGAAACAACCAGTTGCTCGCCCAAATCCATGAGTGTCTCTTCTTCCCAGACACATAACTAGACCATGCTTTCCTACCTCACTTTTACTTAAGTATGGTCACGTGACTGGTTAGCCAATAAAAGGGTAGCAGAAATGGTATGCACTATTACCAACATTGGTTTATGAAAATCTATCACACCACACATTCTCAATGCACTTTTCCTTTCAAGCTGACAAGGATGGTAGTCCACATGACAGAACCTCCATCCAGTTGGGAGCCTGCATGACTGCTCAGCAAGATATCTTGTCCAATTGTCACTTAACAGGTAATCCAAATGAGCAAAATTTTCCAAACAAAAATCTATTTTGTAAGAGCTATTGTATGCTTTGGGGAGTATTAGCAAAGTTAGACTACTTTCATTAATTTAAGCAAAATGCCAGGATAGGCTGCCATATAGAGCTATTGCTGTAAAAAGAAGATATTCAGGCGGTGAGCGTGTAGTAGAGCCGGTGGTACCCTGTGCGATGGCCTCTGATCACCTCAATGCAGAAGTCCTTCCTCTAAGACAGTCCATTTCCCAGCAGAGTGTTAAACATGAAGGGATACTGCAGCAAGCAAGCAAGATGTTTCTAACTCATTTTTGTTAAAGGTAATAAAGGTTATGAGCTCATAGTAAAATAAATAATGAATAAATTATAGGCAAAAAAGAATGTGTCATGCTGCTACTTAACATTTATTTCCCCCAATTGAAATTTTGATTAAACATACGTTTTGAGTTAGAAGTCATTTGAGAGGCTTCTGAATGTTGAATCCATATTTTAAAAAGCACATATGTCTCCTAAGGACCTATAAAGTGGAGACTGGGGTAAATGTGCCAAAAGCTTAAGAAAAGGAAACCGCTTAAGTAAGGGAAGTGTTGCTAATAAGTGAAAAGGTTACCTTTTATTGAGTGTACACATTTATGTTAACAGTTTTAAGTTTCGTTCAAGCAGCGTTGCCAAGATTAAAGTTTATAATTAAGTCCTCATTTTACAAAGATGTCAGTTAGTTTATTCAGTGGTTTTGTGATTTAATTAATGACTAAGACAACTTATTTGAAGCCTGAGTAGTTTTAATAGTTAAGTATAGTTTAGATTACTAACTTGATGTTCCACAGGGACTGCTCGCTTGTGAAAGGGCAATTCCCTATAAGACTTCTTTATGTTTAAACCTGTTCTCCCTCAGCATAGTGTGTTTTATGAGTCAGTCATGTGGGTTTCCACACAACGGTCTTAATAGCAGCTGCTTCCCAACCTCCCTTCCACGAAAGACACACATTTTATGTCTTTATAGGCTTGGTTCTGTATTTGCGGTGAGACTGGTAAGAGAGAGTTAAAACTCCTACACATGTATCTAGAAAGATATACTCCATCTAATGAATGCAGGGACCACTGCTGGTCACAATATCATGACCAAACAAACCTAAATAAGAATTAAGTAATGGGCCAGGGAGATAAAAAGCAGACCCTAAAAGACACAAAAAGCTTCGTTACACTGAGCTCTGGCCTTTGCGGCCTCTTAATAGAGATTTGTTTTGCTGGAGAAGAGGATAGCAAAGGAAAGCAAAAGGAAAAGAGGTATTGGGCCTGATTAACAAGGATTCAGTATGTCAGAGGTAGAAGAAAGAGAGTCATTGAAAAAAATGTTATAATCTAATATTTGGTGAAGACTAAACACTTATTTACTAAGGATTACAGAATTCTTTAACAGAGTTTATATTGAGTATACTAAGACTTCATAATAAAAACTCTTAAAAAACAGACATCTCCTCAAAAGTGAACTCTAATGTCCTGTGTAAACTATGAACTTTGGGTGATTATAATGTGTCGATATAGCTTCAGCAATTATAACCAATGTATTACAGTGGTGGGGGATGGTAATAATGGGGAGGCTATGCATTGTGGGGAGATAGGTGGGGGTAAATGGGAAATCTTTGTACTTTCTTAATTTTGCTGCCAACCAAAAACTGCTCAAAAAATAAAGCTTTTAATAAAAATGTAAATAAATACCAAACGCCTCTGCTAAGTCTATAGTTGGTATTAGGGTATCGCCACACACACAGAAAGAGAGAAAGTAGGGGGCTGACACATATGAGAGCTCCATAGTTCAGACTGGGCTGCACTGTGTGTATATATATATACACACACACACACACACACACACACACACACACACACAAATATTGGTCTAATTTTCAGTAAGCCTCTACCACAGTGGGAAACAGAACTCACACAATGAGACAATAAAATAATACCAGAAAGTAGTATGTGACTAAATGTCAACACAAAACTGCATGGGCAAAGAGCATGGCCATGTGATATAAAATTTGGAAATGTAAATTCTAATCTCAGTTCTACAGTTGTTAGTCAGCCAATTCACTTTACTCTTCACCTCACCAAAAGATTGAACTACATGATCTCTAAATGTGCTTCCATCTCTAAATTCTAGGAGTTTAATTTTAAAGTTGAGCAGAGTAGGACAAGAACAAATGTTCCCTCAGAGGACATTTCGAGAAAACTAGACTTGAAATGAGCCTTAAAGCAAAAGGAGGTTTAAGAAAGCATCCAAAGAAGACAAAGAAGGCATCCAAACATGGAAAAAACTAACACAAAATAAAAATCTAAAACAGTACATGATGCGGCATGTCCTCTTGCTGCATGATAATTCATTTGAGTGGAGTAGAAAGACCATGTCAGAGGCAGCCTCCAGAGGAGATCATGAGGTCTTCTGAAAATCAGGATGAGAAATTTCACACGCATCTTTAGAAAACAATAGGAGAGGGGTGCCTTGGTGGCTCAGTCAGTTGAACATCTAACTCTTGATTTCAGCTCAGATAATGATCTTAAGTTCATGGGATCAAGCCCCACATCGGGCTCTGCACGGACAGCACAGAGCCTGCTTGGGATTCTCTCTCCCTCTCTCTCTTCCCCTCCCCTGCTCATGCTCTCTCTGTGTCTCTCTCAAAATTAATAAATAATCATTAAAAAAACAATAGGAGGGATACAATTAGAGAATAAAAGAGAAAGAATTAAGTGTTAAGGAAGTAGTTTCGGCAGTGAAATGGAACAGAATTACACAGGGAATCAAAATGATACCTTAATGAACCAGGGCTATTGACAAAAAGACTAGCTGGTCAAATAGTATGTTTTGAATAAAAATATAATTGTGTCAAACAAAGTGGAGATGTACTGGTTCTAAGTTGCTCTCAAGGCAAAAAAAAAAAAATAAAAATAAAAAGAAATTTAAGACTATTCTGTGTTTGCTGATTTCGTAAATAAAAAGAGGACTCTTATAATCAGCACTCCTCTGCCCCCACCTCCCCCATATCCTATGTCCTCACACAAAAGCAGGCACTGGAATAGCCACTGGCATTAACAATATCAGGAGGAAATAATGCAGTAAAATAATTATTTGCATTTTCTAAATGTTTACAATTAATTACACATTACACAATTACACATTTTGTAACAAAAAATAGAAGTAACTTTAAAAACTATTTAACATTGGGGCACCTACATGACTGAGTTGGTTGAATGTTGGACTCTTGATTTTGGCTCAAGTCTTGATCCCAGGGAAATCAAGCCCCACATTGGGCTCCACATGGAGCATGGAGTCTGCTTAAGATTCTCTCTCTGTCTCTCTCTGTCTCTCTTTCTCTCCCTGCCCCTCTCCCCTGCTCACGAGCACTGTCTCTCTCTCTCAAATTAAAAAAAAAAAAAAAAAAAAAGAGTACCTAACATAGACATCACTGAAAATGTTGAAATATATGTGGCTATAAGGCTATTGGTAGCCATATTATGGGTTAAATGTTTGGTCTTGTAATCAATAGTCTCATTTAAAAGATCTTCAGGGGTCCCTGGGTGGCTCAGTCAGTTAAGCATCCGACGTCAGCTCAGGTTATGATCTCACGGTTTGTGGGTCCAAGCCCTGTGTTGGGCTCTGTGTTGACAGCTCAGAGCCTGGAGCCTGCTTTGTATTCTGTATCTTTACAGAATCTCCCTCTCTCTCTGCCTCTCTCCTGCTTGTGCTCTGTCTCTCTCTCAAAAATAAATGTTAAAAAATCTTTTTAATAATTAAATAACCTTCAAGTTATCTACAGCTTCAAGTATGAAAGAATCACTTTGTGTGAATCAGGGAAAGGAACAGGAGGAGGCTCTTGCCATTGTGCTGTAGAAATTGATAAAGTTGGGTTGGCTCAGAGACAGTTCTGTGAAAAATGTCATGTTCGTGTACAGCTTGTGGAAACAAAAAGAAATAAGCAATACAGGAAATAAAATTAATCTTACATGGAGGAGCTAAGACAAAAGGCACTTCCTCAATGTGAAAAATCGCTGAGCCAAAATTGGTTAATAGCAGTTGCCTTCTGTAGACAGGAAACACGTTACACTTAAATTGTTTCATGCTATTAAGTTAAATAGAAGGAAGGGTTCATTTACTCAATGCATTGTTTCTGAATACAGGAAAGAAATACAACACATGGGAAAGTGATGTAATAAGTTTCATCATCATATTTATAGAGGCAAAGTAAGTCATCTCTGAGATGTGTACCTGTCAAATGTGACATGATGGAATAACAGCCCTTAGAGATTTGGATAAGAAATGTTGAACCAGCATCCTAAAGAAAAGTGACAAATGGTAAAGAATTAGAAATGAATACTGATGATATTATTGTACTTAAAATGCTTCCTTCTAAGAAAGTGATAGTTTGTGTTGATATCCTCACTGTAAATAATCTAAGCAATGCAGAGAATAAGTTTAATTAAATTTAATAAGACTTTAATTAAACTCTAAACAAACCATGCAGATTACCACTCTAGAAATAAACATGCTAATGGTTAGGTGAACACTTTTATAAATATATATTTTACTAGACATAAAATGTCACCTTTATTGAAGTATAATCAACACAATAAACTGCACTTATTTAAAATATACAATGTGGGGAGTTTGATATAGGAGGACACCCATGTCTTCTTTTGGGAATAATGGATATGTTTATTCCTTTGCTCTTTTAATAGACACTTAGAGGTTATTTTTAAGTAAATATTAAATCATTCTTAAAACCCCACAAAGTTGGTATTAACTTTAACCCCATTTAAAAATAAGAAAACTAAGGAATAAATGGGTTAAGTAAATCTCCAAGATGAGACAACTAGTGTCTGTCTGAATTTGAACCTAGGTGTTCTGGAATATAGACGATACTTTAAACTAGAAGATCTGTATGTACTGATAGAAGTGGTAGATGGAATTCCTTTTGCAAAAATTTAAATCACATAAGAACTTTATTTTAAATTAAAAGTAGTCAATTTTATTTTACTTGGATTAAAAAAAACAATTTAAAATGAAGGAATGATTGCACTTTAAATACGTTTTTCTTCACAACTAAAGATATTATTTCCACAAAAACCTACAAAAATAATTTCTTATAAACAGTAACAGAATAAAGGGAAATTGTGTCACTAATCTGGTTTATTTAACATCCTTTAAGGCCATATATTATATAACTCTAATGGAAAAAGCATGCTTGGTATTGGCTGGTCATACTGTCACTATCTGGAAAGCTTTCTCTCTTTGAAACTGAGTTTAACTGTGAGTAGGAGGGAGGGAGAAGCCTAGAGGGAGGTGGCGGAAGGGAGGGAGAGAGAGAGTGTCAACGAGAGACAGGGAGAGACAAAGTTAGGAAGAAAGAGAGAGGGGAGAGAGGAAGGGAAGGAGAGAGAGAATGTGACATGGGACACAAAAGAAGAAATTCTTAAGTGTAAGCAGTTGAAATCAGAGACAATTTGCCCTCCAGGGAACTTTGAACAATATCTGGAGACAGTTTTGGTTGTCACAACTTGAGTGTTTCTGGCATCTAGTGGGCAGAGGGCAGGGCTGCTGCTAACATTCCTACACTGTACAGATCAGCCTCCTTCTAACAACAAAGAATTATCCGTCCCCCCAAAGCCAATGTTCCTACAGTTGAGTATGTCCCAAGGGAGGTAAAGTCATGAGTGACTCAAAACTATGGACAGAACCAAAGACAGCAGGGACATTTAGGTAGTCTCAGCAGTAACAGTAAAAGCCAAAGCAGAGGGGAGCCTAGCAGTCGCCCACAGTGGCGGAGATCTTGTAGGGAGCAACAAAAACCTAATTTTGAGAAGAAAATAGAGGTTGCCAGAGAAGAACCAATTATGCTAGTCCTTGACTCATATTTGAGTTTCTCCCCAAGACCTACTGGGACATGTTTCTTGCTTTATGACTGATGAAACTGAAAAGTAAAATTCTCTCATCTGCCTTTTATTTTTCTGAAAACTGCAAGAGTCTAAAAGAATCTCCAAGTTTGATGAATTATATATTATAGTCCTATGAGCTTCAGTATTGAATATGCACATGACTTCTAATAAAATAGTTCACCCAGATCATTCATTCATGTCATCAAAATGTATCCAAGTTGTTTCCACATATATTGTCTCTCTCTTGTACACAGTAAATTAATCTTATAGTACTGGCACTGCCTGATCCTGAAACAGGATTTTCAGTAACTACTGAGTTAAAATAACTAAGATTATTTAAAATTAAGACAAAGAAAGTTTACCATCTCTCCTACTATTATTCTAGTATAAGTAAAGAATTAAACAAGATTCATGCAACAAAATTCTTTACAATTCCAAAAAGAAATGATCACTGCTGTCTTGATATAAAATACATTATAATTTCTATCATAAAATTATAACAAAAATCCATACTTTTAATAAGGTATCATTTTCTGACATTTTTGAAAGCCTGCAATGAAATTTCACAATTTTGTTAGATTAAATGCTTAAGCAATCTCCATTCTCCCTCTTAGGATGTCTTCCATATTTGTTTATGATCATTTATTATGATTTAGTTGTTTCAGATACATCTGAAATTACGACTTAGCATATAGCATTATTGTAACATTTTATTAATATAATGAAGTCCATTATGGGACAGAGTCTCAATTATAATCTACTACTTATTAAATGTATGAACATGAGCAAAGTATATATTTCTGTAAATCTCAAGATTTTCTATAAAATAGGAATCATCAGACCTATGTCATAGTTGTTAAAATAAGTAGAAATAATGCATGTAAAGCACATAGCACAGTCGTTGACAAATGGCAAGTGCTCATAAATATCAACAATTATTGCTGCCACTTGTATTACCACACCCTCAAAAAAACAATTTTTATTTAAAGTTCATTCAGTGCAAGGGCAATAGTCACAAAGCCGTTTATTTGGGACTACGACCACTTTGCTGCAGCCTTCTAAATCTAGAGCTTATTTTAAATTCGACTCATCATATAAATTGGGTAAAAAAAATTTCAAAATTTAAAACAAGTGAACTACTTTAAATATCATTTCATTTACCTCCTGGAAAATGAGAGACTAATCAAGAACCAATTCTGACAACCATTTTTTTTTTCAGTCTGACAACAGACAGAAAACTTGAGTCATAAAAGTATAATTCTTAATGATGGTGGAAGTCCAACTGTATTTCCATATGACAGATAAAGGTGTGAAAGTGGTTGTATCTACAATGAAAATGTTCACAGTAAGATATTTATGAAAGTAATTGCTCCAAATGCCGTAACAAATGAAGAAAGCACTGCTGCTGATTACTATACTGGAGACAGAGAGTAAGGACAAAGTGCTACAAAGAGAAGCCTTGCAAAACATTAATTGTCACAGCAATGCCAACAGGCTGAGCACACTTTCAAATTTAGAAAACCTAAGTAATATTAGGATGCCAAAAGGGAGCACAGATAGAGCTCTAGACATATCCAACAGAAACATTGGGGATGGGGGATTGAGGAGAGGCCTGTGTGAGTACACGCCTAATTTGAGAGTTCAAGAATAAAGTTAGTAGAGAAGACTTTTCATTTTGTTATGACTCCATTCCTTTAGGGCTCATTTTTGTGACCTATAGAACCACAGACAATTAAGTAGATTTTTCTATGGTTTTAGCCACAGGAAAATTGTGGCTTTTCACATTATTTGGCAAGTTAGAGAGAAAGAAAAGACTTCTAGCTATTATGTTTTTGGACTGTTACTCCAGTATATTACATCCCAGTTGCCCACCCCAACTCCCTCTGTCCCCCTAATTTCCCCCTCCTCCTTTCCCCTTCCTCCTTCTATCTCTTTCCCTCCATCCTCCCCTCTTACACACACACACACACACACACACACACACACACACACACACCCTTTTCTTTTTTGGCAAGAATTCAGTTTCTTCTCAGTGGAAGAAATTGTTCAGTGTGTTCAAAGTAATTGTCAGGCAATCACGTTATTTAAAATATTTCAGAAGATACTTTCCTGAACAACTGAACAGTTTAGGACAAAAGCCTAACTTCAAGTCTCAGATTAAACTGCTACAGTTCTAAAAAAATTTCAATCAGATCCAGCAAGAATATAATTCTTCTTTATTTGAAATAGAGATCTTTTCAGGAAGGTAGATTGTATACATTAATCTCCCTATGTCATGTAGAATGAGTTAACTTGATATGTCAAGTCAGGGCCAAGCCCAGCTGCCCATAGACCCTTTGTGTTTCTGTGTATAATGACACAACATTTTAATTGTATGTGATAGAAATATGATTTGGACTATCCAGGGGGGGGGGGGAAGTACTTTGAATATTGTAAAGAGGGGGAAATTATTTTAATGTTTCTTTGTATTTAGTACTTGCTTTTAATTTATAGACTATTCAAGAATTAATTTAATAAATTTTGGGCTCTATTTGGCAACTTTTATTGAGCAGTGAGTGTGGGGACCTAGCCTGCATTCAGCACTCTACATGAGAAAATGTGATCAGCGTTTATTGCTAGAGGTAAATTTCTGTTACAAAGATGAAAGTGCAGTGCCTAGTGGTTTTTGTTTAATTGTTGTTATTTGAACGTGAAGAAACACTTTTTTTATCCAGATTTGTATCTAAGACTGCAATGGAATGGGAGTGATTCTTATTCTCAGCATACAATGAGGCACCATTGTAACAATGGCTGAAACAGCAGAGATGGGAAACATCCCTGGTGCCAGCATGGAAATTTTCACCAGATCTGGCTCCCTCCCAAGTAACTATGTAGAGATGCCTCTGGTCGTGTAACCCAATTGTTATTATCAATTCAGGCTCATTACTAATTTGGGTTCATTTTGAGCCCCTAGTACACAATCCATCATGTCTAGTATTTTATATTCTGAAATATAAAATATTCTAGTCAGCATTCAGAAAAACATACACTACAAAAATCATATGTAAACAGTATGCTGAATTAGTTATTTACAAAGTGCAATAGTAGCAAAAAATCTTTCCAGTGGAAAAACATGGTGGCTTAGGGAAGATGAATTTGATTTTGGTCTGCTCAGAAAAATGAGTCATTCAGACATAATAGAGGGGAGAAACACATTCAATTCATCGAAAAGAACTTAATTCGTGCATTCATTCCCAAATATTTTTTGAGCGCTTACCAGAAAGCAAGCACTATTCTTGGTACAGGGTATACAACAATATAAAGTCCCTGTCCTCGAGGATCTTAAATTCTAGTGGTGGAAAACAAGCAATGAATTAGTGAACAAAAATATAACATGTTAGTTGGTGAGAAGTGCCATGAAGTGACAAGAAGTAAAATAAAACAGTAAGGAAGTAAAGAGTGTCATAGAAAGGAATGTTATTTTAGACAAGGGTGGCTAAGGAAGGCTTCTCTAATAAGGTAATATCTGAGAAGATTCCTGAAATGAGAACAGTTTGTGTGCAGACCATATGTATGTGAGAAATGCATTCAAGAAAGAGAGTAGGGTAAGTGTTCAAATACCCAGAGGTAGGAACATGTTTAGACATGTTTGAAGAACAGATTGAACAAAATCATGAAAAACATCGTATAATCTTAGTCTGGTTGAAGAGTGGTCAAGAATAGACTGGAAGTAAGGCTGGTAAAGTAGATTTCAGGTAGATTGTGTAGCATCTCCTAGGAAAGGGGTAGGATATTTGTCTTAGAAAGAAAATAGGTGATAATGTAGACCCCAATCCACTTGAATGGAGAGCCTAAACATGAGCCTAGTAAAATGGACCAGGTAAGAGAAGATGAGGGCCTGAAGTCAGACAATTGGCCATGGAATGGAGAAATTTAAGGGACTGAATTAGAAGGGTGTCATGAATTCAACTTACAGAATGAAGGATAAGAAAGATCCAAAGAGGTTCTAAAATGTTTATCTTCCACAACTAGGTGAATGATGCTATCTACAAAAGTGTTAGAAGAGGTGATATGTGAACAGAAAATAATGAACTGTCTTGCATACAGGGAATTTGAGCAGGGCCTAAGGACATCGAGAGAGCTGTTAGGCCACAGAATGCCTAAAGAATAAAAGATTAAATGCTTATTTTTTTAATTTTTCATTTATTTTTGAAAGAGAGAGAGAGAGCATGAGCAGGGTAAGGGCAGAGAGAGAGAGAGAGAGGGAGACACAGAATCCAAGGTCACTCCAGGCTCCAAGCTGTCAGCACAGAGCCCAACATGGGGCTCCAACCCACGAACTGGGAGATCATGACCTGAGCTGGAGTCAGATGCTTAACTGACTGAGCTACCTAGGAGCCCCATGCTTATTTTTTTAAATAATTTTTTAAATGCTTATTTGTTTTTGAGAGAGACAGAGTATGAGTTGGGGAGGGGCAGAGAGGGAGACATAGAATCTGAGGCAGGCTCCAGGCTCTGAGCTGTCAACACAGACCCTGACGCGGGGCTCAACCTCACAAACAGCAAGGTCATGACCTGAGCCAAAATTGGACGCTCAACCGACTGAGACACCCAGGCTCCCCAAAATGCTTACTTTTAATAATAAGGACAGAAGATATAAACACATATGAAGAAACAGAAATGACTAATAAACAAACAAAAGTTTCACACTATTCATGTACTTTCAGTCCCAGTTGGCCCAGAAGATGAAGGGCTGAGATGAAGGCACCATGTTTTTTCACCCCAAATTCTCAGTTCATGCTGAATCTAGACCTTGCCTCTCTCTGCCACTTGAATTTCCATCTCTCCAAGATACACATGTTTATACACAGCTACTTAGCATTTCTCCAGTATTCTAGTATTCACTTCTCCATCTACAACAAGTAAAGAGACTCTTCTATCAGGATCTACCCCTCCTTTTGGAACTGACAAGATATGATTATAAATGCTTATACTTTAAATATTTTATTCTCCTAGGAAGCAAAGCAGTATCAGAAGATGGTATAGAAACAGTATCTCTGAAGAAAACAGAAGAGAAATAAGTTATATTTTAAGTTCTGCTTTTAGATTCATCTTATATCAAGACTTCTTAGATTAGTTTTCTTTTGGACTATTTGCCATTAAGTATGCAACTGGTGCCTGAACTTCTCTTTTAAATTAGGTCCTTGGAAACTGAATAAATGCAAATAATAACTTATAGTGAAAGCACTTTGATTTTGGATCTTTGGTAAGGTTTATTTGAATAGATTGGAATGCCACGGAAGAGGTCAGAGAAATAGAGAATGACTTTATAAAGCAATTTTGCACTTTAAAATAGCATGCATGAAAATCATTTGTGTAAACGAAAAATAAGAGAGCAACCATTTTGCATTCTTTCCAGAAATAAGTTATGATTAAATCCCTTTGCCTAACTTTGCTCAATATACTTTGTGTCACTGTACTGAAGGTGTAATTGTGCCACTAGGATTGTTAAAAATGCATGTAAATCATTTTTCCTAAAGGTTCTCCTATGTTAAGTTTTCTGCCATTTTCTATGGTTATTTATCTTGTTATTTCTTTAAAAATTTATTTGACTGCTTTAGGACAGAAAACGGTATGCAGTCTAAAGTATTAGCAACAACATTGTTTTAACGTCACATTTTTCATATCTAAATTAAGATAAACAGTCATATCTGAGAATTGTAAGAGCAAAGCCGCCATCAAGGAAAGTCTGAAAAGGACATCTGGGTGGCTCAGTCAGTTGAGCATCCAACTTCTGCTCAGGTCATGATCTGATGGTCCGTGGGTTCAAAGCTCACATTGGACTCTGTGCTGACAGTTCAGGGCCAGGAGCCTACTTCAGATTCTGTGTTTATTTCTCTCTCTGCCCCTCCCCAGCCTGTTCTCATTCTCTCTCTCTCTCTCTCTCGCTCTCTCTCTCAAAAATAAATAAACATTTTTTTAAATCTTAAAAAAGTCTGAAATGCATTTCTATCCAAATATATGATTAAAAAAATTATGGATTTCCATGAAACAGCTGAAAATAACAAAATTCCATTGAAAGAGGAAGCATAATAACCAATATCTCAATTCCATTTTTGCTTCAACATGAGGGCAATGGCTTGCTTTCACAGACAACATTTTTCAAACAGCTTCAAGAGCGAATCTTGAGTGGCAGGTGGACAGATTTGGAGGCTCAGAATCTGTACAGTGAGATCTCAACACATGCACCATGATAATCTCTCCTTCCCACTTGGCTATATTAATAGGGTCACCTATTTGATGTAAATTTGTCCAGTACAATGCTTGTTCTATAGCAGATGCTGAATAAATGTCAAGTGGACATACTAACTCATGTCAAATATTAAATATATATAAAATATTAAACATATTAATATCTATATTAGAGATATTATATAATATATTATATTAGAGATATATCTAATATAGAGATATATATAATTTTAGTTACTCCCTGGTACCAACCAACTTTCTTATTTTCTGAATCTTCGTTCTATCAATTTTAATTTGACCTAGATTTTTTATATAGGGAATTTTGCATAGGAATTTTGCCAACATCGTGCTATAAATCATGGTTTCCCTACAGAGTCCACAAAATTTACCTCACCCAAATTAGAGTGATCTCAGTTGATTATACCGAAACATTTGTGTCCATTCCTTATTGCACTTGTTGAGTGTTTTTCCTTGTTTATATCCGCCATTCCCCGCCTTATTCCAGTCCTCAATGCTTTCTCTGTTAAACAAGGTGGAATGTAAAGCAGGTTTGCTGAATTTAATTAACGCAAAGGAAATGGTTATCCCAGCAAGAGAAACAAAGTAAAAGCTTTCAGAAATCCCTCCAGTAGTGAATGAGACTTTTCATTTCAAGGTGTAGAGGCGGAATCATGAAGGAGGAAAGCAATCCATTCATAGAGAAATTAATTGAAAATAATTTGTAAATATTGAATTACTCAAATAAAATTTTTAAAATATATTTATAGCTCCAATGACAGAATTCTTTCATTTTTTAAAATTCTAATTAAAAAATATATAGCAAAGCCTGAAATTTCTGGAATGATTAGGATTTGGATACATTGAATAATTGAATTGTAATAACAAATAATCAGAATATAACTTTACATTAAACTTTGAATAACAAATTTATATATTACTGTTAATTCAGAAAGCATTTTGTGGTCTTTCAAGTGTAAAGGTCATATATGCGCATAATGTCAGATCTTACATTTCTGTACTTGAACTTCCGCTTAACTCAAAACTTTTGTTTTACAGACTCAAAGTGCCTTGAGAATTGACAAAATCAAAAAGCCAGTGAAAGGCAAAAGTTATATTCAGAAGAGGGTTATGATCAGGAGATTAAATAAATAGAATTAGTACTCCCCAAGATAGTTCAAAGTTTACGATTATGTATGCTGTGAAGGCAACAACATAATGTGGCAAGGTCAAAGGATTTACAGTCAAGTCTGGATCTTTATCACATTTTAATCTTGTGAATAAATAGCCTAACATTTTTTGAATATTGGTTTCAATTATCAGTGTGTTTTTATAGCCTATTTATTTTTAAAACTATGAGGCAGTTTAGAAAAAAACCTGTGTAATAAGTGAGAGCACTTTTCCCCTAATTTTCTTAGTTTGAAAGTTTTCCAACCTATAAAAGTTGAAAGAACTCCCACATGACTTTAACCTAGATTTGCCAGTTGCTAACAATTGCTTCACAGATAGATATAAATGTAGGGAAGATGGAAATATAAATTTAAACACAGATGTAGGGAGGAGGACAAGATGGCGGAAGAGCAGGGAGCTCTGTAATCCG
>CM053571.1:32227554-32246738 GCA_028646485.1 Cryptoprocta ferox
TCAACTGTAACCACCCATTTTTGTATTTTTGTAATATTTACCTACTAAGTTAGAAAAGCAGCCTCATGATCTATAGTTGATTGAGTGGGTGGGTGGGTGGGTGTGTGGCTAGCCTCATAATCATTATATATGTAATCTGATGGTTTTAAGAACTAATTTTCTAGAGCAATAAAGTGACTATAATGTTAAGTAAACAGTAAAAAAAAATAAAAAAAAAATAAAAAGCTGAAGTTAGGAATGCACAAGATATTGGATAAAAAGGGATGGTGATAAATTCTAATATTTTAAGTTAAGTTTAAGGATTATTACAAACAGTCCAAACTAATTAAAGATTCAGAATAGTTATTGAAATATAATATGTGTTTTGAAATTAACAAAGTAAATTTGAAGACTGCACTTATTTAAATAAAGGAGATACATAAGGAAACGTACCGTGAAGGCTGCTCTGCTGAGAAAAAATGTGGCAGGGAATGAGGCTGAGGAGCAAGTGGGGACCAAAAAGCAGGAACAGCCTTTGTCAGTGTATTGGAAGAATGTATATATTAGAAGCTGATACATGGTAAGGTCTGCGCTTTCAAAAAATCACCCTAGATGCACTTTAGCTAATGGACTGCAGAAATCTAAGAACAGATGAGGTGAGTCCAGGTAGTATGATGTTAAAGAAGTTAAAGTTGAGTGGCACCTGCATAGCTCAGTCATTTAAGCTTCTGACTTCAGTCCAGGTCATGGTGTCATGGTTAGCGGGTTCAAGCCCCACGTCAGGCTCTGCGCTAACAGCTCAGAGCCTGGAGCCTGCTTCAGATTCTGTGTCTTACTTTGTCTTTCTTTGTCTCTCAAAAATGAATAAGCATTTAAACATTTTTAAAATAAAAAAAAGTTGAAGTTGAAATGCTGGTATTGCACACAAGGTGTTTGGCATTAGTGTAGAGAGAAATTGGGGCAATTGAGAGTATTTAGACTATAGAAATGGTAGAACTTAGTAATGAGTTGGGTATGTGGATAAGAGCGATGTGAAGGATGATTCTGGGTATATGGCTTGTGACCCTAGGTAGTGGGTGGTGATCCCACTCACTACGATTAAGGTTGAAGACTCATGGGAGAGATCTTAAGATCAGTTTGTGACAAGCTGAGTTTGAGGGGCTCACGCATGTGGAGGTGGACATGCAAGTGTAGAGGCTGTATAGACATTTGGATGTTTCGATCAAAAAGATTTAAAGGAACTATTTGTAGCAAAAATGTTGATGCATAGTCATATGTATCATTCTAAGACGTACATATTAAACTGGAGTTTCTCAGCCTTGGCACTGTTAATATTTTAGGTGAATAATTCTTTGTTGTGCAGGGTCTACTGTGCATTATAGGTTATTTGGACCATTCCTAGCCTCTACCCACCAGATATTAGTAACAACCACCTAGTAATAACAATGAAAAATGTCTCCAGACATTGCAAATGTCTCTGGGGGTACAACAGACATTGCTCTATTGAGAAACCCTGGCTTAAATGATGGTAACTAACAAGACAGAAAAGAGTAATAAGAAAACCTTATAACCCTATTAAGACTAGTAATTTGGTTCTAAAATATATGGCTCAGGCAGTTTTCCTCAATTTGAGTAATTGTCATGGATACACGATTGGATAACAGGAGGAGGAATACAATGTGTTTGTATGTGCTATTGTAAAACTAGTTAAAGTAGGATCCAAGGTAGGTGGAGTAATAAAGCCAGAAGGATTAGAGATTTCAAAATGGTTGAGGATGGAATTTACTGGAGTGGAGAATAAAAAAGGTATGTAAATATTTGTAAATTAAATTGAAATTGTATATCTTCTTACACAGTTGGTTAATTCTGCATATCCAAGAATAGGCTTAACTGAGAGACAGTGTTCTTACTTATTCCATTTTCAGAAAAAGCAGGGCTGGACTGCAACTCCACAGTCACACGGGTATTGATCAGACCAGAATCTTTCTCATTTGAGTTTTTGGTCCTGTTATTGACCATGAACTCTAATGGCTTCATGGAGTATCTGAGTATCTTTGAAGGATTGATAAAATATTAGAATATTGTCAAATCCGATAGAGTAACATTATTTGGTACGTGGTACTATTAACAGTATTTCCAATACATAAATTTTTATTCATTGATTTGCATGAATTTAGATTATGTCTGTTAGAAATATTTGAATGGTTCTGATTATTTTGCTGGTAAGTATTTACTTTATTCCCTGAAGTATATGCAAATATATAATTTATTTTTCAAACTGAAAGTAGTAGATCCTGAAGTCCTGTTAAATTATGCAACATTTGCTCCTTTTTTATTAATGTTCTTTTCTTCATGCACACATATTTAATTGAATAGTGTTTTCTAAAGTTCTTGCATTAAACTTTGACTTGACTGTTTGTATTCTGGAATGCTCTTGATATACATTTCAGAGTTTCTTTGCTGCTTAACTTTGATTTGGAATACTCAGTATGGTGAGTTGTAATTTGCCTATAACTGCCAACTGCTTTGAAAGTGAAAGTGAAAAAAATAGAAATCTCTTTTAAAATGTAAAGATATCTTTTTTTTCCTTAATGACCAGAAATTTCTAAATCCTGGTTTCTAAAAACCGTGCCATTTTGAAATTTATCTGGCGGATAGCACCGCTCTGTTGCATTACATGTGGTTGATGTTAGTCACATCCTTGATGTAACATAACACAAGCTGGCTAAGGTAATCCAATGTGACATATGACAGCATTTTGAGCCAGTCTGGGATATTTGAAAATATGCCATCTTTCAAAGACCATGGATAGATAGCATAGTGAGCCAAAATTGTGAACTCTGCTCCTTTCATTTTGAACAACCACAAAGGCAAGATTCTGGGATAATTAACTGGTGAATTCCAACATGGTAGACTGTAACAAACACTAACAAAACTGCATTGTTTTAATGGAGAGTTTATACTTGAAACCCCTTAAGTTACATCATTAAGAAAAACAACAACTAAAGAGATGTGATTATGCATCATTACAAGTATGAAAAGGTAATGCAGAGATAAACTAACAATACCTGGTAACAAAGATACAAAGAGGTGACAAGTGGGCATCTGGTTCTTTACCATTTATTAAAAGTGCTCAGATCAAATCAAGTATCATAGTGTTCAAGGAAAAACAATCTAGAAATGTGAGCACCCAGGCAAAAATCTATGCTTCCTACATATGTTGTTACGTTTCTCTGTGAAAAGTCTCTCTATACTCAGCCTAATTTATTGTGCAGGCTGTGGAGAATTTGAAAACCACGTTTTCTTCTAGGATTACTTCAAGATCAGCTCCTTTGGTTTTAAATTTGTTTCACATTTGTTGGAGCAGAAAATACTAGCACTAATAATACCTGATAAATAGTGATGAGTTACAGAAATGAAAATAACCTGGACACTGAATTAGATAGAGGACGGAAGAGGAAATTGAACATAATATGTACATCTTAGAATGAAAAGGTAAAATTGAACTACAAGTGAAGGGTCAACACAACTGTTCTTTTTTTTGTGATATTTACAACAGAAAGTTGTAATATGTGATTGCCTTACTCAATTATATTTTAAAATATCTTCTTTCATAAAAATCTCTTTTTTCCAGGTAGATCAAAATCATTAAGTAATTCTGGACCAATCTATTGATAATTTGATTTAAGTAAATGAGAAAAGCAATTCACTTTCTTGCAAATTAAAAACACATACTTAAAACATACTTTGTGCATATATAAATATATATGTAAATAGATTTTTTATTTTTGCACATATATTTTAAAAATATTAAACTGAGGTTTCCAGAACTGCCAAGATGACATTATAGCATATCAAGAAAAGGCTGTTTTTTTTTAAATTAGGTACAACAGCAAAAATTCCTAATACTTTAATATCACTCTTAAAATTTATAGTAATATTTGTCTAATAATTTCTTCTTTGAAACTCAAAAGTACATGTATATCACAAAGATAAATGGTTTTATCCATTTTACAGAAAGGAAAATTGAAACTTAAGGTTCTAGTAATTGATGGAATCTTAATTTCAATTCAGGTTTGAATTTGAAGTCTACTACTCTTTTTTATGGTTCTCATAAAATTAAGATTTTGTTATGTGACCCAAGACATAGTGACTGATGCCAAAATTTAATGTAAAGATAAACAATTTAACATTAAATGGAAGCTGGATCTGTCACCCTGAAGTTATTATACTTTAATAATGCTGAAAGTGACCAAAGTGATTACCTCTCAAATTCTGGCTAATAATTAGATTAAGGGATGCTATAGCTAAAAACGTTGTTGTATTCTATGCTTAGAGCTATAATATGTGTTGGAAAAAAAACACACTAAGGCCCAATGAATCTAGTATAGAAGATCTGATAGTTTTGATTTAATAGAAACAAAAAATATTGCCAAATTTACTGCTGTTATAAAATTATCAGGAAAAGCCCATACAAAAACACAACAAAGCAAAACTTATTGTCTTTTTGGAGGAAACTAAAGATTAAAAGGTATATACAGGGAAACCAAGGTCGAGCAAATTATTTTATTTGCCGAGTGGATTTCAAAGATGTTTGAACATTATAAGAATCCATCTATCAATGACCTCTTGCCAACTATTCTAGACAGGAGTTGCCTAACCCAAAGGAGAGATTGGATACTAGAAACAGGATTTACTGTTTGTTATGTGCCTGCTGTGCCTACATTTTTATAGATTATTCTCACAGGAAGCCTGTGAAAGCTATTTTCCCATTATATACACCACAGATTGCAGCTCAGAGATTAAGTGACTTGTCCAAGGCAATATAGCTAACATGTAGCTGACTAGGGATTTGACCCCAGTTATAGAGTTGAGATTTGAATAATGAAAATATTGAAAAATATATTAATCTTAGAAAAGGTATAAGCAGATGACAAATGACAGAGGATAGAAATGTAAATAAAAGAACAAAGGAGTGTTTTCAAACTGATGGTCTAACATTGGTAAGAGCCTAGCCAGGAAGATTTGTATGATTCAGTTGCATAACAGATCATTCTGTCTGGTTATCTAGTTGAATTAGGAATCTCTTAGATAATGAGTTGGCATGCATTTTGGCCTTCTAAAGTACTTCCAGAGAGAATATACTGTATAGAGTTGGGCAACTCTGAATTTAATTCCTTGATGGTTAGTTTACTTTCTGTGTTACTTTGGGTGGCATA
This sequence comes from Cryptoprocta ferox, assembly GCA_028646485.1. NCBI lineage: Eukaryota > Metazoa > Chordata > Mammalia > Carnivora > Eupleridae > Cryptoprocta > Cryptoprocta ferox. The sequence continues at coordinate 32,232,753 of CM053571.1, forward strand.
CTTAATTACACTGATCCTCAAGGCATTCCTCTGCAAAATGAATATTAATGACACCTGCATTCTGTTTAGTTATACTGGGGTAACAAACATTGCCAAAATTTCAATGGCTCACAACAAAGGTTCATTTCTTTCTTGGATTGCAGATCCTTTCCATGTCAGGCACACCTCTGCTCCCTCTTTTCTTCCTTTTGGCAGAAGAGGCCACCCATTCAGCATGTGTTTATCTCCAGCCATAGGGAAAAGAGATGCAGGAACCATTGGATGACACTAACAGGGTCTGCTTGTATGATTTGTGCATCGCTCTCCCTGACCTTTAAATGGTCCAGAGGAAGTTACATACCCCATCTTCATGTGAGTGGGGCAGAAAATGTTGTCTCATAAAGAAGGGTGGTGAATAATTAAGAATAATTAAGAACGATTAAGTCTACCCTAATGACCATATTATTGTTATGATAATTAAATGAGATGAATAAAAGTGCCTAGCAGAGTTCTAGACACATAGTACATGCTCAAAAAATTTTTTTCACTTTCATCTCATCTGGGATCCAGAGTCAAGTTGAACAAAGGCCAAGCTCACGAAATATTGCAACTTTATATAACAATTTTCAAGTGTTCATTCTATGACCTTATTGTAGTAATTGAGAGAATTACAAATGAGTGAATTGCTATGTTTCTCAGTAGAAATTGGGAATTAAAACATTTAAAGTCCTATTGAAAAATTACAGTAAGTTAGAAAGACCTTAGTTCTCTTATATAACTCTTAATAAGAATTGACAAATTAAGCTCTGGCTTTTAAAAGTACATTATTAATTTATTATGAATTCCTAACTTCACACATACACAAACACACTATATATATATGTGTGTGTATATATATATATATATATATATACACAATTAAATGAGCACTACTAACAAAATAATAAGGCAGTTTCGATTGGAAGCTGGCATTTGGAATAACAGATGAAATAAAATTTGGTGAGAGTTATTTTCCAGCCAAAAAAAAAAAAAAAAACTCTTTCAGGAATTTTGCAAACTTTAGCACGAGAGGAAAATTCCCTATTGAATGTTTCTGAAAAGGTCTCTTTTCTATGTCATATGGTCAACTCCAGCAAGAGTTTTGTATGAGTAATGGATTTGGTCTTGTAATTTTTTGGATGAATCCTTGAGGAAAAAGCCAACAAGTCTTGCCTTCCCTCTATGAGATCAAAGACACCACTGTATTTTTGGTATGAAAAGGGTTTTACCATGTTGCCAAAAATCTGCTGTTTCCCCATCAGCTGTGTAGTGGCCATGCAGTGATTGACAGACCATGAAGCCTCTCCAGGGTGGCTCCATTTCAACTTAATGGTAGTGTTTAATTTGAAAAGTACTCTCAGTCCCTTTTGGATAAAAATTGTGACTGTATGCTAAGTTTTTCCCTCAGTTAATAGTTAGTCAACAAAACCCACTGTGTGAAGTGTTAGCATAGTACGAAGCAGCCCTTTGTAAATTCATGGGATACATTTTTATCTGTGGAAGATCGAAGTATTCAGTTGATGATTTATCTGCCTCTTTTCTCACAATAAATTCAATTGAATGAAAAAAAAATAGCTTCAGACAAAAACTAAATTGCTTAAATGCTCCCCGAGAAACAAATTTGAGAATTATTTTTATGGGGAAAAAGTGTATAAGAAAGTCATTGGTAAGCCATTCTTCATTGTAAACTTTTCAAATAATGGAAATTTGCTATCACATGATTTAATAGATTGAAACACATCCTCTCATATAGCAAATACTCAGCTGATAGGCAATGGACAATGACAGTGGATATTAGTCATGTCTTATCAAGGGGTCCTTAAATATATAAACTTTATTACAAATATGAGAAAACTTTGAGAATCTATTTGTAGTTAGCATATTTATTTTTTTAAAAACTTCAATGTATCCAACATATTGTAATGTTAGTTAACAAAAATAACAAGGTAAATTAACAAAGGTTAACTAAAAACACGTCAGTCACTTGTGGGAGACAGGAAGGGTATACAAATAAATAAGCCTGCTTTAAAAAAGTGTATCCTTCGGGGCACTTGGGTGGCTCTGTCAGTTAAGCGTCGAACTTCGGCTCAGGTCACCATCTAGCAGTTTGTGGGTTCAAGCCCGGCTTCGGGTTCTGTACTGATAGCACAGAGCCTGGAGCCTGCTTTGGATTCTGTGTCTCCCTCTCTCTCTGCCCTTCCCCCACTCATGCTCTATCTCTCTTTCAAAAATAAATATTAAGAAAAAAACTTAACAAAGGTGTACCCTTCAAAGTGAGGCTCAATATATATGAGAGCAGACTCTAGCGGAGAGTCCAAGAAATCCCAGAAAACATCCTATGCTAGGAAAGACGGTCTTACACCAGAGTCTGCAGCCCTCAGGTCTACAGCATTTCTTCTGAATCTCAGGTCCAACTAAGTGAAGTGATGTGGAGCAAAAACGCAAAAACGAAAACACGCAAACACTGAAGCACTTTATGCCTCAAATCATGAAACTGAGGACATGATATCTTGAATGATCAGGACTCACTGGTGACTGCGTGCAGAGGTCATCTTCACCAGAGATCTGCTTTTTTGCTGCAGTTCACAGGAACTATTTAAGATCAGAGGTCAAAAGGGCTTGCATGTTATACTGCTTCAGGAGTAGGTTTTCTCTCACTTTTGATGCTCTAAAATCAAATGAAACTGTTTGTAATGCAAACTGAAACAGGAGGTTTTGGAGGTGTGGCAGGCTCACAGCCTAAACTAGTTTGTAGGACACCAGTAAGCACCCTTTTGTTCTACCTCTGATATTTGGGCCTTGTTCCAGGAGTATTTTTGAAAAAAACATAAAAAGGTCTATGTGAAAATGGTAAATAAATACTCAGGGAAGTTTTGAAGATTTTGTTGTCTCAAATATGTATTTCATCGAATTTTTCCAAGTTGCTGTTTAGTGTCTCCACTTCAGTTTGTATATATCTTGTCCTAAATATTCTATAGCCTTCAGGGGACATTTAGGTCTGTATTCTATAGTGCCTAATTTTAAATCTATAATGCACAAGTTATAGCTCAATTACTTAACAATATAAGGCTTTTAAGTGAAATTCATGAAAACATTTAAAACATCCTAGATCTAAAGGTCACTTAAACAATTTTAATTTTATTGACAAACCATTATGCTTTTTATAATAATAAAATACCATATATATAAATTGATCTTTTCTAAAATGAAAATTTATAGATCTTTTTCTTCTAATTCCTGCTTTGTAAGTGTCCAGGATCAGAAAATAAGTTTATACTTGATATCAGAATGATCCGTGACAGAGAAAAAAAAATCCACACTCTTTGGCAGAAATACATGCAGTAGGCTTCAATTGTTAGATAATTAAAATATTTGAATGATGGTTATTTATAGCCCAATCTTTTCTGATGTTTGAACTTGCCTTATCACTGCCTGAATCATTCCTAGGAAATAACCTTTTTTTTAAAAAAAAGATTTCTTTAAATTGGGAAGTTTTCAATCAGCTTTGCTCCTGTTACAAAATTGTATTCTACCATTGACAGCAGTCAATAGAATAGAGGCTTTTGCTCTTAACAATGTATTTATCTCTAGACTAATGCTATTATTTGAGTTAGATATTAATAAAGTTTACTATTAAAATATTAATAAAACTAACAAGTTTAAAATATGCTAAAGTGAAACCCAACTCATTTTGTGTTTAAATTCCTAAGGCTTTGATTAAATCCTAATACATATCATCCAGCTGCGTTGAATTCATTTGATGGAAACACTTGATAGTTGTTCACCTTATACCCTAATCATCCATACATGTTCTTTAGTACTCTCTGCTTACTATTCCTTGAAATATTAAGCTCAAACACCAAAGTAAAAACAAACAAACAAACAAAAAACAAACTTAAACAGCAGTTTGAACACTGAAGAAAAAGTAGCATACTCTGAAAATAAAAACAAAAACCTCTAAAATAATGTTTTATTTATCACATATAAATGTGTTTTCCTAAGAATTATTTCCAGTATGGGCCACCATATGGAAGTAGAAAGCCATTATAGGAATGAACTAAGATGGTTTGTATCACCTGCATAACTTGTTTTGTTCTATGCCTTCAGGCTTCAAAATCCACTTCCCATATTTTTTTCCTTTCTTAAAAATAATGTACATCAGTTTAATTTATCCCAGGTCCTGACAGAAGGATCGGATTTTAAGCATTTAATGCTGTGGTTTCAAATCCAATTTCTCAGTGTTCATCGTTTCAAAAGTGGTAGAATTCAGTTTTTGAAAAGGTTCAAGAACTTGGAGAGGATTGGCATACTTTCTAAAATCTTACATTGATGTTAAAGGCAGCTCTGTATGGAGAGAGCAGTTGGTCTGAATTTTTCTATAGTGCTCTAGGAAATACTAAACCCTTTGCCTGCTCCAACAAGAGTCTCTTCTTAATGGTGTCAACCTAGGAAAATTTTTGAAACTCATAAAGCATATTGAATAAATAACCTATTTACAGATTTTTTCCGAACTAGGACACTGATTGGTTGGTACATTTTCCTGAAAGGAGGGTATCAATATATCTGCTTAAGGCTTGATTCCACTGCATGGGTTCGGAAACAACTTTCCTTAAGACCAATGGGATTTTTATCCATTCAGGCGCTGAGGCACTAGATCTCTGCACAGTAAATTCATTGTAGGCTCTCTTTATTGGTGGTGGGTGAACCTCAAAAGGTCAGGAGTCCAGATTGCTTCAAATAAACATCCAGAATCTCAAATGCCTTTTTGAAACAGGCCCAAGTTTATTTGAACCTCTTTTCTGGTTTGGAAATCAGGCTGAAAATTTTACAGAAACAGATTTTCTTATGAGATCTCAGAATGTTGTGGTTTGAGTAAAGTAATAAACAAATTTGAAAAATGAAAGGCAAAATTGGCTCAAACTCACCTGGTTTCATTCTGTTAAATGCCTGAAACTGAGTGGCATTGTGCAATATTTAAAAAGAGAAAAAAAAAAGACTTTGGCTATGGTTTCACCTAGAATCATCAAACATTCCTGCTGAGGAGGTTTAAGAGAACTTTCTATCACTCTGCTCCTCCATCCTTATGTTCCACTAACTTTTCATCTATTTTTTTGTTTATGTTCAGTTTAGGAGGCTTCGGCATTGGTCTTCTGTATTTAAACTGTGAATGAAGAGTAATTCTTTTGAGGGGAAATAATTTCCATTTATTTAAGGGTGTTATCTCCCTGAAGTGCATTTGGCATTTGCATGGTATATATAAGATGGAAATAAAGAACGAATGTTTGAAATACTTATTAATTAATTAAATACCAGGCATGAGTTAAAACTTTCACATGCATCACCTTCACTGTCAAAGCAAAACTGTTAAGCAGGCATTTCATCTTTATTTTACAAGTGATAACAAAGCAGTTTATGAAGTAATGGTGACTTGCCCAATTGTATACCTATATTACTGTCAGCTAGGAAGTCACAGAGGAGGGATTGAAGCAGAGCATGTCTGACTGACTTCAAAGGCCATAGACTTTACTACTACTTTACAAAGTTTCCTGTATAGTTGTTTAGGTTTTCCTGAGAGGTTGTTTTTGTAAAGGCCATTTATCCCTTACTAATGGCCTTTAACCCTAACCACTATATAGAAGAGGTTATATACATTAGATGTTAGCTGGAATGAGTATTTGTGTTGTAACTCTTAGATGTGAATAGGAAATTTCCATAGTTAAAAGTCTCTTATAATCATGCCTTAGATTCCTGAAGCCCTGTGCTATACACAAAGACCTTTTGTGTTTGTCATCTTTTTCTACTCTGTCCAACAAACCAGGAGGTGGGCAGATAAGGCATCTTGATCCACTTGTACAAATGAGGAAAACTGAGGCTCCGTGAAATTAAGATACATTCCCAAAGTCGTGAAACTCAGAATCATCCAAAAGAAACTCTCACTGAAGTCTCGTACCTATGTGTATTGCTTTGTGCAAATCAACACTTCAGAATTCTTCTGTGGTCTCCCAATACCTAGTTTTATTCTCTCACACTTAACCTCTTTTCAATTACACTATTTTCTCCACAGAACTTTTGCATGTTTTAGCTCTGAACATATATTGTGCTCCTGATAAAGAGCGTTCTGCACCAACTGATAAAATCCAAACTACTTTTGCAAAGCCCAAAATAGTCTGGACACATGATACCAAAGCTGTTCTTGTGCTACCCATTTAAGTTATGTATCAAGTCTAAATTTAATCAAGGCCACATTTTATTTATACATTTCATGCATTAAACTCATTTAAACTTTTAGTCAGATTTCATTAGAAGAAATACTACCGTGCACATCATACAGTAGTAAAGCTAATGTACTTCAGGAATTTGAAAGGAGTTAGAGATCGGGGGTCTGATTTCAAAATTTCTTTTTCTTTCTCTGTTCAGTGCTTGCAGCAGGTCTGTGAGCGGCACAGAGTTTGTTTCCTAGGACACTAATACAGTCAGCATGCTCTGTACAAATGTGTAAACACAGACATTCCCTGTAATCAGGGAGGTTGGTGTCTTAAGGCAAGATTATGTTTTTTTAGGAAATGCAATTTATGTTCAGGATTAAGTTTCACTTGCAGACTGATAACGTCTGAGGTTCAGGGAGATGATAATAAGTATTGTATCCTAACTCCCTGCCCTGCATCTGAAGACTTGAATCAGTCTTTCTGGATAGACTTCATTCTCCTGATCCCAAGTAAAATTACTTAGATTCTTCATTTCTTAGCAAGATGAGGAAAGTAAATGATGTGAAAATACAAAACACATCTAAAAAAACCTCAAGGCATCTATAAGTCTTGTTGGTGGGTGTGAGGAAATACAGAAAGACATGAGGGAAAAACACAGATGACAACAGACTGAAAATTCTTCACAAGTCAGGAAATTTAAATTTATGTAAGGTACTTTGGTATTCTTGAGGCTGAGGTGGGATTGGGTAGCAAATGAGACATGATTCTTAGAATGTAATCATTTTTGTCTGCTTGTGGTGTAGCCCTAATACTATAAAACAAGTTAAACATACGACAGATACTCTCTTTTTACATAAAAGTTGAAATCCACTAAGAATATCATGTGAACTCTTTCTAGAAATTCTTCCATTGAAAAAACTGCCATTTATTTTTCAAACGTGTAAAGTTTTGACAAATTAAAGAGCAGTTTCTGTGCCAAAAACATACATTTTTTCACCTAATACTAAATTCACAGATTTTTTCTTTCTTCTCTTTCTTTCTTTCTTTCTTTCTTTCTTTCTTTCTTTCTTTTTTTTTGCTTCCAGAGTCAGTGATCTGAGGTTCCCTTATCCCTCCCTTTTATACAAATTGTGGATCATGCAAAAGAGAACTATGGCCTTCATCAGACAGCTGAGTTTTCTCCATCTTTAATTTTTTTTTTCCCCCACAAATGAATTAAGTATGTAGAACTGGAACTTTTTTGACAGCAGAGAAAACTGAGGTGCTTTTTTCTCAGGGTAATAGGTACTGCATGGGGACCAGCCTTACCATGGAAACCTCAGTCTGCCTAGCTGTGACTTTGAGATGGGATATGCCACCCGGCAGGCTGGTAGGGGCCGGTGGGGGACGGGGATTGCTTGTTTTTCCAAACTTATTTTCTAAATTACTTGTGTGTGTCACTTAGGAGAATAGAACTGGAAAATGCTGCTTTGAGCTGGTTTTTACGGAACAAAGTCCTCATGTAGGATTATAAAAATTTGAGTAACTAGATAATGCTCCTGTGGGCAGGGAATCAAGTCTGATAGGGCAAGGTCAAGTCTATATTGTGATGACTCCTGCTGTTTTCTTCCAATACACTTTTTTTTTTTTTAGAAAAAAAAAATCCTTTATCCCCCCCTACTTCTAAAGTCCCACCTCCTCTAAAAATAGAATTTTATGGTGTTCAATCTAATTTATTTTCAAGACCACTTATTTAATAAGAAGAATGTTCTCCTGGATTGAGATGCAATATAACTGTGTTTGTGTGCGTGTGTGTGTGTGTGTGTGTGAATTTTTCAGAGTTAAAGTTTACAGCAAATGACTAAGTATTGAAAACGAGGAGCTGAAATGGAAACTCTGACGTCACTTTAGCTGCAGTCCGGCTGCCTTAACTGGGGAGAAAAATATTAGCCAGTTGTCCAACGTACCTTTTCCATGAGGTGTAAAAAGCACCCTATACAAAGGAGGCTGTGAAAGCCAGAGCTACTCTGATTGCTCGCATGTTACTCATATACACGCCCGTTGTTGTAAATGGCACTGAGTGAGCCCGCTGATTCTAACCAGATGGCGGCGTGCACAAGTGCACTAAGAACTTTGCTCTAGGGTGCCCACAGTGTCCTACTGGCTTCCCCGGCTGCAGGAGAAAATAAAAATTCTGCATTCTCCTATTAGGAGATTTAATCCAGATGCTCACGAGGCTATAGATCGAAAGAATGGATCTTGAACTTTAAGGCGTATTACATTTTAAAGCTTTGAGGCTCTTTGCTTGTTCCACTGGGTGGCGCATGAAGGCCATGTGGTGAAGACCACTCACCGACTGGAAACTGGAAATTTAGTGTTTGAAATGTCTTAAGGGTGGATTACTGCAGAACTACTACTCTTCTAATCACATTATGAGTTTACAGTGTCCAGTGTCACTCAGACTTACTGACACTGCATGCTGAGTCATCAATAGTAATTCCACAGCACAGAGCGCATATAGAAACTTTTGAGTAGTGGAAATAGTTGATGCTAATCAACTAACATTTTTTGAGAATAAATGTTTTGTATTCTGTGTATACATTGAATGGCCAAAGGATCATGCTAATTTTTCTGCAATTAAGTTTTTTTCCCCTGACTTTTTTTCAGTTTTTAAGGAAGATATTTCCTGTCCCAAATATCTTTTAAAAATTTGGATAAACACCATTTCGCTTAATAGTAATTCTTGGTTATGGACCACTATTAACAACTCTTACAAGCTATTCTCATTATTTCTAGAACTGCAATTTTAGGGGCTGTAGGGTACATTCATTTTAGTTTGCTGAAAGTCAGTTATTGCATGCTACGTGGGCCATTAATTGTAAATTTGAAAGCTTAGGTAGAGATTTATGTTTTCTGCATATCAGCTTTGCAAACCTTATTTTACTTCTTTCTTGGCTACAGAACAAGCAGAATGACTAGTATATGCAGGGTGTGCATTACAGCCAATCTCTTTTGCTGCCTCTAGGACCTAGTTTTATGATCTTTGCCCCGTTATATATATTTTGTTGCTAACCAGAGCCAGCTATATGCAAAATATTGAAATAGGTGATATTGTTTTTGATAATTATGTTTTCTTTCCCTGGGCTTGTCTGCACATCACATGTAGTATGGCTGATCAAACAAAACCACAGGTATTAAGTAGACTTGGGTTAGAATCTTGATGTTTATCAATTACATGATCTTGGGTTAGTTATTTAATATCACTGTTCTTCTGTTACCTACTTTAGAAACTGAGAATAGTAGTCAGTATAACTCTGTAACTCAAAAGGGGGCTTTTGAATATTAAGTTATATCAAATATATGAAGAACTTAGTGGTCTGGCCTGTGAGAACTTATCAGTAGATGAGAGCTCTTGTCATCAAGAATAAACATTTAAAGGGGCGCCTGGGTGGCTCAGTTGGTTAAGCCTCTGACTTCGGCTCAGGTCATGTTCTCGTGGTCCATGAGTTTGAGCGCCGCATCAGGCTCAGAGCCTGGAGCCTGCTTCAGATTCTGTGTCTCCCTCTCTCTCTGCCCCTCCCCCATTCATGCTCTGTCTCTCTCATCTCTCAAAAATAAATAAACATTAAAAAAATTTAAAAAAAGAATAAACATTTAAAAAGTTAACCTAACTGCAATAGACTGATTTCAAGACACACTGCCCTAAGATCTATGCAGTCTAGCTCAGATAATAATTTATTTGTTCATTCATTCACTCTCTCAGCACATATTTATTGAATACCTATATATACTATGAATTTTTTGACGATGATATTATAACAGTGAACAAAAGAGACATGAACCTTGCCCTCATGGAGCTTAGTTTCATGGAAGAACTAAACTCTAAACAAAAACACACTGTTGAAACAAATTTTAAAGTTGTGGTAAGTATCATGGACCAAGGACAGTGTAGTGAAAGCTTAGATGTACCCAGGGTCACCCTTACCTTTGAATTAAAAAGAAATAGTCTGAACTTCTTTGATCATGTTTTCTGCAAAAAGTAATATCCTCTTCTTGGCTATGCAGATTCCTCCAGATGTGTTTTTCTGAGTCAACCGTCTCTCTAATTTCATATTCCTGCTAAAATCTTTATTTCTTTATGATCATAAGTCCAACAGTGATTTTCTTCTCTCTGCCTCTCATGGACAAAGATAGATTACTCAGGCTTTCTAAAGCTAGCAAGGATTTGATTAAATAAAAAAAATAGGTCTCAAATTCTGAAATTGATTATTTTGGTTGCTCTGTATTAATGGCAATGCTGATACAAATAAAGATTTATAGTGAAGATCAGTGATAGTGGAGAGAGATTTTATGACAGATTTCCTTTCTTCTGTCTCAAATCATATCAAATAAATTTATTTACCAAGCTTATTTGCAAATTGACTTCCAAAAACTTGGACAAATGAAAACACACATGCGCACATGTGCACATATATGTGCATGCTCACACACGCTCTCTCACACACTCACAACTTTTAACCAAACCTTTAAAAAAATTCCACAAGGTTTAATCTTCAATTTAATTTTTTCCTCCTTACTATTAAATGATGCCTCTGTAAAGAAGTATGATTTATAAGTTTGATGAAAAAAAGTCATGACAAATTTGTTTTAGCTACCTCAATAACTATCATCTGATAATTAATAAAATTATTCAATATGAATAGAGCTAAAATAAAAAAATGAGTTAAATGCAAATTTATTTATCATAAGATGTTTATGTCTTCCATTGTGACTGTCAAAACTGGCTTCTTATATACATTTACTGTGTTATCAAAGAGTGAATTTGGACTCAGAAAGCCTGGGTTCTAATTATCCAAGAAACTATGTAAATAACTCTCTAAAACTTCTAGAAATGCACTCTCCAATATGGTAGCCAATAGCCATGTGTGGGTTATTTATATTTAAAATTTAAATGATTAAAATTAAAATTTAAAGTTTGATTTTTTTAGTCACACCAGTCACATGTTAAGTGTGCAGTATTCACATAGGGTTAATGGCTACCATATTGGACAGCTCAGGTATAGACATTGCAGAATGTTCTTTTCTGCAGTAATGTAGTAGAATGTCTATCTTGATCTATAGTATCTCTTTTTATGCCTTGCCTTATTCTTCATCATTTTCTTAATGATACATTTTGGGGAACAGAAAATTTTAATTTCATGTACTTCAGCTATTCATTCAACACTTACAGCTATCTGAATTTTCTTATTTGCTTACTTTTTATTGTTTGCCTATACCAACTAGAATGTAAACTCCATTCTAGTTGTTTTCCTGCTAACATTTTATTGATTATAATTGCCCCCCACTTTATCTGCATTTGATCTACTGTTTCCTAGTATGAGAAGAAATGCAGACATTCTCAATAGATTAGGTTAAGGCAAAATACAAATTAAGATATCATTATAAGAAATTCTGTGGCCCTATAATTTTGCTAATCTTATTTACAGCTCTAACCCTATTATAAAGAATAGTAACTGGCACATGGTAAGACACTTAATAAATATTTCTTGAAGGAATGATTCTGTTTCCAATTTATTAGATAAGCAAGAAAAGATCATTCTATGGTCTCAAGTCAGATGTGGGACAGACATACAAATTTGCTGAGTATTCAAGTTCATAAACTTTTCGTAGGACAATCTGTCTCTGAATATAATTTTGAACAATAAGAACTAGGTGGTAAAGTAGAATTTATCAGAATTTAAGGGAAATTTACCATTTCATGTGACTTGAGTCTAGTCAAAGAAGTCTTAGTCAGAAATGAATGCCTGATTAAAAAAAATAGGATTTCCAGAAAGTTCAGATAAAATAATTTTGAATAAATGGCTTGGGGCTTTGAAAGGGAAAATGGCTGAAAAGAGATGAAAGGTCTTCAAAAACAATTACTGTATCTGTGCTCTGATACCAGAAGGGTATGCATTTATTTCACTCTGTTTTGTGTTAGAGTTTGCTGAGGATTTACTTTTTTGCTCACATCATATTTTCATTTGATTGTATCCTTCTGTGTCCCCCACAACATCAAGTACAGCATTGTGTACAATGAACATTGAGTAAATACTGTTGAACTAGGTCAAGTTATTCAAACCAAAATAAAAATGGCTACAGCTAAAGAAGGAAGTGCTTTGATACAATTTTATTATAATTTGGATTTTAAAAGGGTTTGAGAAGGAGAGTAAAGTGGATACAGAAGAGAGGAGCAGAATAGGTAAATTTAAAAATTAGCATACTTAGTCTATATTTTCCTTATGTATTCTACCAAGGATTACTCTTGTCTTCTTGAAATAAGAAAGAATAGGGAAAATGTAGGTAAGTAGAATTGAAAAATACAATCAATGAAGAGTTTGTTAGGGGGGAAAAAACTAAACAAACAAAAACAAAAAACAAAAAAACACTAGAGGGCACCCGTTTAGAATTTCATGTTTTCTAGGACAAATGAATGACATTTTGAAATGTGACTCTAGAATAAATGAGTGACATTTTGAAATAACTATGAAAGTTATTAATGAGGCATCATGGAAATTTAGGGCTATCCTGAAAGGAAGCTAGAGGTAGGGAAATTAAGGGAGAGGAAAATAAGGGAGAGGAATTCATGGTAATAACTTTAGTGTTACAAATATGACATCAATGCTTGGTAAAATTCTAAAATATTTACTGAAATTATACATAATTAATAATCATTGATCACTAGGAAACATAAAATCACTTGGAATAAAGTTTGTCAAGAACTGCTGTTGATCTGAGATTTTAGCCTACTTGCAAACTAACAAATTAGTCTGACTTAAAGTCTAACTTTAGGTTAGACTGCCACAATGGCATAGATGCTGGCAGGAGATACAAAACTCCTGGGTCAGAGACCAAGAAAATGATTATTCAGGGCAGAGCAAACAATGTGGGCGTCAACTTGTTTTGTATCAATTCGCTTTGCATTGGGTGATGATAAGGGCTAGATAATGCCTAAAAATACAGTCTTACAGGAAGGAAAGTCCATGTTTAGGGAACCAGAATCTTTTAGTCAGGGCAATAGACATACCTGCCCTTTGCTCTTGAGACACTATTGCTATCTTCCAAAGCTGTTTGCTATAGGAACATTCTTGAAAAGATTGGAACAAGAACAAGTTAATGCCTCTTTTTCAAGATGTAAAGAAATGCAAGAGACCTGAGGAGAATTTCTCTCAACAAAATTACATAAAACCAAGATCATTTTCTTTTCTTGATAGACATACTATTTCAGAAGAATTCTTATAAAATATATACTAGTTTTATCCTTTGATAACATTCTCTTCTGACATGTTTACACATAAGATAATAGAAAGCTGTATAGATTGATAGATGTTGCAAATGTCTGAATTTGTTGTTGATTGAAAAACTGTATACAGGATGTTAACTTATGACAGCTTAATTTGTAAAAACCTGAAGGCATGTCTCAGCTAGTTATCACCAATATTGTAAACTCCGATATAATAATTTCAAGTGCCCTTTTCTCTGACCAATGCACTATTCTTTTATTAAATATATTTTATCATCCCCAATATAAATATTCTTTCAGTGAGGTTTCCAATTGTTCTCATTACTTTTTCATTATATCAACCCATCATACACTTATTTCTTACACACTTTATATTCTGTGGTTTCTTCTCCACAACTACAGCCTAATTCCATTGCATACAATGAAATACCACTGTGGGAGTGGAGAAAAAACAACCATAATTCACGTGTATTGCAACACACACACACACACACACACACA
>CM053571.1:32247238-32383102 GCA_028646485.1 Cryptoprocta ferox
ATTGTTTCCTTTGCAGTGCAGAAGCTTTTTATCTTGATGAGGTCCCAATAGTTTATTTTGGTTCTTGAATCCCTTGCCTTTGGGGATGTGTCATGTAGGAAATTGCTGTGGTTGAGATCATAGAGGTTGTTTCCTGCTTTCTCCTCTAGGGTTTTGATGGTTTCCTGTCTCACGTTCAGGTCCTTCATCCATTTTGAGTTTATTTTTGTGTATGGTGTAAGAGAGTGGTCTAGTTTCATTCTTCTGCATGTTGCCGTCCAGTTGTCCCAGCACCACCTATTAAAGAGGCTATCTTTTTGCCATTGTATACTCTTTCCTCCTTTGTCAAAGATTAATTGGCCATACATTTGTCACCCACTTTTTCCCATCCTTTTAAAAGTAAATTACAGTATAGATCTCCTTTTGTTATGTAGATGAATTAGAATATTTTTTAATTTCACTTTAAACTATCTAAAGTGGCTATTTTCCTCAACCTTTCTCTGTTTGAAGTGAAATCTATTTTGAAATTGGTAATTGTTTGAATTAATTCTTCCATTATGTGCTAATACAAAATCAAAGCTAACGTCTTAGTAGGCAATTCGATTATACAAATGGAGCGACTACTAAACATTCCCTCTAGTCTTCCTATGAAACTCAATCTCAAGTTATCAATTCAGAAGTAATCTCTGTTTACCTCAATGGGCTAAGATTATCACCAGAATCCAAAAGCCAAGAAGAAAATAAGGTACCACAATTTACTCCCTTTGGTCTGAAAGGGGTTCCTGGTACAGTGCAGTAAAAAAATCCAATGGTTTTTCAAGAATTGTTGGGGCACCTGGGTGTTTCAGTTGATTAGACATCCGACTTCAGCTCAGGTCATGATCTCATGGTTCATAAATTCCAGCCCCACATCGGACTGTGCTGTCAGCAAGGAGCCATTTTATTTATCTATATCTATATCTGTATCTATATCTATATCTATATCTATATCTAGATAGATATAGATATAAATATAAAGAATTCTTCAGGAAATGTGTGCAAATCAGTCTTCACAGAAAATGTATGTGCATCATTCTTATACTCTCACTATCTATGTGACCATGGAGGGACAGAGTGATGAAAGGGGGAAATTGACAAATAGTTTGTTATCTGATCCATTTTGCTTTGGCATTTATGGCTATCATTTACTCCAAAATAAGGAGATAATGATGACTGAGGCAGTTTTATGACACCACACTGTATTCACAGTAAAGCTGAAATCTATTGACTTTTGTTTGAAAAGGCACTAACACAACTACATGATATTAATCATTACTCTGCATTGCTCTCTCTCCTGGTTCCTTAAAAGAAGGATCTGATATTTCATATTCATATTCTATTTCATATTTTGTAAGAGTGAGAATGTTAGCACTGGTTAAAACAATAATTTTACCTACTGATACGTCTTCCTACGCTTATGAGCATATACAGAAGCATTCTCTTCCTGGATGTCAATGTCTGCCAAGATCTCTGTTCATTGAAAAGAACAAATTCTTGATTAAAAGGGCAGCCTACGGGTGCCTGGGTGGCTCAGTCGGTTAAGCGGGCAACTTCAGCTCAGGTCATGCTTTCACAGCTCGTGAGTTCGAGCCCTGCGTTGGGGTTTGTGCTAACAACTCAGAGCTTGGAGCCTACTTGGGATTCTGTCTTCCTCTCCTTCTGCCTCTCCCCCGCTCATGCTCGCTCCCTCCCTCCCTCTCTCTCTCTCTTTCTCTCTCTGAGAAATAAATAAACATTAAAAACATTTTTGAAATGACTGGTCAAATGCTGAAAGTATGGATACAAAAATAGATCAAATAATTAAAATAAACAACAACAAAAAAGTCCATAAATTGATGACTACTATTATATTGGCAGAAAACAACACCATAACTCATTACTTAAAGAGAAATGTGTCTTATTAAAAAACCTATAACTCACTTCCTTTGTGACATTAACTGCAAAGAGCTTTATTTCAGCACATGTGTACAACACCCTCTAATTCACAAATCCTGTTCAGTTTAATAGAAAAGAAGGTTTTGAACTGCATAGTTATGAATGGGTGTTCTTTCTTCAGGTATCTCTTGTTTGATTATCTTAAATTGGGGTTACTGTAACAGCTGAAAACGTGACATGATAGGATCTTTGTTCTTACAGCCCAGGACTGTTTCATTTAACCATATAGCTTTGACACATCATTTTACTGCTTTGAAGCAATGAGGGTAAGTGGAACCCTCTTAAAAAAAAGTAGAAGTTAACTTGTAGTAATAAAGTGAGAAAGAAACTTTTTGAATTATTCTGTCCTTTAGGCCTGTCTCTCCTCACGTCATCACATTTTCAGGAAGAAGAATTAGCTGCAACTTGGCTCCAACTAAATCCTTTCTAGTACTGTTTCACTGAAGGGCTGGAAAGTGACAATTCCTATCAAGCAGCTGGTTTTTTCTTCCCTTGCCAGACTCTGGGGCAATCATATTAAACAGAGAAAAACCACAACTCAATCGTTGGTCTTCCACTTAATTTTTCATACAAATTTAAGGTCAAACTGTGGCCTAGCAACCAGTGAGATGCTTATAACACAGAAGAAGTCACACACCGTGCAGTTACTCTCAATATCACGGTCATTCTACCAGACGATTAGGAAAGTGCTTCTAAGATGCTAAAAGAGATGGGATTCAGAGCAACGGTGTATTTTGAAGGCTAAATCAATGCTTATAACAAGTTAGTTTTTATTTCCTATGGATTGTAAAGCGCTGTCAGTAAGCAGAATTGAAAAGTTTGAATTAATTTTTGTAAAACTATATATTCCTATTAAAAACATCAATAATTGCAATCAAATAACCTATTACAAATAATTATAGGCAAATTAGAGACATGTTTAGGTAAATAAGATAACAGAAGGAGAACTATGTGTATTCTTGAATCTCACGTGTCTATTTAAAAGCAAACTATCATGCCATTTCTATTTTTTTGTATTTGCTGGAGCACATGATTATTATTTTTAAGTAATTGAATAAAAATGGTCGTTATATTACACAACTATTCTTTTTCAGAAAACATTTAGTACTCTCTTATATTTTCAATAGAACCTTGAATACTTTGATTTTTTTTTTAACCTGACAACTCTCATTCCAGTTACTCATCTGGAGGCAAATGCAAATATTAAACTGCATTTGTTATGAGTCAGCTCTTAAGTTGCTCTTAAGTCTCTTGGTTAACATCTTCTATGAATTGACCATGTTATGCCTGATAGTGTCCTGAACTCTATGTTTTTCTGATGACTAGATTGGCCATTCAGTAACATTTGCTCATCATCAATATTCTATGAATGAGGTGACGTTTCATTGGAAGAAACAGATTGAAAACTTGTGTCTCCTATTTTGTCACATCTGGGTGAAACTCCCAATGCAATGTTTTTACTTTCTTTTAATCTCACAAAGACATGTTAAAATTGAAGGACTGACCCTGTGTTCAAAGTTATTGTCAGAAACAGTGAAGTCATAGACTCCTGTTTTTAATAATCCCTCACAAAACACAGAGCATCATTAATCATAAATGACTGCAGATTTCCTAGATCCTGGCATTGCTATGGGGCCTGAGCATTTTTAAGTGTCTTATAAATTCGAGCAGACAACAGCCTCATGACATTGCATAAAAATTTGTCCATGATGTAAAGATGAAACAACAGTGGAAAGTATTAAAATACTTAGAATCTGAAGATAGTTTTATTGTATTTCAATAAATTATAAGTCTAATTTTCAACCACTTTTAGTTTTTATGTTTCATTAACATATCAATCAATCAACAACTATTTATTGAGTGACTACAATGTGTTCGGCACCATTAAACACTGTAGGGAATAAAGAAACTTATGAGAAATTTATTCATTCATGAAACATTACATTCAGCATCTGAGTGCAAGGCTCTATCCTGAGTGCTTTGGAAGTATTCTATGCTTTGTGAAGATGAGGCAGATATAATTCCTTTCTTCAAGAAACCTACATCCAGTTAGGGAGGTAAAATTTTTACACATAAAATTTAGGAAGAATACTGAATAAATGAAACATACTGAAGTTTAAACAAAGAAACTCTCCCTTGCCTCCTATTTTCAGAGCATATTTCCCACTTGAGGTGGGAACTACCTTTGGTTTTCAGCTTGGGATTCAGATAAGACAAAAATAGATGAATGTTACGGTCTGAATGCTTGTGTGTCCCCAAAATTCATATGAAGTCCTAACATTCAAGGTGATAGAATTAGGAGGTGAGACCTTTGGGAACTGATTATGTCATGAGGGCTGCATCCTCATGAATAAGATTAGCACTCTTATAAAAGACACTCCGGAGAGCTTGCCTGCCCCTTCTATCATGTGAAGACAAAGTGAGAAGGTATCAGCTATGACCAGAAGGAGGGTCTTCACCAGAACACAACCATGCTGGTGACTTGCTCTTGGATTTTCAAGCCTCCATAACTGTTTTATAAAAGCTATCCAAACAGCCTAAAGCAATGAACCTATGTGTTAGAGAAATAACAGGGGCAAGGATCATACATGTAAATGATGTGTTTTAGAAACAAGTAAATAGATCAGTTTTACTAAAGGGAGTTATGCAAAAGAAGTAAGATTGGCAAAAGTATCCCAACAATTTTATTTGTATGGTGCCTCTTCAATGCAGCTCAATAAAGTACATTAAATACTATGCATAAGACATATGACTGTATTCCATAAGGAGTGATAAATGAAAGAGTTAGAGCATAACATCTCCAAGAACCTTTAATCAAGCATTGGGGAGATACACAAAGAACTTTGACAAATGTAAAGAAATATAAAAACAGTGGTATAAGTAAGTAGGGCATAAACAAGGCATATGTGACCTGAGAGGTATTGGAACTCTTAATAAAGGTGTCATGTGAGCCAAGTCTTGGAGAACATGTAGAGTAATGATGAGCAGAATTAGATAGTGAAGTTATTCTGTGTGAAATAAGCAACCTGAGCATAGCAAGGAGGGAAAAAGAAAAGTGCACCCATCAAACAGTACATATTCACTTAAATTTGAATGTATGTATGTACGTGAAGGAGGGAAGCTAGAAGTAGAGTTATATTCAGCAGTCTTCTGGCAAATGTTTAACAACTAGCTCTCTAAAAAAATATGCATGTATATATTAATATATCTAAATTTATAATAAATTTTACTAATGCAAAGAATATGTAACTCACAATATTATAAATATTAAATACTTTTTATTAAATTTCCATATAGTCAAATGATTCTCAGAATGTTTTCATCAGTTTTTCCTGCACACTTATATCTACAACCAAACTATCATTTCAATTGACAATCCAGTGTCATTTCAATCTGAATGAACACTGGTTAATATTTTTGCTTGTATTACTTAGTAAGATGAAAGTAAAACAATAAAAATGTATGCTAACTTTCATTCATTCATCAATGACACAAGCAACTTTTTTGTTGAATCAGATTACAGTTTTTGAATACTGAAATATTTTCTCAATTTGTTATGATATTCACAACTTGAGGGTTACAGACATGACACATGTTTAAGTTTGAACTGCATTATTAACATTTTATTTCTATTACTTTCTTAAGTCATAGACTAACCTTAGACCAGGGGTCAGCAAAGTACAGTCCATGGGCCAAATCTGGCCAACCATGTGCTTTTGCAAATAAAGTGTAATAGGAATACAACCCCTTCCATCTGTTTCCCTATTATCTTTAGCTCCTTTTTCTGCTACAATGGTGACTCCCTCTTTAGCAAATGTTTCCTTGAAAGGACAGAGAGTAAATACTGGGAGCCATATTTAACCATCTCTGCTAAAACTAGTCTATGTATCAACTATACTTCAATAAATAAATAAATGAATAAATAAATAAATAGTCGAGATGGACAAACAAATAAACAAACAAAATACCACTCTACACTGCAGGGCAAAGCACTCATAGGCAACCCATAAAAGAAAGAACCTGGCTGAATTCTAATTCAAAACAGGCAGTTGAGCCCCAGGCTATAGTTTGCTGAACCTGGCTCCAGACACTCAACAAAATAAATACATTTAATCCCTGGTTTGCAGTGTTTTCCTATTTCCATGGTATAAATATCCCCACAGAGGTGATTTTAATCTCCCAAGGTCACATTCTGAATGCAGTTAGAGATCCAAAGTAGTATACCATTGTAGAATATTTCCACCATCAGATACAATATATGTAAATAACCTCAAAGGCAGAATTTTACAATTATTAGTATTTACTGCCTTTGTTATTAATAAAACTTTTAGCTATAGGTTTATGTAATGCAATTTTTATAATGGCTGTTTGACAATTTGCTTACAGAATTTCTGAAAATTTAGCATTCACTCTTGGGAGCTGGTATAAGCTTGTCTCAATTGGCTAGAAAATAGGTAGGATACAGTATGGAGGGTATTAAATGTCAAACTCAAGAGATAGAAATGTAATTCTCCAGGAAAGATAGTCTTAGAAGAGTTTTAAAATTGCAAATCACATGATTATGTCCATTTATCTAGAAGATTTATCTGGAAGCAGTGTGAGGAATAAATTAAACTAGAGACAAATTGAAGAGTAGGACACCAGTTAAGAAGTTCTTAGAGTGTTTTTAAAGGATATAATGAAAAAGTAACATATAGCAGAGACAGTAGGAATAAAAAGTAACAGGTATACAAGGGATACAAGGACAGGGAAGTGGAACTGTGACATCTTGGCTATTACTTGGATCTGGAGGAGAAGGCAGTTAAAGATGTTAAATATGACTCTAATTCCAAGATATTTTATCATGGAAAAGTTCTTGTCATAAAAATTAGGCAAACTCCTTTTATAAAAAAAAGAAAGCTTTACTTTCTAGCATGTTTGAAGATCAAAAATTTTGATTATTGGTGCCCCAACATGAAGTAAATAGTAGAGATAAATTTGAACAAGTTACTTAGTCTTACTGGGCTACAGTTTTATTAAATTATAAACAAAGATTGTAGTAGTATCTCACTAATATCACCAATAGGTTATGCATTTTAAATGTAACTATTCAAATAAGACACCTAGAACAGTGCTTGGCAGAAAATAAGTCATCAATAAAATATTATAAATTAATAATTTTATTAATAGAAATAATTTCAGATGGAATATTCAAGAACTACACCTCCTTCCACTTACATCAATGGACAGATCATCTGAACTGAAAATCAACAAAGAAACTGTGGCTCTGAATGATGCAGTAAACCAGATGGATTAAACAGACTTATTACAAACATTCCATTCTAAAAACAGCAGAATACACATTTTTTTCAAGTACACATGGAACATTTTCCAAAATAGATCACATATCAGGCCACAAAACAAGTCTCAACAAATAAAAAAAAATGAAGTCATACAATGCATCATTTCCTACCACAATGCTATGAAACCACAAGAGAAAATCTGGAAAGAACACAAGTACATGAAGGTTAAATAATATGCTACTAAACGATAAATGGATCAACCAAGACATCAAAGAAGAAGTAAAAATTTCACGGAAGCAAATGAAAATGAAACCACAAGCATCCAAAATCTTTGGGATGCAGCAAAAGTAGTTCTAGGATGGAAGTTTAAAGCAATACAGACCTACATCAAAAAAGCAAGAAAAATTTCTAAAAAACAGCCTAACCTTACACCAAGAGGACCTAGAAAAAAGAAGAACAAACAGAAAAAGGAAGAAAATAATAAAGGTTAGATTAGAGAGAAATGATATAGAAACTAAAAACAAAGCAAAACAAAAACAATGAAACAGAACAATGAAACCAGGAGCTGGGTTTTTAAAAAAAACCCAGCAGAATTGATAAACCTGTAGCCAGACTCATAAAAAAAGAGAGGTGGGGGTGTTGAGAGAGAGAGAGAGAGAGAGAGAGGACCCAACTAAATAAAATCACTAATGAGAAAAGAAATAACAAGTAACACTACAGAAATATAAACAATTGTAACAGAATATTATGAAAATCTAAATGCCAACAAATTGGACAACCTAGAAGAAATAGATAAATTCCTAGAAACATATAAACTACAAAAACTGAAGCAGGAAGAAATAGAAAATTTAAACAGACAAATTACCAGTAAAGAAATTGAATCAGTAATCAAAATACTCCCAGAAAACAGAAGTCCAGGACCAGCCAGCTACACAGACAAATTCTACAAAACATTTTAAAAAGAGTTAATACCCATTCTTCTTAAACAATTCCAAAAAATGGAAAAGGAAGGAACACATCCAAATTCATTCTATGAGGCCAGTATCACCCTGATACCAAAATCAGATAATGACACCATTAAAAAAAAGAACTATAGGCCAATATCTCTCAAGAAAATAAATGCAAAACTCAACAAAATAATAACAAACTGAGTCCAACAATACACCTAAAAAATCATACACTACAATCAAGTAAGATTTATTCCTGAGATGCAAAGGTGGTTCAACATTCACAAAACAATCAATATGATACATCATATCAATAGGAGAAAGGATAAAAACCATACAATCATTTCAATAAATGCATAAAGAGCATTAGACAAAGTATAACCATCCATTCATGTTAAAAAAAAAAACCCTCTGCAAAGAGGTCTAGAGGGAATATACTTCAACATAATAAAAGCCTTATATGAAAACCTACAGCAAACATCATACTCAACAATGAAAAACTGAGAGCCTTTCCCCTAAAGTCAGACACAAGACAAGGATATCCACTCCCAACACTTCTATCAGATATTGTACTGGAAGTCCTAACCATAGCAATTAAACAACATAAAGAACTTAAAAGCTTCCAAATTGGTAAGAAGTAAAACTCTATTTATAGATGACATGGTACTATATAGAGAAAACCTGAAGGATTCCACAAAACAAAAAACAAAAAACAAAAAAACCCGAAAACTGATAAATGAATTTGGCTCCAAAATCAATGTACAGAAATCTGTTGCATTCCTATACACTAATAATGAAGCCGCAGAAGGTGAAATTAAGAAAACAATTCCATATAATTACATAAAAAATATGTAAATAAACTTAACCTTAGAGGTGAAAGACCTGTACTCTGAAAACTACAAAACACTGATGAAAGAAATTCAAGATGATGCAAACAAATGGAAAGACATTTCATGCTTATGGGTTGGAAGAACAAACATTGTTAAAGTATGTACACTACCTAAAGCCATCTACAGATTTAATGCAATCCCTATCAAAATACCAGCTGCATTTTCCCCCAAAACTAGAACAAACAAACAATTCTAAAATGTTAACGGAACCACAAAAGACCTTGAATAATCAAAGCCATCTTGAAATAGAAAAACAAGACTGGAGGTATCACAATTGCACACTTAGAGTTACATTACAAAGCAGTAGATATTAAAACAGTATGATACTGGCATAAAAATAGACACATAGATCAATAGAATAGAATAGAAAACCCAGAAATAAATCCACAATTGTTTGGTCAATTAATCTTCAATAAAGAAGGGATGAAGAGACAACAGGAAAAAGAGACTCTTCAACAAACGGTGTTGGGAAAACTGGATAGCCACACATGCAAAAGAATGACACTGGATCACTTTCTTTGACCATAGACAAAAATAAACTCAAAATGGATTAAAGACCAAAATGTGAGACCTTGAAACCATAAAAATCCTTAAAGAGAGCACAGGCAGTAATTCCTCTGACATCAACTATAGCAACATTTTTCTAGATATGTCTCCTTAAGCAAGAGAAACAAAAGCAAATATAAACTATTGGAACTACATCAAATAATTTTTTTCTGCACAATAAAGGAAATAATCAACAATACTAAAAAGCAAAGTACTTAATAGAAGATGTTTCTAAATGACATATCCAATACAGAGTTAATATCCAAAATTTATAAAGAACTATTGTAACTCAATACCAAAGAAACAAATAATCCAATTAAAAATGGACAGAAGACATGAACAGACATTTCTCCAAGGACATACAGGTGGCCAGCAGATACATGAAAAACGCTCAACATCACTCATCATCAGAGAAACCAAATCAACACTACAATGAGAGATCACCTCACATCTATCAGAATGACTAAAATCAAAAACACAAGCGACAAGAAGTTTGGCAAGGAGGTGTAGAAACAAGAACCTTCTTGCACTGTTGGTGGGAATGCAAACTGGTTCAGCCACTGCAGAAAACAGTATGGAGATTCCTCAAAAGTTAAAAATAGAACAAGCTTAGGTCCAGGAATCACACTGCTGGGTATTTACCGCCAAGATACAAAAACACTATTCAAAAAGCTACAGGCACCCCTATATTTATTGCAGGATTACCTACAATAGCCAAGATATCTAAGCAGCCCCAGGGTCAATCCAGAGGTGAATGGATAAAGAAGAAGTGGTATATATGCAATGGACTCGTATTCAGCCATAAAAAAGAATGAACTCCTGCCATTTTGCAACAACATGAATGGAGCTAGAGAATATAATGCTAAGTGAAATAAATGAATCAGAAAGATGTACACTATATGATCTCGCCCATATGTGTAATTCAAGAAACAAAAAAAATGAGCAAAGGAAAAAAGAGAGAGAGACAAACCAAGAAACAGATTCTTAATTATAGAAAATAAACTGATGGTTACCAGAGGGAAAGGGGGGCAGGATGGGTGAGATAGGTGATGGGGATTAAAGATTACGCTCATCATGGTGAAAAAATAAATATAAAATAAAATAAAATAATACAATTCATGTTTAAGAAAACAGAACTACACCTTCTTTGAAATTTTTGTAACTAATAACGTATGCTGTATCTATAATGTATACAGTAATGTATGTTCTACTTGTATAAATATATGGGTTAATTTAAAATAGAAAGGTCAAGAAATACCATATAGTCACCATATTTTTAATTCAGTAAAATCCTTAGGGTAAGGGAAGAAAAATTGCTCAAAAGGAACTATGTAATTTTTGGTTAAACATACATTCATGAATTGAGAATCTTGGCTCTTTCCTAGAAAATTTAATGAGTTTCTTTGTACTAGAGGATGTCTATGTATTTTCTACACAAAACAATACTTACTTTTTGGAAAGATTCATCTACTCCCAGAGACTGAATTTCATGTGTATTTGAAGGCATCCAGGTCCATATCTTCAGTATAGAGTTCTGATCTCTATCAGAAAATTCTATTCAGTGTCTTCTCCACCCGAGTATTTCACAAGCACCTTTAATACAACAACTTTGAGCCTATCTTATTATCTTCCCCACCCATTCCAGCACCTCCAAACTTTTCGTCCTTTATTTCTTCTATCCACCAGTGGGAGTCATTATTTACTCCTTCTTTTTCCTTGACTCCCACATTTGATTACTGGTCAGTCCTGCATATTTTGTTTTCTGAAAGTCTGTCGTGTCCATGGTGAAAACAGATCCTTGCTAGCTTTCGGAAGTCCTAGGTTTCACCTGCTATCCCAGCTTACATATGGGCTATACCCCTTTCCACTCATAAGGAATCCAAGGGTGCAGATAAAATATATACTATTCATTTCTCTTACCATTTTCCATAGACAATGATGGAATTTAATTGCTACAATTAAAATTCTTGTCAATTCTTCCCGGATCTGTATAATAGTGCCCTAAATAATTCCCAAACCTTCAATTCTATTCTACATCAACTCATATTGAATATTGCAAATAGAATGGTCTTTCCAAAATGTGAATTTGAAGTTTTACTTTCTTGCTTAAAACTGCAAAGTGTTTAACATTTCTCCAAAACCAGGAATCAAAATCCATCGCCCTAAGTCAACCTTAATATATTTTTTCTCATATTAATCTTCCTTGCCTTTCTATAATTGCCCTTAATTTTTATATATTGTTTTAATAACTATTGACTTCAGCTTTTATTTACAATTGTTAAATGTATATTTGCAACTGAAGGAGGTCTATAATTTTTCTCATTTTTGTGCTGTATCAAGTTTTGGGATCAGGATAATACTTGCATCACAAAATGGACACAATAAATTTCTTTGTTTCTATTCACTGGAAAATCTTATATAAGAAAAGATTCCTGTCTCTTGGAATTTGATACAATACATCTATGAAACCATTTGTTTCTGGGACTTTCCTTAACGGCTAATGGTTTTTGCTTGTTTTTTTTTAATTTAGTACTTTTCAGAATTTTGTTTATTTCATGTTTTTCAAATTTCCAGTGCATGGTTTTTCAAGTTTATTACTTTTATGTTTATCATTTACAGTGTTTAAATTGCAATTATATCTGTAGTTATTTCTTGTATTATTCTGTATTTTTATTGATTGTTTTCTCTTTTTTTAAGTTTATATACTTTGGGAGAGAGAGAGAAAGAGATTGCAAGTGAGGGAGGGGCAGAGAGAGAAGGTAAGAGAGAATCCCAAGCAGGCTTCATGCTGTCAATGCGGAGCCAGAATCCAAGAATCCTGAGACCATAACCTGAGCCAAAATCAAGAGTCAGACGCTCAACTGACAGACACACAGGGGCCCTGATTATATCTCTTTTTTCCATCATAAGGATTGATGAATGTCTGAGTATTTTGTTAATTTTTTAGAAAACAGCTTTTGGGGGGCGCCTGAGTAGCTCAGTGGTTAAGCAGCCACCTTCAACCCACGTCTTGATCTCACAGTTTGTGAATTTGAGCCCTGTGTCAGTCTCTATACTGACAACTCAGACCCTGGAGTCTGCTTTGGATTCTGTGTCTCCCTCTCTCTCGATCCTTTCCAGCTCGCACTCTGTGTGTGTCTCTCAAAAATAAATACACATTTAAAATAAAAAAAAAAAACAACAGCTTTTGGTTTTCTTATTCCTCTTTTTTTAAAGTTTATTTATTAACTCTGAGAGACAGAAAGCACAAGCAGTGGGGAGGAACAGAGAGAGAGAATCCCAAGCAGGCTCAGTGCTTAGCAAAAAGCCTGATGCAGGGCTCAGGACCTGAGCCAAAATCAAGAATCCAACACTCAATCAGCTGAGCCACCCAGACAGCCCTCCTCTTTTTTTATATTGTAGTTCTCTGTATTATTTATTTCTTCCATGGTCTTTGTAATTTTTCTTGTTTCTTTACTTGAGGTTGTTTTTGTTTAAGCCTTTTAAAAGTTGAATTTTTAACCTATTCATTTTTAAATATTTCCTTTTTTTATATTTGTATTTGTAATGATAACTTTCCTGTAGTCACTATATAGCAGAATGTCTCAAATTTAATGAGTCTTTTGTTTGTTTTTGTTTTGTTTTATTTTGTTTTTACTGTGGTTCAGTGCTAAGCGCATTTCATCACTGCTCTTGTCTTTTATAACTCAAGGTAATTTAATAATATGCTTTTGAACTTACAGATATATGGGATTTTTTTAAAGCTATCTATTTTATTGTGTTAAGATAGGACAATATATTCTGTAGAACGCTAATTTCTAAGAATTTATTTAATATTGATTTTTTTACCTAAAATTTGATCAATTTTTGTGAGTATCTCATGCATTCTTTAAAAGAATGTACATTCACTCTTTGTTGGGTGTTGAGTCCTTTATGGATTTTTGGTTTGAATTTACAATTAAGTTATATGATCTGCTTATGTTTTAATATCTGCTTTTTAAAAATGTTTTTATTTTATTCTTGAGAGAGAGACAGAGTGTGAGCAGGAGAGGGGAAGAGAGAGAGGGAGACACAGAATCTGAAGCAGGCTCCAGGCTCTGAGCTGTCAGCACAGAGCCTGATGCAGGGCTTGAACTCATGAACTGCAAGATCATGACCTGCATCGAAGTTAGGCATTTAACCAACTGAGCCACCCAGGTGCCCCGATCTTTCTTTTTTTTTTTTATATCTGAAAGATGTGTGTAAATATTTCAAACTATAACTGTTGACTTACGTATTTTGTCTTTGCAATTGTAAAATATATGATGAGATTTGGCAGCAGTCTACAATTCCTGATGTCTCACACTGTGGTTTGGGGTCCTGAACCCCTCTTCAGAATGAGGTACTCATTCACTCTGATGCTGAGGATATTGGTAGTTGATGGGTCTCAGCTGAAGTTCCTCCCTAAAAAGTGGTCTCAGCTAAAGGGAGTAACACATCAGGTGATGTCTTCCAGTCTACATCTAATAACTAATCAATATGGACATTTAATGAATGACCAGGTCTCTTGAATTAAGGAAGGATGGCTCTGTAGAGCCATACCAGCTTTAGAGCATCCTATGAACTAGGATATTTGTTACAACCCAATCACAGTTAAAGTCCTCCTTTGCCCAGCCCTATTTCCCTCTGTCCCTCAGAGAAATTAATCCCAGAGCACTCCCTAACTAATTGACTGTACGCAAATATCCATTCCAGTTTCTTTCCCAGGGGGAATCCAACCTTAAACAATGCACTTGCACTTGTGAAACTGAGTGGTTTAAGAAATAAATTCATGGGGCACCTGGATGGCTCAGTTGATTAAGTATCCAACTCTTGATCTTGGCTCAGGTCATGATCTCATGGTTTGTGAGATCGAGCCCCGTGAGATCTGAGCTTTCAGCACAGGGCCTACTTGGAATTCTCTCTTTCCCTCCCTATCTGCTCATCTCTGGCTTGCTTGTGTGTGCTTGCTCTCTCTCTCAAAAATAAATAAACATAAAAATAAGATAGAAATTCATAAATGTTGAATGACATGATAGTTCTTGTAGCATGTAGCTCAACATATCTTTCCAGGGTGTTGTCAGCTTCTAAAGAAGCCATTGTGACACAGAAGATGTAAAATAAACAGCAAAGCAATAGAACAAGAAAAAAATATTAAACGTTAACGGATTTGGGAGGTGTGCCTGGGTGGTTCAGTCTGTTGGGTGTCCAACTTCAGTTTAGGTCATGATCTTACAGTTCATGAGTTTGAGCCCTGTGTCAAGCTCTGTGCTGACAGCTCAGAGCCTGGAGCCTGCTTCCAATTCTGTGTCTCCTTCTCTCTCTGTTCCTCCCCCACTCACACAGTCTCTCTCAAAAGTAAAATAAAAATATTAAAAAATAGATAAATAAATAAAATAAAAATTAAAGGATTTGGGAGTTGGGTAGAGAGTTCATAAGAGATATGTAAAGGTTGCTGAAAGAAAAGTTTGAAAGGGAAGTCAAAGTAGAAATAAAAGTGTGTTCCTAAAAAGGTTAAGTTGGGTCACTTGTGTTGAGGATTGGGTGTTACATGTAAGTCATGAATCACTAAATTCTACTACTGAAACCAATATTACATTATATGGTAACTAACTAGAATTTAAATAAAAATTTGAAAAAGAAAAATAAATAAAAACTGCAAAAAATAAGTTTTAGTAGCAAAATCTAACAGTGATGGAAAAGGTGAAGGAAAGACACTGGAGAGGCAATAAGGACAGCTATGTATTAAGACATTGAAAAGAAATCTTCATACTGACAGTGACTTCAGACTGAATCAAACTATTCACATGACTTGCTCCTCATTCTTCATCTTTTACATTTCCCTCCTCAGAGAATTCCTTGATGTCTTACTGTTACATTCTACTTCAGTACCCAATGTATTTCAAAATAGTATACAATTTTTAATCCTTTTATTTGTTTGAGTACATTTTTTAGTCTATCACTTCTAAGTGGCTGTACTTCCATGCATAACAACTACTATCTTTCTCATGGACCATTAACTCTTGGGTGTCTAGTACTGACCAAGCACAAAGAGGAGAAAACATGTATCATAAGAACATAGGAGATCTTTATAATAATGATTGTGCCATTTCAGCTCTGTGCAATAAGAATTTGAAAAGAGAATGTTTATTAGACTTGGAAGCTGAAAAGTTTTAAGGCTTACAGGTTATCATTTCCTATTGAATTCACAGATAATTATTAATGTATAATTTGTGACTGGCACCGTACTAGGAATGGAGATTAATGATAATAAAAGAAGTATAGATTGTTACGAACTTACAGTATGTTGGGTCAAGTCATAGACTTATAGAAAACAAACTGAAAATAGTAAACAGATAAAAATCACCTGGGCAAATGAATTCATTTATTCAACAGTTGTCGAGGTAAACTTAAAAGTGCCAAACCTTAAGAGCTGTGGGTCATCATTTCTACTCAGTGAATAAATTGAAAGGTGAGGAATGGCAAGTTCCCAGATGGTTTTAGTTTGGTTTGGCTCTAAAATACAAATACTGTACTCTTAAAGGGAAAATGATATTTCAGCATTTTGTTTCCATGGGGGAAAAAATTGAAGAATTATAAATCTTTGAAGAGGAAGTTCATTTTCACCAAGCTTTTAGCCTCAGTTCCAAAAAGCAAAAATAAATCTGTATGTTTGGATAAACACTATGAATATTTCAATTCCCAATAACTGACAACAAATGTTAATTTTTTTTAGTTTCTCCCCTTAAAAAATTATTTGAATGAAATAACTGTTTCTTAGGCAATTTACTGATATACAGTAGCCAAAGCCCATAAATCTTGGCTTTCTCTCTTTTTTTTTGAGCTTCCAGTTCAATTACATAAATTATCTAAGTTTTCTAAAGTTTATGCTGGGAATTATTTCCTAAAATATTCTGATGTAAAATTTTTTATTAAAGTTTGTCAATAGATGTCTTATTTTATAAGGTATCAAGATAATATAATTCTTGATGAAAAACATACACAGGTACATAAAATAATTTCACATAGTTATATATGTGAAAAATAATGAACTTAATTAGATACATTTTTTAGCTTATAAATCTACTTTCGAATAAAGGATAAATAATAACTTTTCCACTGCAGTCTGTGTGCTAATTTTCTTTTTGTATGTATTTTAAAGATTTAGGTAGTTTTAATTAACTTACATCTTCTTTATTTTGTTTTTGGTTTAACTAAGCCATTCTAACATCAAATATAAAAAATGACTTCTTTTATTTATTAAACGTATACAAATGTTTTTAATGAAGGGATACATTTGAATAGTTAATTATTTCATACATCAGTCAAAAACTTGTAATCTTTAATCTCATGCTAACTGATCTAATATTTTCCACTGGACTGTCATAGAAAAATGCAACAGGTGGTCAATAAATATGCCCTGAAAGGCCATTTAAAGTCAAAAGAATCTTTCAGCATTTAAAGCCAAGGATCTTGTTTGTGCTACCTGTGATGAAGACTGGTATTTTTAAGATGATAGTCATTCATTCCTCTTCCATCATCTGTAAGTTTCCATCCACTGAGATGCTTAACAAGTATCAGAGTTTCCCTATGGAGTAGGCCAAAGTTGGTATCTGCTTTCTGTCTAAGACAATGAGATTGATGCCAAAAAAGCACTGAATTATTGAGGCAAGGTTTTGGCTACTCATACTTCAACATTTATTTGCTTTCTGTGTTTAAATGTATGCTACAATAGATGCCAACCATTCTCTAACTTTTACAGCACAGTCAAACCAGATCAGAGAAAAGCTAGAATAAAAATTTCCATATACTGAATGCTCATTATATAACTAGAACTGTGCTTGATTTTTCTTCATAGCAAACCAGTGAAATAAGCACCATTATGCAAAGACCACAGAATTTAAATAAGTTAGAGAATCCTACATATCTAGAGGGACAAGGAGCCAGGATTGCAAATTTGGAAGCTATCCTGACCTTAACCTTGCCCTCCTGCCCAGTGTCCCCCCTCCATACCTACAGACACAGAAATCATCTGGTAATAGTTTATCCAAATAAATCCATCTCTCTTAAATATAAATATTTTATGGGAAGTTTTAAATGATTCATACATTATAAGAAAAAAATGAAAAATTACAAAGCTGCCATAAATAGAAAAACTCTAAAATTCACTAGAATAAAAAGTTGTCATAAGCATTTAGAAACATAATCCAACATTACAACATGAACACTACCACACGCACACAAAAAAATATCATAATGTAACAATTGTCAATATAATGGAAGACCAGAAATACAGGAGCTCAGAATAGTTGTATAGGCT
Source organism: Cryptoprocta ferox (assembly GCA_028646485.1). Taxonomy (NCBI): domain Eukaryota; kingdom Metazoa; phylum Chordata; class Mammalia; order Carnivora; family Eupleridae; genus Cryptoprocta; species Cryptoprocta ferox. Next base: position 32,265,174 of record CM053571.1, read on the forward strand.
GAAGTAGACAACAAGCAAACAACAGCAGGAGAGTGGAAACTGGTAGAAAGAAGGGAATATAGGTAAAATAGTGAAAATTTTCAGAAATAAAGGCTTAAATTGCAGAAATAAAAAGAGAGAACAGATACTGAAGAAGCCATATATACATACATACAATACACAAAATAATAAACATAAAAGATAAGAAAAGACAATTCATTGTACATATAACTGAAATTCCTGAAAAAGAAATGAAACTATGAAATTAAACAAAAAGCTCAATATATAATTAAAGAAATTACACTGAGGGGCACCTGGGTGGCTCAGTGGTTAAGCGTCCAACTCTTGATTTTTGGCTCAACTCATGACCTCACGATTTGTGGATTTGAGCCCTGTGTCTGGCTTTGCGCTGACAGCATGAAGCCTACTTGGGATTCTCTCTCTCCTCTCTGTCTACCCCTCCCCAGATAGCGCTTGCATGTGCTCTCTCTCTCTCAAAATAAATAAACTTAAAAAAAAAGAAATTGCTCTGAAATATAAGAATCATATTGCTTCCATACATTGAAAGACATTGTGATCAAGGAAACTTTATTCAGAGCAATGATACATCTCTTTGTAAAGTTATTGGACTTCGAAATTAAAAAGCCAAGCAAAAATGATCATGTCACATATATAAGAAAGAAGAAAAGGCTGGCATCAGACTTCCACATAACACCATTCCACATAAAACTTATTCACAGTCCCTTAAACTCTCCCTCAGGTATAAAGACTAAAGGCAAATGGTTTTCAGCCCGACATTCCAAAAAGAGTGGTTCAATGGGGAGCTATATCTTTTTAGGACTTACCCTTGGGAGTCACAACTATTACTTCTGCCATATTCTACTGATTGAAGCTGTCAAAAGACCCATCAAGATGTAAATAGAAGAAACAGATTCCACCTCTCAGGGCCAGAAATGTCAAAGCCACTGTCATGAACTCAACAGTGTTCCACGAAAATTCACTAATCACCAGAACCTCAGAATATGACAGTATTTGGAGAAAGAGCCTTTAAAGAGGTGATCAGGATTAAATGAGATCATAGGGGAGGCCCTAAACCCATATGAATGGTCTCCTTATTAAAAGAGGAAATTAGGACAAAGAGCATGTGAAAGCAGAGGAAGATGGCCATCTACAAGCCAAGGAGAAAAGACTTATCTTTTCTCCTTAAATCAACCCTGCCAACACCTCCATCTAGAAGTTCTGGCCTCCAGAAATGTGAGCCAATAAATTTCTGTTGTGTAATACACTAAGCCTATGGTGCTTTCTTATGGCAGCCCTAGCAAACTAATTCAGTTACATTGTAAGAGAAATATGCCAGATAGAAGATCATGGAGTCACTTAGGAAAATGCAATTTTCTAGAACGAAAATTTAGAAACAAACTGCCACAGTATTGTTTCTCAACCTTTTGGCTAAGATAAAGTATAGAAACAAACATCCACACGCACCAAAAAAATTAAACATTTTTGAGTACATAAATATCAAGATTTCTGCATAGTGGGAAAAAATGATCAGAAGCAAAGTCAGAAGATACATGAAAAACAGAGAATAACTGAATCTTATATCACATGCAAAGGGCTCGTCTCATTAATAAATAAGAGATAAAGATCTGTAGGCTGAAAACTATAGAAAGCTTATGAAAGAGATTGAAGAAGACACAAAGAAATGGAAAACCATTCCATGCTCATGGATTGAAAGAAAAAATATTATTAAAATGTCTATAATACCCAAAGCAATCAACACATTCAATGCAATTTCTATCAAAATAACACCAGCATTCTTCACAGAGTTAGAACAAGCAATTCTAAAATTTGTATAGAACTAGAAAAGATCGCAAATAGCTAAAGTAATGTTGAAAAAGAAAGCAAAGCTGGAGGCAGCACGATTCCAGACTTCAAGCTTTATTACAAAGCTGTAATCATCAAGACAATGGTACTGGTACAAAAACAGATACATTGATCAATGGAACAGAATAGAAAATGCAGAAATGGACCCACAAATGTGTGCCAATTAATCTTTGAAAAACCAGGAAAGAGTATTCAATGGACAAATGGCGCTGGGAAAACTGGACAGTGACATGTAGACAAGTGAAACTGGACCACTTTCTTACACCATACACAAAAATAAATTTAAAGTGGATTAATGACCTAAATGTGAGATATGAAACTATCAAAATTGTAGAGGAGAAAATGAGCAACAACCTCTTTGACCTCAGCCACAACAACTTCTTACTTGATATGTATCTGGAGGCAAGGGAAATTAAAAAAGAGAGCTATTGGGACCTCATCAAGGCAAAAAGAAACTTCTGCATAGCAAAGAAAACAATCAGCAAAACTAAAAGGCAACCAAATGAATAGGAGAAAATATTTGTAAACAACATATCTGATAAAGGGTTAATATCCAAATCTATAAAGAATTTATCAAACTCAACACCCAAAAAAACAAACAAGTCACTGAAGATATGGGCAGAAGATAGGAATAGACACTTTTTAAAAGAAGACATCCAGATGGCTAACAGACACATGAAAAGATGCTCAACATCACTCATCATCAAGGAAACACAAATCAAAACCACACTGAGATACCACATCATACCTGTCAGAGTGGCTAAAATTAACAGCTCAGGAAACAAAAGATGTTGGTGAAGATGTGGAGAAAAGGGAACACTTTTGCACTGTTGGTGGGAATGCAAACAGGTGCAGCCACTCTGGAAAACAGTGTAGAGATTCCTTTAAAAATTTAAAATAGAACTATGCTATGACCCATCAATTACACTACTAGGTATTTATCAAAAGGATACAAAAATGCTGATTTGTAGGGGCACATGCACCCCAATGTTTATAGTAGCACTATCAACAGTAGCCAAATTATGGAAAAACTTTTAAATGTCCATCAACTGATGAAGCCAATAGATAATTAATATTTGGCACCATTTTCCAAATGTATTTAAATTTACTTTCTTTTTCTCTCTCTCTTTCTAAAAATATCTACTTATATCTTAAGGAGCAAGGCTTGAGAAATTCTATTCTATATATTAAAATGTTATGTTAATAAAATGTCCAACCAGTCAAGCAACCTTGGAATGATAAATTTTTGTGGTTATTTTCTTAAATTGAAGGTTAAATATTGTGGTATTGCTTCAACATGTCCTCAGTAGAACTTTATAATCTGTCCAATAAAAAAATAACGGGGCATTTTTAAAGCCCCTGGTCTAAGAATAAGTTGCTCTCTACATTATGTTTGTTTGGATTTTTCCCCTGTTATTACTTTCTAGAAATAAGGCATCATGCTAAACCTCCTACAGAAATTGTCTTTTGAAGAATGGGTAAGGAGGTGTCAGGGAGATACCGAGGAGGTAAGGTTCACTTTTGGTTAAAGTAATCAGGAAATCATTATTGAAGGGAATGTGAATCAACCCTTGAACTAAGTATGATGACTGAAGGTTTGAAAATGTCATTCCCAGCAAAACCACGGGAACTCTGAGGGACAATTCTGACTTAGCTAAGGTGACATGGTACACAGTCGCAAAATGGGTCTCTTCCTGGGACCTCTGTTAAGAATTTTGCTTGTAGGGGCACCTGGGTGGCTCAGTCAGGTAAGCACCCAACTCTTGATTTCGGCTCAGGTCATGATCTCACAGTCATGGTATCCAGCCCTGAGTCGGGCTCTGTACTGAGCATAGAGCCTTCTTAGGACTCTCTCTCTCTCTAACCCTCCCTGCTCATGCTCTCTCATTCTCTCTCTCTCTCTCTCTCAAAATAAATAAGCATTAAAAAAATTTCTGAGAATTCTGCTTGTCATTTTTTTTCTTTCCTGGTGCCAATACAACTGTGTCTCATTTACATAGCTTCATATTAAGTTCCCACACTGACTATGGCAAGTCCTCATTCCCCGGTCTTCCTTAAGTCTCCCAGCTGATCTTGGACATTTACTCTACCGCATATATTTTATCAAACTCTATGACATTCTTTCAATTATTCAGCTGGGTAACTTTCAACCAAAGATTTTTCTGGGACTCCTATGCTATTTTTTTTAAGTGCTTGCCTTTGGTAATAATCAATACATAATACAGGATCGCATTTTGGAAAGAGTCATAGGCCTTTCCACCCTCTACATTTTCTACCCAGGTGCAATCAAGTGAAGGGTTCTTTAAACTCTCTGAACCTCTGATTTTTAATTTATAAAATATGCACAATTGTACTTATCCCATAAGGTGGCTTTGAGGATTAAAGGCATAAATGGAACCTGTGGATTTTTTAATATGTCCAGTATGTTAAAAGCACTGTGGAAAGACAAACACATTCAGGAGGCAGTTTCTGAATTCAGAAGCATGTAATTTAGTAAAGAACAGAAGCATAAACAAGAGCAAACTTAAAGTCTAATATAGGACCTGAAGGATAACAGAAATTGAAATGATTTCAAGATGCATAATAATTATTTCCCTTAAAGAATTATTGCCATACAGAGTGAGTATTATAATCTCAAGTTAGTATTTATAATTAAGGTAGTTTATAGTATTTATAAATCCTTATTTTTTTAGAAGTAAATGTCCTTGACATCTAAATCCATGGAAAATTGACTTTTTGATCTCAGGCAGTAATTGACCGCCAAAAAACACACAATTCTTCTTTCAGAAAGTCCTAATTAATTGTCAAGCCCAGTCAAACCCATCATTTAGTCAATTTTCAGGACTGTTGCTCTGCATATAATTTTATAGTCACATCCAAATTTGAATTGAAATAAATTATGATTGAATACACTGACAATTTTCTCCAGAATGATGACGCTCACACTGAATGAACTGATGAATCCCTTGGCATAGCCAGAATATTTCCAAAGAACAAACTCAGAAGAAATTATTATCTTGAATCCTACCTTTTCATTTTTTAATATAAGTTATTGGCAAATTGATTTCCATACAACACTCAGTGCGCATCCCAGCAAGTGCCCTCCTCAATGCTCATCACCCATTTTCCCCTCTCCCTCAACCCCCATCAACTCTCAGTTTGTTCTCTGTATTTAAGAGTCTCTTATGATTTGCCTCCCTCCCTCTCCGTAGCTTTTTTCACCTTCCCCTCCCCCATTGTCTTCTGTTAAGTTTATCAAGTTCCACGTATGAGTGAAAACATATGATAGCTGTCTTTCTCTGACTGCCTTATTTCACTTAGCATAATACCGTCCAGTTCCATCCACGTTGCTGCAAAATGACCAGATTTCATTCTTTCTCATTGCCAAGTAGTATTCCATTGTATACATAAACCACATTTTCTTTATCCATTCGTCAGTTGATGGACATTTAGGCTCTCTCCATGATTTGGCAATTGTTAAAAATGCTGCTATAAACATTGGGGTACATGTGCCCACATGCATCAGCACTCCTGTATCCCTTGGGTAAATTCCTAGCAGTGCTATTGCTGGGACACTTTTCCAAAGAAGACATCCAGATGGCCAACAGACACATGAAAAAGATACTCGACGTCACTCATCATCAGGGAAATACAAATCAAAACCACACTGTGATACCACCTCATGCCGGTCAGAGTGGCTAAAATGAACAAATCAAGAGACTATAGATGCTGGCGAGGATGTGGAGAAACGGGAACCCTCTTGCACTGTTGGTGGGAATGCAAACTGGTGCAGCCACTCTGGAAATCCCAGTCTTTTCAAAATAGCTAGTCAGAGCTGTGATTGTTCCCCCACTTCTGTTTTCTTGGAAGATTAGCAGTCAATTAGATGCTGGCTAGCCCGAATACAGCTTGGACTGGAGGTTTTAACTTGTACCTTATCTAATGAGAGAGCCTGCTGTGTTGTCCTGGGTTCTCTGGCAAAGAGGGAGGTGTCAAATATTTGTCTGTGGCCTAATTCTGGGCTCAACAGTCACTAAAGTTCATCTTGGATTCCCTAGCAGGCTTAGTTAGGGAAGGCCTATCATGGGTTCTTAATTCTCTAGGAAAACATTAAAAAGTGGCTTCTAATTAGCCTCATGCAATGGTAAAAGATTACCCAGAGGGGGTGTATTTTGACAGACAAGTGTTAAATTAGACTTAGAAATTTCCTTCAATAATCTGTGTTAAGATTCTTCTAAATGGACTACGGAGTTTAAACTTAAAAGAAATTATTTTAGCTATTCCAGCTCATCATAAGTTTGACTAATTATATGTTTTAAATACACACAGAGTAATAGCACAATTTGCTTATTTTATTTTTTGTCTGTTCAGGGTTCTATTTGGTAAGCATAATTTGATTACATGAAATTTTACACCTTGTATTACATCACAGTTCTAAATAAACTATCACTCATCATTTTGTTTCATAAAGATTTAAGTTCTACCTCTGTGTCAGCACTGGAAATATAAAAATGTAGAAGCTATTCATGTGCCCCTTACAAACATCAGTCAAGTAAAGAAGCATACAAGCAATGTAAGAAAAGTGTAAGTTCATTTTATGGGCGCCTGGGTGGCTCAGTCGGTTGAGCGTCCAACTTTGGCTCAGGTCATGATCTCATGGTTTGTGGGTTCGAGCCCTGCGTCGGGCTCTGTGCTGACAGCTCAGAGCCTGGAGTCTGCCTCGGATTCTGTGTCTCCCTCTCTCTCTAGCCCTTCCCCACTCATGCTCTGTTTCTCTCTGTCTCAATAATAAATGAACATTAAAAAAATGTAAAAAAAAAAAAAAAGGAAAAGTATATGTACATTTTAAAAACTCTGCTGGATCACTTAAGTGGCAAAGCAAAGAATAAATTGAGACAGGGAATGATGGCAGGCAAGAGAACATTGTGGAATTTATGGCCCAACAGTCCAGATGGAGATCATGAAGTCCTAGAAGAAGCCAATGGTAGTCAGCCAGGTGATACCTCCAAAAGGTAGTGATGTTAATGCCAATGAGGACAGCAAGAGCTAACACTTACTGAGCGCTCACAATCTGCCAATAACATTCTAAGGACTTTATACATAACGTATTTAATGCTCAGAAAAACCCCAGCCATTCATTCAATTATCACCCCCATTTTACAGATGAGGAAACTAAGGCACTGAGCAGTCAAGTGTCTCCCCTAAGGTCACACCAATAGTAAATAGAGGACCTGTTGAGCTACAATTCAAACTCGCACAAGGACTCCAGAGTCTGCTTTTATAACGAGGAACCATGGGGGTAACATGGTAACAGGTTTCTCTCTTAGATGACTGCATGGATGTCATGCTAGCATTAAAAATAGACATGAAAGGAGAATGAGCAGTTTTTGGGGGGGGTAATTAACTTTTACTTGTGTTCATGTTGAATTTGAAGGTCTTGTAGATCTAAATGGCATAGGCTGCTGTTAGAAGTAGGGATCCAAAACTCGGTTGAAAATTAAAGAAATGTTTTTGGAGCGCATTGTATTGAAGTCATACACTCAACCAAGAGTGAGTAAAGTCAGAAGATATCCCAGAATGGAGTAAATCAATATGGAGTGTTTGGGCAGAGGACGGTGAGCCAGTGAAGAATTCTGAATCAAAACAGCCAGAGAGAAAATAAAGAGATTTCAAATGTCTGGGGAAAGGGTGGGGGGGAATTCAGGGGAGTGTAAATATCAGGCACAGGTCAAATAAAATAAGAAATAAATACTAATGACTCAGTATGATATTTAAGAAGTTATAATTGCAAATTCAGGTAAAAGTGAGGAGAATATTCAGATTCTGGCTGCCTAAATAGTAATTCTAAAGGTCTAAATAAGTAACCTAATGCTTACAGGCCAATTTCTTTACATGTTGATAAGGAGGTTAAAAAATGAATATAGAGAGTTAAATTATCTTTTTCATGCTCTACTTCACGTATCCAATCTTCCTTATGGATTTCTATGCTCATCTTTGCTTCTTTTACCAGTTCTTTGTCCCAGTCCTGAATCAAAATGTTAGGTAATCAAGCACCTATGTCCAATTATACAAAGCAGTTAAACAATCAGAAATGATGTTTCTATTAAGAACAAAACAGGGGTGCCTGAGTGGCCCAGTAGGTTATTGTTGGGATCCTGATTTTGGCTCAGGTCATGATCTCATGGTTCATGAGTTTGAGCCCCATATCCATTTCTGCACTGACAGCGTGGAGCTTGCTTGGGATTTTCTGTCTCCCTCTCTCTCTGCTCCTTTCTAGGTTGCCTGCGTACGCTTTCTCTCTCTCTCTCCTCTCTCTCTCTCTCTCTCTCTCTCTCTCTCTCTCAAATAAATAAACTTAAAAAAAGAAAAGCAAGACAAAAAGCAGTATTAAACTCATGAAGGAAATACACGGATAAATTTAAGCAAGCCAGTTAGTTAGGTAATCTTTAAAAGCACTAAATTCATTCAAACCAGATCATTTGTCTAGACATAAGGCTGTCAGCCATTAAGGAATCACCGAATGGGTGTAAATTGAAGAGATAAGGAAACCAAGGACTTTGGAGCTAAAATAATGTGCCAAAAGTCACACAGCTAACAGTAGTAGAATATAAATCAGAACTCATCTCCTGATTGCAACTTAAGTGTTCTTTTGGCTACACTATACTGTGTAAGCTTTGTAGTCTAAATAATTTGAACTTGCACTGAAAAATCCTTATATACCTGAATGAATCAATTACATTAAGTATTTATACATAGATTGATAAATAAATTGAAGTTTAATTGTGTGTGTTACAACATATTATAAATATGTTGCAACTCTTTCATCGTTATTCTTATATCTAATAGGTAAAGCATCTGTTAATTAATGGAAAGATTAATTGTCAAAGAGAATGTCTATCTCCAAGTAGTGTGCACAAAGATAAATCATCGGTATCAGTTACCATTAGTTTCTTGACATTTTGGCATAGTGATTATCCTCCACAAACAGCTGAGGAAAACTTGCCAAAGAACAATGCTCAGAAAGATGGGGACTTTTTTTTTTCAGGATAAATATGCCTATATATAGATGTTAAAAGATGGGGACTTTTTTTTTTTTTTTTTTTTGCCAGGGTAAATATGCCTATATATAGATGTTACATTCCTTCATAATATATGGTCTGAGTACTTTAAAGGTCTCTTAAAAAGGGGGAGCACAGCTTAAATTAGGGAAACTGTGGTATCTTATCTTAACCTTTGCTTTCTAAGAAAGGAAACCAGGGGATTGAATCCAAAATTTTAAACATTTAGGTTAAACATTTAGGTTTTTGAAAAAGTGATATTGCCTTGCATGTATGATGCAAGCTATGACTATGCTAATTAGTCCAAAGGAATAAGAAATAGTTTTGTTTTGTGCATTTATCTGTATATATATTCTACTTCAGTTAAAAACCTCCTTTTTAAAACAAAAATAAGCAGGAGCATCTAGGTGGCTCAGTTGGTTGAGCGTCCGAACTCAGCTCAGATCATTGTCTTGCGGTCAGTGAGTTTAAGCCCCTCGTTGGTCTCTGTGCTGACAGCTCAGAGCCTGGAGCCTGCCTCAGATTCTGTGTCTCCCTCTCTCTCTCTCTCTCTCTCTCTCTCTCTCTCTGCCCCTCCCCCGATCGCACTGTTTCTGTCTCTCTCTCAGAAATAAACAAACGTTTTTTTAAAAATTTTAAAAATAATACAAAAATAAAACAAGCATAAGCAGAAACCATTGTAATTGCTATGACTAAGTCTAAATTTCAAGTCTTTTGATTTTAATAAATCATGAATTAAAATTGGAACATTTTTCATTCCTTAAACACAAGAGACATTATTGAAAAAACAACTAAGACAAGCATACTAGCAGTTTTATCGTTGAAGTCAAAGTATTTTGTGTAGGTAAAGAAAATGGAACTTTTTTTGCTGAGCATGTATTCATTCTTGCTCAGTAAAATCTCTCAGATTGGCAATAAGCTTAGATCGTATAGACACAAATCACTTTAGAGGACTACATTTAGCCATCAGTAAAATTGCTTGTCAGAGATGACTATGGAGGGATCTCAAAAATAAGAAACCCTGAATTAAGATCAATTATGAAAATGACCAAGTAGGTAAATGCATACAAAGGTCAGGCGTATCACAAACAAGAATCTATAATGGAATTAGGGAGTTAGAATCTCTCAGTGATCCCATAATTTTAAAATGTCAAATTGGAAATTTTTACTACAAAATAAACTCTCCTAGAGAAGGGACTACGAAATATAATGTCTTTTTTTATTACTACTTTCACCTATTTCCATATGGCAAGCACTCAATAGACGTTTGTTGAATAAGTAAATGATTAGTGAACTCTTCTTGCCACAAACTGTTGCCTTAGAAATGTTTTGTTTCTGGGGCACCTGGGTGGCTCAGTCAGTTAGGTGTCCGATTTTGGCTCAGGTCATGATCTCACAGTTCGTGAGTTCAAGCCCCACACCTGGCTCTGTGCTGACAGCTCAGAGCCTGAAGCCTGCTTCAGATTCTGTGTCTCCCTGCCCCTCCTCCACTCACACTTTGTGTGTGTGTCTCTCTCTCTTCAAAAATAAATAGACATTAAAAAAATTTTTTAAAAAGAAATGTTTTGTGTCTTCCTTTAGAAATTTTAATAAGCTGTTTCTCTGAGGCATGGGTATTCCTGATATGCTCATTTAAACAATGCTGAGGATGGCAAGTTACTAGAGAAATGCAGGACTCCTTCATGTTCATATCTTACCCCACTGAGTTTAAGGGAGACATTCCAGGATGTCTCTTTTCATCAACATGTTTTCAGGATAAAGGAAATGAGGACAAATCAGGAGAAATGAAAAATATCAGTGTAGAAGGAATATCTGTGTTATATGTAAACAACCAAACAAGCCCGATCAGCATTAGAGACCTTGGTATGAATCTAACAGGAGTGTTCCCTAACGTAAGGTCCTACACTCAGCCAGATATTTCTCTGGAGTCCTCAAAGTTGCTGCTGTTGTTGTTGTTTGTCTATTTGTTTCTCTCATATTTTTTTTTCTCTTCTTAAGCCGCGTCTTCCCCATTTCCAGTAACCTAAGATATGATAAATCCTGTCCACTTCCCTTTCTCTCTCCCCTCCCCCAACTCCAGAGAATTATCGGTATCTTCCATTGGGAACTTCAACTAAGTATCACCTTTTTAATAGAAAAGAGATTTAATTAACAAATACATTGTAAATATATCTCCATGTGAAGCAAACATATCAAATGAATTATCAGCTAAGAATTTTCTTTCTCTGAGGTAGTTTGAAACCCAAGCCAGATTTGGCTGAAGTGCAGAGATCTAGTTTTCTTTAACCTAAAAATATGTAGTAGTTGAATTCCACAGAAGGATTTGGCAACGCAGTAATATGTTTCTAACCAGGGCCTAATTTCTTGCTATTACCAGTGGTTTATGGTCAAAGCATTCCAGTCAGCACATTGTAAAAGACATTTGGGTGAGTGGCTTACTTAGTGCCAAACTGGAATTGAAAGTTCATTCCTGGTAGCCTATCTGCACACATCTCTAAAGGCATCCTACTTCTGGAGCTGTGATAAACACAAACAAAAAAGGAATCAGGGTAGAAAAGCAATCTGATTCGTGGTTTGTTTTCAAACTGGCTTTCTCCTTCACTTGAGTGAACTAACCAACATACAATCAGAATGAATGCTGCCCAGAGAGGAAAGTGAAATTTAAGATATCTTACAGTGCAGGAAACTCAAAAATGTAACATTCCCAAACCATTTTTAAAGCCTATAATTTGTGCTAGAATGATTCAGAGTGACGGGCCTTTCTTTCAGGCAGCTGAGCCTTGATGTTACCCCAGGATTCAGCCTTTTCTTTCAGTTTCTTAAGACCTCCAACAAGCGAGGCTGCTCTACTGGGGTTCCAAGTATCTGCTCATTCATTTCTTTGAAAGCACTTACAGCATGGAGCCTATTATGAGCCTGGCACTGTGCTAGACTCTAGGGGTCCCCTGTCAGTCTCTAGGGAGGTTCCTGATCCCCAGCACTAATTACCAGTTTGGGAGCAAATCAATAGTAAGAATTTTCGAGCTTAGTTGGTGCTGTAGTACAAGAAAACCAAGGTGTCATGAGACGCGAGGAACAGAAGGCTACAGAATCCAATCCATAGCATCAGAGACGGTTTCCTGGACAGACTGAGCCTGAGTCTTGAGGAATAAGGCAGAATCTCACACAGTAAATATTCTGTAACTAGCACCTACTATTGTTCTTACTATTACTATTATTCACACATACAAAAGGTAATCATTCATTTCTAGTTCCAGCTGATAGTCGATTGCACTGAAACGATGAGTACTTTAGCGGGTACACATTCGTTTTTAGAAATTAGTGAATGGAGAGTTCAGAGCAACAAGTCAGATAAACTTTATTGTGAAAATCAGTGGTCTTCTAAAGCTGCCAGTATCAGTTAAAGCACCCCCTTACTCTATGTGATCTATATCCACTGTCCTAAAAGTCTCAATGAATTAGAATTATAAATACTGTTGCAAAGAGATGTCTTTGGCTGGTTCACTCTAGGCTTACCTCGTCCCTAGTATGTGGACCTCATACTCCCTGAACTGAGGTCCTTTTCTATAAAAATGTGTCAATCATGGAAAAGAAAGGAAGCTAGAATGGTAACTCAGAGTATTAGACCAGTTTTTAGCAAACTGTGGCCCATAAGCAAAATCCAACCCATTGCCTGTTTTTTGTAAATAGCGTTATTGGACCAAACACGCACACTGGTTTAACGGCTGCTTTCAAAGTAGAGAGGCAGAGCTCAATATTTGAGACAAATGCCATGTGGCCCCAAAGCTTTTACTATCTGCCTCTTTAAAGGTAATAGTTTCTGAACTCTGTTTGAGACTATTAAAGTAATTCATAGCAGGTTACACACTGCAATCACTTCTTTCCCACACCCAAGAAAGGAAACTGACACTAATGCTTTCATCTCTAAGTATCCATGTATAAGGGGCCTTTTTTAAATAATTAATTTTTTGAGTCATTTCATATTTGTACTGTATTGAGTTGCTTAAATGTTATAACTCTTTTCCTGTTCTGATCAATTTGCTTATCAACTTATTATTCATAAACATTCCAGAAAGTATAAGCCTATTCTTCTTAAACTTTGTAACCTCTCTTTTGTCCTATGAAATTTAATTTTACCTTAAATATGACCTTCATTGATACATGTGGGAAAAATATTAGGTAGAATGTTTATAACTAATTCTAGCTAATATGAATCCAGACCAGTTTAGTGAATATGAAAAAAAAAAAAAAGAATTAAGAGGTTTGCTGTTGACTGTCCTGGTCTAGAGTTTTCATAGTAATTACAGATCTAAACGGATGAGTCACTGCTTAAATACCCTCACTGTACATCATCTGGATGGGAGGAAGTGTAGAGGTTGAGGAAGTTGACTCTTGTGTTTATAGGGGTTAAAGATTCTTCTTTTTTTAAGTTTATTTATTCTGAGAGACAGACAGAAAAGAGACAGAGACAGAGAGAGGGAACATGAGTGGGGAAGGGACAGAGAAAGAGGGAGAGAGAAAATACAAGCAGGCTCCCCACTGTCAGCAAAGTCTGACTTGGAACTCGATCCAAAAAACCGGGAGTTCATGACCTGAGCCGAAATCAAGAGTCAGAGGCCCAACCAACTCAGCCACTCAGGCAACCCTCAAGATTCTTTTGATGGTAGGACACAGCATGACACTGGGAGAGATGGAAGGCAGAACTCTGCGACTTATAGACCCAAAGTGTTGGTGGGTCATATGGAGTTGCACGTCGGGACGGGATAACGGCAATTTGGGGCTACAGGGAGGCAGCTTAGGTAAGGCAAGTGGGGGTGGGGTTGGCTTCCCAGGCTTCCTGGCGATTGGCTAATTTGAATAATTTCACCTGCTTCACCAAAGACGCTGTTCTTGGTTGTGCCGTACTTGGCCACTGTGTGACTAAGGCTGGTGCACAGAGATCCCAAAAAGAAATGTCATTTATATGTGGATTTAATCAGCCAATTAAGAAGGGAACTAAGCAGCTTCTAGTTTGGGACTTCAAAACTGGGATCAAGACAACATTATAAGAACAATTATGTTACACCCTGGAGTCAAGACCGCTTAGATTAAAATCTGGCTACAAAACTTACTAGTAATTTGACGCTAAACAAGTTATTGAACCACTTTAAGCCTCGGTTTGCAGATCCTTAAAGTAGAGGGAAAAAGGATGCCTACTTTTCAGGAACTGTTGCATGATGAAATGAGAGATCTCTATCAGGTGTTTGGCACAGCACTTGGCCCATAGTGTGTGTTATGTGTTATTATTGGGGCAGGTTCTATACTTGATACATAGTTTTATAGTCTTTTATCCCAGGAAATACTATTACACAAAATGAGCTTCAGTGTAGATTTTTATTATTATTATTTTTACTTGTGGCTCTTTAAATATAAAAAACCAAATACATATAGGCTGTCTGTGATGTCTAAACTCATTTTTCTTATAACAGCTTGTTCTGCTAAAGCTATCCTAATAATGGTCATATGCCGCTCATCACTGAATGGGTTATACAGTGAATCCAAACCAGTAGGCTGTAATTTTGAAAATCACAGCTCAAATAAAATTGCTTTTTATTGATTTTTAAAAGAGAAAACAGCATCATATAATTTTAATTTTCTGCAATAGCCATAGTAAACTAGAGTTTAACAATGGCCTACGGCATCTTTTTAAACTTAAAGATCTATTGATTTGCTCACTTGCTCTTTTACTATAGAAAACGAAAACTCTAACTGCAAGTAAATTTCATCTGAGCGTTCTGGAAACAAGACTTTTAGCTAAACACATGCAGACATTATCAGTTCTTTCTATATCTTCCAACTATGAGATGTTAAATTGCCAGGCCTTCATCATTTACCCATATTAAAAATAATTTATTACAGAATATTAAATGTTTTTTCAAGAAATCAAACCTAGAGTTATAAGTGCAATAGGAAATTTGAAAAATTTATGGAATCTTTGTATCTAAATGGAATAGTAACATCTTTGATTCTAGTGTTCTAACTTCATTGCTCCCAACAACTTTTTTTTAAACTTTTACAATAAAGAAACAAGAGTAATCCAGCATTAGATTATGCAATAGGGCCCAACATGTATAACTTGGTTTAGAAAACTTTGTCTGCTCCAATTGGCTGAGGCTCAGCACATTTGTTTTATACAGTGCATCCAAACAAGTTTTAAATGAAAATGATCTGTTTTCACATATTTGTCATTGTAGCAGCCAATCAAGTATGTTAGTAACATGAATCCACAACATTTGTGATGATGTAGACTCTTTCTTGTGCATTTTATTCAACTTTTTAAGGATATTTATAAAATATTTTGTCAATTTTATTTATTTTTCTATTAAGCATTATTCCTTTGTGAGTATATGTGACTCTAATTATTAAAGAACCAAGTGATATTTCTATGTTGACCTATAAGTCTTATTCTAAGATCAATTTGTAATTTAATATCTATAATAGAATATTAAATGTATGCAATATGCACTATGTATATAAAACACATAAATAAGCCATATAACACAAAAGCAAAAGAGCATGGGAATTGTCCAGCACTGAGCACAGCAGTAGATATCGCTGTCTATAAATCTGTAGCACTCAAAGTGGGCATATAGTTAGAGACTTGAAGCATTCTACAATTCAGAGAGGGGTGAGCTGTCATTGATTCTACAGGATCAGGGAAACATAAATCTGTCCTTAGTAATGATTTGCCTAACAAGCCGGGGTCTAGACAACCATTCCATTTCCTTATCTCTTTTAGACCAAATCCTTGGTTTTTGTAGAAATATATCTGATTAAATGCCTGGGAAAATTTATGAAATTTCAAAAAACTTTCTCTTACAATTTCATCAGAGAATAGGTGTTTGTAGGAAGATATGCAGATGATTTTATTTTAAGCATCCTGCTAGCATAAAGAAAAACTATAGTTAGCTCCACCCTGAATATTTGGACAAACATTCTTATAGACTGGCCAAAATTAACATTGTGTTCCTGGATTGCTGAACTTGTTTCATGACCCATCAGTTGGCCCTGAGTATGGGTTGGCTGCGAATCTAGCTTGTTACTCATTCTCAGAAAAGAACGAACTTTTGATTTTGACATAACCTTTATTTTGACTTGGAAAATACGAAGAAAAGAGTGTGACAAAATTAGATTTCTTTGCAACAGTCACTTTGATTATGCAAAACATATTTTTAAGTCATTAGATAAATGATATTGCACAGACAGTAATAATTGCAATATATGCAAAGAATATTATATCCTGCAAGTAACAAGCAATCATCAGAGAAAGTCATATTGTGTTTGCCATGAGATGCAAACAGTTTTCATCCTCAAGCTGTCATTTATATCTTCCCAGGTGAATTTTTTTGCACTGATGCAATTTTGTTCATTGTTCATGCTCATTTTAAAACAGCATCTCTACAATCTTTACATTGTTCCAGACAAGCTATGCCTTTAAAGGCCTAAAATTAAAAAATGAGATTTTTCTTAGTTTTTAAATGTATCTTCACTTTTTTACTATCTTGCTTCTTTTGCCTCTGCTCTGATACATTTCAGTCTATGTTGACACAACTCCAAAAGAACATTTGGAAAAAAATTAGTGTAACCAAAAAAACAAATGGTAGTTTGCATGCCTACCCAAAAGCTTTGTTGAGCAAACTTTCTTTTCAATTGATTGAATTTCCAAATGAACATATTAGTAAATGTATCTTTCAAAATCCACATGATGTGTTTCCAACATTTATCATTTTTGAAAAGTTATGGTGAAAAAATTATATTACTATAAGTATAAACACAATGCCAAAGTTTCAACAAAAGCTTTTACTTTCGTATAACACTGTCACAGGAGACGGCCTCTAGTGGCTTGGCTACTTTTTTCAGAGAGAGGCAGAGTCTCTGTTAAGACAAAATGGTTTTTTTTCCTGATTAAAACATAAAGTTATATAATCTATACTTATTAGTATAACTAGTATAAATGGAGACAGAGAGAAATCAGCTTCTCATTCTGTACGCAGATTGGTTTGTGTAAGGTGCTTTCAGCTCTAAGAAGGTCAAAACTAACAGAGGCCTAAGGCCTTGGTACAGAAAGTGTAGACTCTGGAAATATAGCATCAGCCTCACTTGGGAGCACACAGATTTGCTGAATTAAAAATCTTAAATGTAACAAGATCCCCAAGTGATTCAGATGCACATTACAGTCAGAAAATCACTAGCCTAGTCAAAAGAATATTTCATTTCACAGAACTGGAAAGTAGTTTCTAGCTTTCCAGGCAGCATCGCTGTATTTTTCTTAGCATTTCACTCATGTTGCCAAAAAGGTTGCCACAGCTCTGGACATCATCTTTTCACTTAACCTTCAAAGACAAGGAGGGCAGTTTCTCTTTTTTTGGTATCTCTTTTTTGACAGGGAGGAACATCGTTCACAAAAGCCCCTAATAAACCCCTGTTGGTGCTATTGGCCCCCTCCTGGTGATTCCATTAGCAGGGAGGATGAAATTATCAAGATTGGCTAAGACTAATCAATATTCACTCTGAGGCTAAAATAGGGTCAGCTTTCCAGGGCACACAGTTACACAGAAGCTCTGCTACCGAGAAAGGGTCAGGAAGAACAGGGTACCAGATGGACATCAACAGTGACTACCAAAATTATTGCTGCCTTCTGGTTCTTTATCCAGACATATCTACAAAGACGTGTCATGAGACTTGCAAGTGATACCACAGGAATCCACTTCTGTGATAATGAGTGTAATTTGAATGTAAAATAAAAGTCTTCTTAAGACTATAATAATGCATTGTCTCTTTTCATGAACTTTTTGTAAACAAAATATGGTACACAGTGTGAATGTGTAGAAGGTGTTGTGATTTTTTGCACTGTTAGGCACTGTTACTTGTAGAATGAACAAATAAGAGTAAATATTTACTCAAAATTAGCTTAGAGACAGGACACAGTGAGAAAGATAACAGGATGTTTGTGTTAAGTTCCAGTCTAAGTGTCTTAAGATATATAAAGTAGTTTGACGTAGCTCAGTTTTTAAAGTACTTGAATTATATTGAAATGAGTTAACAGAATTAATTAATTTAGTCAACAAATCCTGAGCATTTATCATGTACCAGGCATTATTTTAATTGTGACTATACAATTAATGTATAGACATTAACGGAACAGTCAAGATCAGGGAACATGTAGGGGCACCTGGGAGACTCTTTCAGTTAAGCCTCCAACTTCAGCTCAGGTCCATGGTCTTATAGTTCATTTGTTTAAGCCCCGCATCAGGCTCTGTGCTGACAGCTCAGAGTCTGGAGCCAGCTTCCAATTCTGTGTCTCTCTCTTTCTGCCCCCTAGCTGCTTGCACTCTAGCTCTCTCTCTCAAAAATAAACATTTAAAAAAATAAAAAAAACAGGGAACGTATAACTAAATGAAAAGACAATAAATAAACAAAAAAATCAGGAAATAATTACCAAAAGAAAAGAAAAGGTAATATAAATCAAAGTAACATTGCTGAAATAAGGAATAGACTTAATCAGACAAGAAAGTAAGGGAAAGTCATTACAAAATGACATTTAAGCTAAACATTAAACAAAGGGGCCTGCAAGCCACACCATCTGTTTTGGGGCCTTTCAGCTAAGAATATTTCTTTAAAAATATTTTTTTCTTTTCTTTCTTTCTTTCTTTCTTTCTTTCTTTTTTTTTGGAGAAAGAGTGTGCACACATGCATGAGGAAGGGACAGAGAGAGAGACTCTTAAGCAGGTTCTACCTGTGAGATCCAACCATGAAATCATGACCTGAGTGGAAATCAAGAGTGGGAGACTTAACCGACGGAGGCACCCAGATGTCCCTAAAAAAATTTTTTAAGAGAAGAATTGCACATAAAAATTACATAAAATTCAAATTTTAGTGTCCATAAATAAACTTTTATTGGAACACAAACCTGCACTTTCATTAAGAGCTTTCACTCTCCCAAGGCTGAGTTGGCAACAGAGACTGTATGACCCACAAGACTAAATACCTTTTACTGACCTTTTACAGAACTGTGCCCATCCTTGACCTAGAGATAAGCAGAATCCAGCCTTAGCAAGAGGCAAGGGAAAGCTTTTCATCAGAGGGAGGAACATGCACAGAAGTTCTAAAATAAAACAAAGACAAGTGGCAGAACCATAGTGACAAGTGGGAACAAAGAAAGAACCTAAGTGGGAGAGATAATCAGGGGCCAGTTCGTATAAGGTCCTTAGGTCAACCAAGTGTGTCTATCATTAAGAGCAAAGGGAAACCCATGATGGATTTAAAGCAAGGAATTACTTGATTGCTTACATTTTAAGAAGATCACCCTGGAAACTTTATTAGAGGAGATAAATCCGAATGGAAAGCTACTTATTGGCACAAACCAGGCAAGAAGAAATCATGACTTGGTTAATGAACTGCTCATTATAAATCGTTGAAGAGAGAAGTTCAGAAGTTAAAGGTAAGCAATGAGACACTTTCTATAGCATTTGCTATTCCCAAGCATCTGCCTCCTTACATAAGGTGTAGGCCAGCTAAGATTTTGTACAACTCATACAGTGAGTTGCCTGTGTTAACAGTGAGAGCTCAGGTAGGAGGACCACATTACACATCATGTGATATGTTAGGATAGTTAGTCAACTCTTAACCAGCTGTGAACAAAAAAGTGGACAAAGTATATGCAATTATATAACATGCTCTGAACTTTATAAAACTGTGACAGTTTGCATTTGAGATTTAGCATTTCTTCCATCAAGAAAAAAAGAAACACAGAAAAAGGGAAAGAGGGAAGGAAGTGAGAGGGAGAAAGGGAAGGAGGAAAGGGAGGAAGGAAAACTTCAAGTATGCATTCTTTGTTGTTGTTTTTTTAATACAATTTTTTGTAAAATTGTTTCCATACAACACCCATTGCTCATCCCAACGAGTGCCCTCCTTCATGCCCATCACCCACTTTCTTCCCCATCCCCCATCAACCCTCAGTTTGTTCTCAGTATTTAAGAGTCTCTTATGGTTTGCCTCTCTCCCTCCCTGTAACTTTTTTCCCTTTCCCCTCCCCCCCATGGTCTTCTGTTAAGTTTCTCAAGATCCACATATGAGTGAAAACATATGGTATCTGTCTTTCTCTGTCTACTTATTTCATGTAGCATAATACCCCCCAGTTCCATCCACCTTGCTGCAAATAGCCAGATTTCATTCTTTTTCATTGCCACGTAGTATTCCATTGTATATGTAACCCACATCTTCTTGATCCGTTTGTTAGTTGATGGACATTTAGGCTCTTCCCATGATTTGGTGATTGTTGAAAGTGCTACTATAAAAATTGGGGTACATGTGCCCCTATCAAGTATGCCCTCTTTGAAATTCCAGCCAACTTCTTTACGGTGTGCCTGATTTTAGCTTTGTTTCAAACAGCTATAGATGCCTCTTGTTCAGTGAAATAAGTTGATTATTTTTATTATACCTCATAGGGGTTAAAAAAAACAACAAAACTGAATAAATCATTTGCTAAGCACTGTGTAAATTGCATCTTTGGCTCTTTTGCCCATTGTGTACTTGTGAGAATTTCTCTCTGAATATGCACTTATTTGGTGCACACAATGTTGGAATCCTCACCCCTTCCTGTTGGAAGAAAACTAGTTAAAAACCATTCTATTGGACTGTATGTTAACCAGTTGCAATTTCAATAAAAACTTGGGGAAATAAAACTATTCGAAATGATCATAATCGTTCTTGCAGAGGAATCATTCATAACAGCTTCTCAATCGGGAAAACCTTGTCACTGTACAATATACCAGGGTCAACTCCCAATGGCCCTCTGTTAGGAATGCATAGGAAAACTGAATTGATAATAACAGCACATTCAGCACATCAGATAGATGTTTGTTTTTATTGTTGTTAGTACGCTAGGCACACAGTCAAAGCTAATGGCCAATTCATTTGACGTTTTGAACTTTCAGCAGAAAGTAAAGAAGGTTAACTGATTTATACTAACACAGATAAAGGGGCTTTTGTGCCGTTGAGAATTGGATAAAGCAAATTTGTTTAAGCATGATTCTAACCAGGAAAGACATTAAACATGAAATGTCAGGATAAGATTCTAAATGTGAATTGAGAAAAATTTTTCATAATTCAACATAATATAGGGTATATAATAAAAAGTACTGGATTAAGAGTCAAGAATCTAGAATTCCACTCTATAATTTATCAATCATGTGACCTTGAAAAAGTTATTTTAAATACTTTCAGTCTCAGTTTTTTCAATATGAAAATGGGTAATTTTATTTAATCTGTTTAATTTATAATTGTCTAATGTATCTAAATAAAAGAATGACTGAGAACATACTTTGAAAATTGCTCATATGATTTTCTTAAAAATAAGAACTAATTAAATGAACCCTTAGAGTTAATGTAGTCACTAATCTACTGAAAGCAAAAAAAAAAAAAAAAGTCAAACTATTCTGGGCATAAATAAGGCACAAAAGTCACTGAAATATTTCCATGGTTGTCTCAGGAAGGTAAGAGGAGTTGGAGGTTTATAAATCATCTCCTACCTACACCATCACTGTTTCTTCTCATGTTGACTTCAGAGTTGGAAAGGTTCCTCATCTCTGAGTTAAGCTTGGCTCCCAGACATAAGACAGATGAAGCAGGTTATCAGCAACTAGTTTGGGGAGGCTGGCTTATAACTTTTCAGTTTACAATAGGA
The DNA here is from genome assembly GCA_028646485.1 of Cryptoprocta ferox. Lineage (NCBI taxonomy): Eukaryota > Metazoa > Chordata > Mammalia > Carnivora > Eupleridae > Cryptoprocta > Cryptoprocta ferox. Next base: position 32,286,819 of record CM053571.1, read on the forward strand.
TCTTTTCAAAATCCCACTGTAAATCTGGGCACATGAATTCTGTATAACTTTTTTTGTTCACATAGCTTCTATTTTCAAGCATATCTATGGAGTGGGGAAGTGGAGATAGAAAATATCAGTTTATAATGTATTGTGGACCTTTGTACCCCACCAGGAACAAAGGACAGAATAGATGCTGAAACCAAGCTGGTATAAAAATCAGCAGTTTTAGCCAGAAGCTAAAACACTCTCCTTCAAATAGTAATCACAAATCTTTTCTAAGGTGACCTGGGTTATGAAGAAAATGGAAACCCTTTCTCTTAAAATACCATAAGAAATAAAGTGTTATCTTTCCAGCTAAGGTTAGAGTTGTTTGTGACCTTAGAGCTGGCAGCAATGGAAAAATCATGTCAAGCTTTAATATGTTCCTCACATGGCAGTTTTTCCAAAGGAATAAATGCATATGTGATTCTGATGACCTCATATGAGATATAGAGGGTGTTACATTAGAGTGGACGAGCAGTGAGTCTTTACTTGAAATCTTTTTCATGCAGACTGCTAAAGATATTGCCCACACCATATAAATTATGTAGAGTTTTTCAAACTTATACCTGTCTGCTTCTAACTAAAGTTAAAGCCAGCAGGGCCATAGGATTTTTGCTGTTTTAACCTCCGATAGCAATACAAACAAGGCATGAATATTGACTTTAAGGGGAAGGGAACAGGAAGTATTTTTTAGTGAGATTATCCTCAAGGGGTGTCAAATAGTGAAGATGCAGCACATATATATTTAATCTGCATCTATAAATAAAAAGTTCCTTTGGGACAAAACAGGTACATGATTAACTATTTGAAAACCACAAAGTAGACAAATGTAAGAGAGTCATTAAATGAAAAGAAAATTAGGCAGACTGTAATAACAATAAGCCAAGAAAGGCTTGTCCAGCCTAGATACAAACAGTAGCGAAAGTCTGGAAACATTTATCCTTCCCTTGATTAATTTTTACCTATCAGCACATTTTTTAAAAGGCCCCTGTAAAGCCATTTCTTCAGGCAAGAGGTAGAATCCTGAAACACATATTCCAACTTCAGAGAAATTGGCTTTCCCAAAAGGTCTAACCATGTAAACCATGTAAAAGAATTAACAATAGTTTTGAAAGATACACAATATTTTATATATATTTGATATAAACACATATATGAAATATATATTTATATATAATATATATCCAAATGTTATATACATATATACACACATATACACACATATGGATTTTGCAAAAATATGTAAAAGCCATCATGCACACCTCTTCATGAGCAATTGATTAATAGATACAGTCATTCCACCTGACGCAAATAGCTGTTCATGGACATATCTCAAATGTTTGAATTTTCCCAACTTGGTCTTTGTGTTGGTAATGCTCAGTGCAATGGTCAAATACAGGTCCCTTGACTATTGTTGTAATAAAAGCAATAGTATAAGGAAAAGACTATTCAAGCAGATATGTATCCTTTTGAAGAATATAGCTGTTACTTTAAGAAGACAGCTGAGCCATCATAAGTCCTGTGGAAAATGGTGGCTAGCATGATGTCAAGAGATATTCTTCAAAGGATAACTCCAAAAGAGAAGCTTTCAAATATTTACACTGTGCGTAGGGATTTAATTCACATTTTTTTTCTCTGTTAACTTGAGTTAGTCCATGGGAAAACCTATAACACATATACAGTGCATATACAAAATTGCACTGCTATTTGTTTGTTTGTTGTTTGTTTCCAGTTTTAACTAGTGAAAATAAACACCATGAATGTAACTGGAAGATTCTTTTTATTCTCTGTTTTTGCACTCTAGCCTTTAGATCTCTATTTCTCGATGTCTCTGAGCTTCAGTTTCTTCCCTCTCATTTATGATCTTGAACTCATATTCTCCTGCCTCCTTCAGGACCTTGTACCATTAATCATGTAGTTTCTCACTTTTATCATCAGAATCTTTCCTTTGCCTGGTTTCCTCCCATGTGCTCTCATAAATATGCTTATATGTTTCCTTTGCTGAAAACATATAAACCACACACACACCCACACACACACACACACACACACACACAGAAAAACTTTCCCTTGATTTTACCTCCTTGTAACCATTCTGGCTCCTTTCAAACAATCTCAAATTCTTTCAGGTCCTCAAAAACTCTATCTTCTCAAAAACATTTTAGTATTACATGGTAATGCTAAGTATGTTTATATCCAATAACCCAGAATTCTACTCCTAGGTAAATGCTCCAGAAAATGTTCACACCTGGGAAGCAAGTGATATAAAAGAATTTGTAGAGCCGTATTGTTGGTCCAGCATAATTTTGAAAACAAACAAAAATACCTAATAGATGGACACAGAAATTTTGATATCTTTTACATTGGACAACTATACAGCAATGAAAATGAACTTACCTCAGCTACAAGAATAAGTATGGATGACTCCCAAAACATCATGTTGAAAGAAAAAAAGAAAATCATAAAATATGTAATAAGATTCCATTTACATAAAATTCAGAAATTAACAAAATTGAACAACGTATGAATTAGACATATACATATATATTAATAATATAAAGGAAGACAAGTAACACATACCAAATTCATAATAGTAATTATATATTGACAATGTAATATATATGTTCATACTTGTATATACTGGAGAAAGAGGGAGGGATGCACAAGAATCAGAACACTGAGTGCTTTAATATTATTGGTATTATTCTATTTCTTACATGAGGTGGTTAGTCCATAAATGTTATATCTAAACTTATATGGGTGTGATTTTATCTTGCAATTTAAAAACTCCATCTCTCTCTTGTTTCTATCCTTTTATATATTTCTCAGCTAGTAACATATTTCTCTTTTTTTATGCTGTAACAGCATATTTGCTAGTTACTTCCCACTCATAAAACCCTCTGATCTTAGTTGTCTCCTCGTCAGGGAGGTCTTCCTTGATCTAAAGTAAGTCAGCTCCTTTGTTACAATAGGCCCTATAGTCTTGTGCTTACATGATCTTAACACTCAGCTTACTCATAAAATCCCTGTTTCCTCTGCCAGGCTCTAAACACCACTGGGGAACATAGTAGTTAGAACAGAACCTGATACAAAATGGATATTCAATAAATATTTCTTGAATTGAATTATTCGCTTTTTGTCTAAACTTCTTATAAGAGCAGTTTATCATCACCATGAATGCTTCTTCGGGTCTAATTTACTCTTCATTATTCTAAACTATGACTTCTGTGCCCACAAATCTGTTATATTTGCTTTCAGAAAGATCACCAGTGACTTTGTAACGGTCTTTAGTTAGTGTAAATCCTTAAACAATTTGACCTCTCTGGATATTGGATACCCCTAAAGAGAACATTCTGTAAATTTCTCAACCATGACTGAATGGTTTGAATGTGTCAGGAGACGTGAGAATGCTTCCCTTAGATCAACACGCGTCTTCAACATAGTTCTTCTACTTCTCCAACTGTTCTCTCTTTCTTCCTTGATCTCCATGTGCTTTCTTGTTTTCACCAAGAATTTTTCCTTGTCCTTGACTCCTCCTGTTTGATACATTACTCTCACTGATGACCTTCCCTTAGGTAACCTGACCACCATTTTTTAAAATTATTACAGTATACTTCTTACTGCTCCCGCCTCTAGTTACTACTACACCAGTACACCTTCCACACCCACCTTTCTTTTTTTAAGTTTGTTTGTTTGTTTGTTTGTTTGCTTGCTTTGAGAGAGAGAGAGAGGACAAGGGAGGGGCAGAGAGAGAGGGAGAGACAAAATCCCAAGCAGGCTTCATGCTGTCAGCACAGAGCCCTATGTGGAGTTGAACTCACAAACTGTCAGATCATGACCTGACCTGAAATAAAAAAAATTGTACGCTTAATTGACTGAACCACTCAGGGGCCCCCCACACCATCTTTTATGAAAGAAAGGAAGGAAGGAAGGAAGGAAGGAAGAAAGGAAAGAAGGAATCCACTGTTATTCACTGCTTTGAAATTTGTAATGCAAAAAGGACATCACAGAAATCCCAGTATGGACCTAATAAAACCCAATAGTAAGCAACACCTATATTTTACTTTTTCAGTAAAAGCATGGCATGATGTAATCAATCTTACTCTTATCTATGAGTTACTCATTATGATTTTGCTGCAGTGAAAGTTATGAGGTCTGAAAAAGCCAATTTAGCTGGACAAAAGGAACACTGACTGGTTTCAAGTGAAGGAAACTCTGTTGGGTCTGAGCTGTGCCCACAGTTCTGTGGTATTCTATAGCAGCATTTTAGAAGACAGAGCCTCACCCCTTCGGGCACCTGGGTGGCTCTTCAGTTAAGCATCTGACTCTTGATTTTGTCTCAGAGCATAATCTCATGGTTCATGAGTTTGAGCACTGTGTTGGGCTCTGCACTGACAGTGTGGAGCCTGCTTGGGATTCTCTCTCTCCCTCTCTCTCTCTGCATCTGCCCACCCTCTCTCTCTCAAAATAAATAAATGAACTTTTAAACATAAATAAATAAATATAAATAAATAAATAAATAAATGACTTATCCTCATCCTTAAAATGCTGAGGATATTTTGAAAGAAGTGTACTCACCACTGAGCAATTGAACCACAGAACCTTTTACTACATCTAAGAAGAAACACGTATTTACTGAAACTGAAGTTTGAAATATATAGTTTTTTAAAGCTAGATTTCACATTTTTATTAATACTTTGCCTAACAAAACAAAGCAGTCAGACGTGCATAAACATTTTAAAAGTGAGGTTAGAACGGGAATTTTAAACACCTGTGAAACAATAGCTAAAAATCATGTGGCTTTCTTGGTAAGCAGTATTTAGATGTCCATTGACTTTGTATTAAATGCAACTCAAAATTTCTGAAAATGTCCTTTTGCATTTATCATTTCCTAAAAGTTATAAGCAATAAATCAGCTTCATACAGAGCCTCTTATAGCATACTGGGTGTGCTCAGAACAGAAAAAATTTATATGTTTCTCATTATTATTTTCAGTCACATCTACTCCCATAGAAAAAAATAATGTATGAGTAGGTATGTAGTCATAAAATCCAAAAAAACTAACCTCTCAGAGTGAGTATTAACTTTTTTTCAGAGTCATAGAAAATATCTTTTAGATAGTGTTATATCTAAGATTTTCTGAAAAAAAGTGACAAATCTAGTTGGTTTTAGTATGTACATTAGCAATAAATAAATAGATTAGGGGAGGCTGGTGGCTCAGTTGGTCAACCATCCGACTCTCTGTTTACGCTCAGGTCATGATCACACAGTTTGTGTTCATGGCCCTAGTCAGGCTCTGTGCTGACAGTGTGGAGCCTGCTTGGGATCCTCTCTCTACCTCTCTTGCTCTGCCACTCCCCTGCTTACTCGCTCTCAAAATAAATAAAGAAACCTAAAAAAAACATAAATAGGTAGATTAAAAGAAGAAACAATAAAGCATAGCTTAATATTTTAAATGATTATGAAGCCTTCAGATTTACAAAGTATGTGCAGTTACGATCACTGGTTCATCTTTTACAATCTTATAAATTATGAGATTTTAATCTCAATTTTACTAGTGAGTGAAGAAGGCAAACCTTGAAGCAATTGAACAAATAGGTCAAGACCAGTTATCTTGTAAGTGTCTTACTGTATAAAGTCCAGGACTCTTAACCCATCTAGCAGAGTGACTGTCTGAGAATCTCATCATGCATGGAAAAAACATCAATCTGTAGAAAAAAAGTCAAAATGTGTGAGGTGAGAACAAATCACCTAAAGTAATTTGGAAGAACCCAGAACATGATACACTGTATGTTATCCTGTAAGCCTTATATAGGCATGATATTGCTCCCATTCAATCTAAGTAAATGCAAATCATTAAATGAAGAATAGATCTTTCTGGCTAACGTTTTCTAAAAAATGTAAATTAAGAATGGGGAAGTGAAAAACCAAACAAGATTTTGCCATTCTCTTGAGTAACATTATACTGAAGGCACCAACTCTGAATTTGGCCATCTAACAAATACTTCTCTTACCTAAGAGACACATGGCCTAAATCAGTAGCTCTCAATGCACATGCCAGAAGAGAGACCCAGGAGACCCCCCCACCCTCCATATTACCCTACAGCTGCCACACAGCCTTTCCTCCCTGGTAGTTACTGCGGAGACTTAATTTCCCCCCACACTTAGGCAGTTAGCACACCTCAAAATCTTTTGAAAGAAACCAGCGGTTCACCCATTAATGATATTTGAGTAGATATCCGGCCTCCTTCTTTTCCTTTAGCCATCTTCAGACCATCAAAATAAGCAAACCTAGTTGTGGACCTTCAGCTTTAATTTTGATAGTTCATTAGGGTTGTAATTAAGTGAGTTTTCTGATATTCTTTGACAGAACAAATATTTTTAAAAGATGAATAAATTAGACATTAGGTTTGCAAATTAAGGTAGAAAATCAAGAATTCCATGTGTTTTTTTGTTGTTGTTTGTTTGTGGAGAAGGTTATTCTATCTGTGCACAAAGAGTACTACAAAGTGCCAAAGATTAATATGAATAAATATAGGTTTAGTGGCCATTTTTTCTTTTTCTTTCTTTCTTTCTTTCTTTTTTTTTTTTTTTTTTTTGAGAGAGAGGAAGTCGGGGACGGGCAGAGAGAATCGTAAGCAGGCTCTGTGCCAAGGGTGGAGCCCAACAAGGTGGGTGGTGCTTGATTTCACCACAGTGATAACATGGCCTGAACCGAAATCAAGAATTGGTTGCCCTACTGACTGAGCCACCAGATATCCCTAACCATTTTTGTTAAAACTCATTATATACTTATTCCGAGTAAGTTTAGAGGCCAAACCACAAGTTTACCAGAGAGAAAAAAACGTTTTAAAGACATTTAGCAAAACAGAAGTCAGCATGTAGCAGAGTGACTGTCACATAGTAGATGTCCTATAATATTTGTTAAATGACCTGGGAAAACTATTTCACTGTGGTTTAAACAATTATGAAAACAATGCTGGTGAATTATTTGCATTTTATCCATCACACATTTAATTGGTGCCAGCTAGGTATAAATCAATCAACATATATTGTACCTGGTGAAAATTCAAAGTTAGATTAAAAATGGTCAATTTTCAGGGTGACTGGGTGGTTAAGCATCTCACAGGTGGTGATCTCATGATTTGGGAGTTCAAGTCCCACATTGGGCTCTGCACTGACAGCACAGAGCCTATTTGGGATTCTCTTTCTCCCTCTCTCTCTCTCTCTCTCTCTCTGCCCATCCCCTGCTTGTTCTCTCTCTTCCTCTCTCTCTCTCTCAAAATAAATAATAAACATTTTTTAAAATAGTGCATTTTCCAAGGAAATTGCATTCTGATGTTTTCATTTTTCCTTTGTGGGATGGGTTTCAGGCGCACCTACAAGAAAATTGTAACAGGTAGCAAGAAGAAAACTCTGATATTCTGAGATGGAGAGAAAGATGTTACTAGAGAAATTAAGGTATCTATATTTTAAAAACATATGTATATTATTATTTATATAGTGCGTTATAGTGTAATATATATGATGATTTAAAATCATTTAATATATTTTATCTTTGAAAGTTATTTTTGTAAAGTATTTTTACTGTTAGGTGGACACTGGGATTTTAAGCATAATTATAGCAGAGCAGTTACTTTTTTTAAAAATACACGTTTTAGATTAACTAGCATGTTAGAAAAATACAAATCAACAAAATGTGCATTATTGATTTCTTGTGATAATTTTTACAGAAAATGACTATTTGATATTTCTGATTACAACTATTATTCTCCGTGAGACCTCGCTAAAATGTTTTTACATGTAAGATGTGCTGAAACTCTATTAAAGAAGTTAGTCATTTATAGATAATCCATTGGCTAAATGAGGTTTCTATCAACGGACTAAAGTGGTTGCTACTTGAAATAGGGCTGTTGACTGAATCTATTCATGAAAATGTGTTCCCTATTGACTGGTGCTTAGGGGACTTGATCATTTTGTTTTAATTTAGAAGCTATAGTTAGTGTCCCAAACTCTACCTGAAATTTCTTTTATTAGTCTTTTTCACAAGGGAGCCAAACTGTTACTTCCTATAACTGCCCTGCAATTTTCGGGGATTACTCTAAGTGTGAATTGTCAAGTATTCCTTCCAGCTGCCTTCTGTCAGGCTATAATCCCGTACTGAGCCTTGTCAGAGGTCACTGAGCCCTTGACTAATGCACTTCATTAAGGAAGGAAAGCAGAATGTCTCCGGGACACAAATGGCAGGAGACATACAGCAGAACTGGGCATTACTTAAAAATAAAATTACACTAAACTTTAAATCCATGAAATTTGACCAGTCCTTTTCAGTAAATTTCTAGTAATTCAGAACAAAAGTTACTATATCAAACATTTAATATCACTTCCCATTATATTTGTAATAGCTGATAAATTTTGAAATTAAAACTTTTGAGCTATTAATAATGAGTGAATTGTTAAGAAAAAGACTTATGGTAGCAAACCTGTTCCTTTTTCACAATTGCCACCTTCAGTCAATTTTGGGATATTAAATGTTTACTCTTTCTTGATATTTAATATGGAGCTACATTTATTTAAACCTTTGAACCCCATTATATGAAAATCTACTTTTAGTGAAGGTGGAAACCTGCAAATATAAGGAGTGGTAAATTTTAAATTTCAAAAAATGTATCTTACAGAATCCTTTGATCCATGTGCATCTGGTTGTCTCAATAAGACATAATTAAGAAAAAAGTTTGCCCACTATTGTATAATAGACTGATTTAAGAATCAGTATTTAAGCAAACCACTAAGTAATTTGTTTTCTATTTGGTCTTGATGCTAATATTTCTTTATTATTGTTGTCACTCAGCCTTATGGGGACAATCTTGAAAGACTAGTCTTCAGTTAGAAAGATACTAATGTGTGTCACGAAACATGCTAAGAAATATTTTCTTCTTACTTCATTGACAAATTTAAATAATCTTAATAGAAGGTAAGAAAAATATGCATATGTGAAACCATTTTATGTAGAATAAGCTAAAAAATCTTTTATTTCTATATAAGATCAACTATTTTCAAAAAGTATCAAAACTTACTATCATGTTTGTCAAAACTACCAAACTAAGCTATATGGTTGAGAAATGTAAAGTGGAATAACCGGTATCTGACTGCCATACTCTCTCCATTGACAAATAGGTTGTTACATGGGGAAAGGCTTCTTTCCTTTAGGAGATGATTTACTTTGTCATTTAAAAGTGTCATTTAAAAAAAGAAAAAAGATAAAATGCATCAAAACATCTTGAAAAATTTTAAGAAGCTATATATTTAAAAGTTAACGTTTTGTTTGCCTACTTGAAATAATTAGAGTCTGCCTTTTTTTTTTCTTGAAAGAATGAATTAATTGATTCCATATCTGTTATAAGGAGTTACCTTTCTAGGGAGTTAAAGTGATGCACGTTCTCTTTTTTTCAGATTGAATATGCAAATATAAACTATTTCGAGTAGTGCTACCATTGGTATGTTTTTACCACTTTTATTTTCTATCTTCTTTACTTTTTATTCATTCCTGACCCCACAAATTCTATTATCTTATTCTCCTTTCATTTCCTCTGAAATGAACATCATGATTAAATTTACTATGGTAAAATAGGTAAAAAATTGTGGCCCAGTCTCACTAATATGCATTACATTCTGGTCAAAGAAAGCCGGGAAGTGTACAATTATTTCTCAATCAAAGTTTAAAAAGTAATTTATCAAATCAAACTTAAAGTAAGTTTCACTCATAATTACCTGAGGCTCTTTCTGGTTTAGAGAAGTTCATAAGCTGTGCCATGAAGTTCTCCTAAAGGCATTCTCTTGTCAGTGTTTTAGACACCAAGTTCAGTACTCTTACACAGAGAATTGTTTCATGACATTTTGATAAGGCCTTACAATTTCCTTCTCACTGTAGTTTAGTCACCTGCTGGACCTTCATGGCAGTGGAATTGAATAATGGTTTTCTAAAATCCCAAGGCTTCAAATTAGGGATCATGAGTCAGCTCTTCTCAGCAGAAGGCTCATGGGTCTGGAATTTAATTAAAGTTCTTTTACTAGTCTGAAATGTTCTCACTTTTTCATCTTTAATGTCCTTCTGGGAATTCATTTAAAATTTTGTTGAAGGAAATTCTTGAGTATTACATTTGAAAATTAATTACAGTTATACTAAAGATTAAAAAACTGTTGGAAATAAAGAATTTTAGAAATTCAATACATTATTAAAATACTAAGAAAATTATTATGTTGCAACATATTTGTACAGCGATATTAGGTGGTAGACTTCCAAGTGCATTATTAGTTGCAGCCCAAGAAACTCCTGAATTTGTAGCAAGGTGGGTCCCAGTTCCAACTGAGATTCATTCCTATTGAAATAACCCATGGAGATGGTTATTTCATCCCAGATATAAAATAACAATTTAAATTATTAAATTTAAATAGATTGTATCTTGGAGGTATTTTCTGTCTTCTTAGTAGATTAATATAGTTTCATAGTGTAAGAAAATGAAGGATGAGGAAAACATGTCTTGTACATGAGGAAACTGGAAATATTTTACCAGGATCAAGGAAGTCGTGAAGGCCAAGAGGGCTGGCGTTAAAGCTTTCTTCAGTATTTGGATGACTGTTATGTAAAAAATGTTTTATATCCTTTCTCTCTCGCACTAATATGTAGAACTAGTATTAATGAGGAGAAGTCAGAAAAATAGGCATTTTAATTTAACTTGAAAGATTAGGATTATGTAACATAGAGAAAGGTAGTCAAAAAGTAGTGAAGTTGTCTCCATAATGGTTCAAGAATCTGGGCGGCAGTCAATCAAGAATCTACAAAGAGGGGCACCCGGGTGTCTCAGTCAGATAAGCGTCTGACTTCGGCTGAGGTCATGATTCTATGGTTTGTGGGTTCAAGGCCCATGTCAGGCTCTGTGCAGACAGCTCAGAGCCTGGAGCCTGCTTCAGATTCTTGGTCACCCCCTCTCTCTGCCCCTCCCCCACTCATGCTCACTCTCGCGCTCTCTCTCTCTCTCTCAAAAGTAAATAAAAACATTTTAAAAATTCTACAAAGATATTTCTGCAGTGGGAGAGGGCTGGGATTATAACAGCCCCTAGGACCTCATTCAACCCTAAAATTCTTTGCTTCTTATGTTTAGATATACTGTGAAATAATGCAAACAAACTGGGAACTGCGAGTTGAAAAAAAAATCTCTGAAAACTGGCTCTGTGCCCATTAGTTCCTAAAAGCTTGAATTGAAAATCTGAAGTATATAAAACAAAGAAAAGAGTTTCATAAGAAATTTTAGAATGGTACACTGGAAATTAGCATGTATATTTTGACTTTTAAAAATATCACTTGCTGGTCTATTTTTTATTTTCTTATTTTTATCCAGGCTGGGGCAAGGAAAACGTAAAACATAAAATGCGACTGGAACATTCTCATACACCAGGAAGCAGGAGTTGCTTCATAAATGATTGAGGATATGTCAAAGAACACAGAAGCCAGCTTGAATGGGGTTACCAATGGCCAAATTGGTGACAATATGAGCACCAAAATAGTTGATAAAAGCAGATTATAACACATTGAAAAGGAGAATAAACTCTGAGACCATATTGTTATAAATAAAAAGATGAATTAATTGAAAGTTTGTTGAGGAACAGGGTATTGGTATAGTATTTTCAAAATACTTACTAGCTATAAGAAGCAAAAGATTAACCTTGCAGTGGAGAAATCTACTTTAATCAAATGACCAAAATGAATATCCACATGGAACTAGCTGAAATCATATACTATACAACGGGATGCAATAATAAGAATGTGGTGATGTCTGTGTTGCATAACCTGAATCTAATCATTGGGAAACATTAGATAAACCCAGTTAAGAGACACTTCTGCAAAACGAATGCCTTCTAATCTTCCAAAGTATCATGATCATAAGAGTTTAGGAGCTGTCCCATTTTCAAAAAGACTGAAGTAAAATGTGAAATGACAGCCAAATATAACACATGATTCTGACCTGGATTCTTGTGCTAATGAACTTCATTGAGATGACTAGTGAAATATGAATGAGGTCTGAGGATTAAATGGTAATAGTGTATCAATGTTAATTTCCTAATTGTGATGTTCATATTGTAGTTATATAGCATAATGTTGGTAATGGATATACATGAAAGTATTTGAGGATGTTGAGGTATCCTCTCGAGACTATGCGCTTAAATAATTTAGAAAAAAAACATTCTATATGCTGTGTACTTTTAATTTTTTGTAGGTTTGTGATCATTCAGATTATATACATAATATTTAATCACCATATTATTATAATTTATCTTTGGACTTAAGATATGTAAGGGCTGCTCTTGATTAAGGCTTGATAACCTTTCTAATAGCATAGATTTATTTGTAATTAGTGAATTGAATGTGTTTGAAAGTTTTTTAGTCAAGGATCAAAGACTATATTTTATTATCATAATTATTTTTTTAGAGAGAGAGTGTAAGCAGAAGAGAGGGGCAGAAGGAGAGAGAGAGAGAGAAAGAGAGAAAGAATCTCAATCAAGCTCCACATTTAGTGAGGAGCTTGATCCCATGACCTTGGGATCACGATCAGAGCTGAAATCAAGTGTCAGATACTCCACTGACTGAGCCACCAAGGTACCCCATCACCTTAATTATTTTAAAAGAAACTTCTCTATTAACAAGAGATTTTTGGATAAAGCAAGGAACAGAAAGGCCTTGGAATATGCCTGTGGTATAATACAAAAATTACAACTAACTACATGGTTAGTTTCAAGCATTTCAGTTAGCTTTGTGCATAATTTTTTCCATTGTTTTTTAGAGAGAACATGCGAGCCAGAGAGAGGGTCAGAAGGTAGAGATACAGAGAAGGAAAGAGAGAGAGAGGGAGAGAAAGAGAGAGAGAGAGAGAGAGAGAGAGAGAGAGAGAATCCCAAGAAGTCTCCATTTCAGTGCAGAGGCCAACATGGAGCTTGATCCCACAACCCTGAGATTATGACCTGCACTGAAATCAAGAATTGGACGCTCAACTGACTGAGCCACGCAGACACCCCTTTCCATATTTTAAATGGAGCTAATAATGCCACTCTAGCCAGGCTCTTGTATGGATTAGGCAAGTCATCCCATCAAAAGAGTCCTAGTATAACGTTTATCACATAGTTGATATCCACCCATCCTTTCCATCCATTCACCAAATATTTATTAAATAGTGTTTGGGATCCTGCATAAATTATGCAGCCTCACATCTGTAGACTCAAGAATTTCATAATCTAGTGAGTAAAATGCACACACAAATTATGATATATAGAGATAAATGAAATGAGAGAGGTATGCAACAGGATGTCATGGAAGACTAGAACAGAGATACTAAACAAATACCACTTGCCTTTGAAGGAACGTCCAGAATAAATAAAAACATTGTTCAATTCCAATTTTAAATTAAGTATCAATTATTTTATTTTATTACAAAATATGTAGGAAAATATGTTTGAGAGAAGACTGTGTATGGGAAGGTTGATGTATCAAATAATATACAGTCTTCATGCAACATCATAATTTGGGGGTCATGATATCCAAATAAGAATGTCTCTATCTATTGTGTTTAAAGTATAACAACCACATTCACTATTTATTGAAGACTTCCTATGTACAGAGAATACCCTAAGCATTTTACTTGTATAACTTAATCTTCACAATGATCCATTGAGACAGGTCCCATCACTGTGCACACAGGTCCTAACTTTTCTACCTACACATACTCACAAACTAATTTTATCTAATTTTATTCATTTAAATACTATCTGCATGCTGATCTGACTTTCTTATTTGTATCTTCAAATATTTCTGTCTGAATTGGACATTCATGTATATTACTGTCCAGGATATATAATAGGCTTTTCAAACCTAGCAAACTGAATAGCTTCTGTCCTTATTCAACAAAATGTGTCCCACAGCCTTCCCCTATTAGCAAATGTTGACCACTCTTCTGCTTAATCAAGCCCAAAATTGTTGAGTTATCTATGACTATCTTCTCTCATTCTCCTCATTCTTCAATCCACTCACAAAACCTACTGACTCTATTTACAAAAATATATTTCCAGAACTCACCTTTTATTATATCATCTTTGCTACCATATGATCAAAGCTTCTTTTAAATTCTTGGCTAAATTTTTGCAATATCCTCCTATTCAGTCTCATGATTCTGCCCTCATCCCCATTTCAATCTATTCTTATTACAGCGACCAGAGTTATCCTGTGAAAACATAAGTCATATCAGGACACAGTTCTCCTCAAAACATTTTCATCACTTCCCAACCCAATCAAGTAAAACCAAAGTCCCAGAAATTATCAGGAGGTCCTAAGGGACTTATACCATCTCCACTTTCTACTCCTCTTATGTTGCTCAGAACTTTTTCACTTTCTAGTCCCTTCTTAGAAAGCTTTTTCCTTATATTTGTAGAATCTTCTTCCTCTCCTCCTTAAGGACTTTTCTCAAATGGTTTCTCCTCACTGAGGTCATTCCTGATGTCCTCGTTAAAAATTTATACCCATTTACCCCCACACTTCTTATCTGTCTTCCTTATGTCCTTCTCATTTTTATTCAGAAAACTTTACTAACAGTCTACATATTTTTATTTTTTTTAATTTTTAATGTTTATTTATTTTTGAAAGAGACAGAGTACGAGCAGGAGAGGGGCAGAGAGAGAGAGAGGGATACACAGAATTGGAAGGAGGATCCAGGATATGAGCTGTCAGCACAGAGCCCGATGTGGGGCTTGAACCCACAAACCGTGAGATCATGACCTGAGCCAAAGTCAGATACTTATCCAACTGAGCCACGCAGACGTCCCTACACATTTTTGTTATTATTGTCTATTGTCCGTTTCTCCCCACTAGAATGTAAGTTCCAGAGCAAGATGGAATTTTTGTCTATGTTGTTCATTGCTTTTTCCTGAACAACTAATACAGTGCAGGTGTATATTAGGCACTTAATAAATACTTCTCAAATATGTTGACAAACTTGAACAAACTTGCTTCATATAGCAAGGGGCAGTATCAGGGCTGAGGTTGTGGGATTCTAGAGTCTGTTCTCTTACTTCTTGTAAGATTACCTTTAGCTCATCTCCATCTCAATCCTGAATACTCATTCTTTCCACCACTCTCAGTAAACTGGACCAATTCCCAGAATTCCTTTAATGTCACAACTCTGACAACATGTGCAAATTGAACTGATCAATGCAGAATATTGTTGTCATAGAAGGGTGGGCTTAAAAGGGGATGTAGTCTTGGAGGAATTTAGAACATATAAAATAAGGAGATCTTTGACCATGTAAGGTCAAGTCTTGACAAAACTTCATTTGATTCTAGACTCAGAACGTGAAGTGCATATTCTTAAAGTATAGTTATTAAATCCTGTAACTGGTTTCTAAGCACTAGAAAGTTTTATGTCTTGCAGATTATCTGTAACACACACACACACACACACACACACACCTCACCACATTTCTTTCCTCTAAATTGGCACTGATATTCCATAATATTCTACTCCCTAAACATAGACACACCTGCATAAGTTAGTATGAAAGCCAAGTTGACAGCATGTTTTATGCATTGGCTTATTTCTTGGCCAAAGATTTGTTTTCTGTCATGAAGACCAGGCTTTGGAGCTGTTTTTAATGCAACATAATAGAATACATATAGAGAGATCTCAGCCAACTTAAAAAGTGTATATTGAACACCTCCTCTGTCCAAGGTGGAATGGGCTAGAGAGAAGGACAAAGCATAGCTGTGTCGAGAAGTGGTTCACAGTTTGGATGAGGAGAGATAATGAATACACACATAAAATAATTATGAAAAAACTAAGAGATAAAGTGAATCCCAACTGAAGAGAATTAAGATAAAACGGTGAAACTATGAAACAAAGTAGTTAAGAAGGCTCTGTAAAGGAATGAAAAGAACTCTTAGTAAGCACCTGCTATGTGCCAGGTGCTTTGCATATATTGCTTCACTTAATCAACATGGTAACCATATGGGGTCTGAATTATTATGTTATTTTTATTGGTGAGGAAATTGCGGTGAAGTCAGTCCAGGAAGAATTTATTGCAACCTTATTGCAATCATTTTGTGTCTTCAGCCAGGAACACAATGCCAAACTTGGCTGAAGATGCAAAACAACTGCTTTGCTTTCTACCCTTTATGAAATGTCCATCTTGGTTGAGGAAGTTGGTCACAAAATAGGTGAATGTAATTTCAGTTTAATGTTGAGGCACACTAAAAAGGCTGAGCTTACCTTCTGTGGGAACAAGAAGCTTCTACACAGAAACATGGGTCCCAAGGAAGTTTTTCCAAAAGTGGTTATACCTGTGCTGAATCTTGAATAATGACGATGGTGAAACTGATTTTGCAGGCAGAGGGGATTGCAAGAACACAATCACAGAGTTCTGGTTCCATATGGCATGTATATTAGCCAATATCTTGCTAACTATTACAACAAACATACCCCCAAAATATATATATTCATTCAAGCCTAATCAAAGTTATTTTTTCTCATGCTTGTGCTCCTGCTCTCAAAGAGATTCTTCACAAAGTGGTGACTCAGGGACCCAGGATCCTTCCATATGAAATATCTGCCACCACTAATGTGTGCTAAGGTCTTCGAGGTTTTTGGCATCAAGTTGAAAGAAAGAGAAGAGAGCCCATGGAGGTTTTCATCCACCAGTTCTGGAAGTAATTGTCCTCACTTCCATTTACCTATAACGGCATGACCACTCCTATGTGCAAGGAAGGCTGAGAAATATATTCCATCTTTTTACACAGGAAGGAAAGAAGTTGTTTTCATGAATACATAGTGTATCTGCCATTGTGAATGAATTCTGTTATTGCTGTGAAATATAAATTTAGATAAGAGAGAAAAAAACAGCCATCACAGAGTACTTTTTATTTCATGATAAAGAACTTCTAAAATATTCATATCACAGGAATAAATATGTAGGTAAGTGATAGTGAAAATCATGCTGCTAGATGCACGCTCAAAGTGTGAGGAAAATATGGAGCAAAATATTCTGGGAGTTACAAAAGTTTAGGAAACAATCAGAAGAAAAATACTTAGGAGGTATGATCAGGAATAGATGAGCAGGGCAGTATTAGAGAACAAGGAAACTGTAGCATCAAGGTTAGAACTCAAGATTATAAGTTATCAGCAGATTCGGATGCAGGATTTTTTATAATATAATGAATATAAATTGCTTGAATGGGAAAGTAAGAAGTATTAGGCCAGAAAAGAAATTGGAAATGGAAGACAGAATATCATCCTGGAGCGTATATGTTTCAAAGCACTAATGGTGTTATGGGGCTCATCTGATGTGAAGTTTTGATCCTAAATTCTGTTCTGGACCCAATTCCACTGAGTGTTGAGGTGAGGTGGTTGCCTACACTAACAAGCAATGCTCCCGACACCAGTTGAGTGTCCTAAAATTCAACTCAATTCTGACTTTATCTACCTGGAGATAGCATTAGATTCCACAGATTAAGGATTCAGTCCCACAGACTGCTCCGTGCCACCAACTTCAGATACCAGCCCCAAACCCAGGTTGTTACCTGTCCTTCTGACAGACTTGCTATAAATTAGAGGTTCCCAAGATCCCCCTCCTCAGGTTCAATGAATTTGCCCGAACAGCTCACAGAACTGAGAGAAACATTTTACTTACTAGATTACCAGTGTATTATAAAAAGATATAACTCATGAACAGCCAGAGGGCAAGGCACAGGGAAGGAACCCAGAGCTTTGGTGTCCAATCTAGGCATACAACTCTTCTGGCATCTCCATGTGTTCACCAAGGTGAAGCTGTCTCAACACTGTCCCTCTTGGAGTTTTGTAGAGGCTTCATTACTTAGCGATGATTGATTAAATCATTGACCATTGGCATTTGATTCAACTTCTAGTACCTCTCCCCTCCATGGAGGTTGGAGATGAGAGTGGCGCTAAAGTTCCAACCCTCTAGTCCTATGTTTGGTTTCCCTGGCAACCAGTCCCCATCATTAAGCTACCTGAGGCTTTTCAAAATTCACCTCATTAATACAACCAAAGACACCTTTACTACTCTTTTCACAGGAAATTCCAAGTGCTTTAAGAGTTGCAGGAACTGAGTGAAGACCAAACATATATTTCTTATATTTCTTATTAATAAATCACAATACCACAGATATCAATTTCAAACTGGTGTTTTGTACTTCCATCCTGACCTATCTCCATGGCCTCTGCTATTTTTTATTGGTATCCCCACTTTCTGTTTGTAGTACAACTTATTCCATGGATATATCAATTGACTCTATTTTTTAAAAGAATCCAGTGTGGGGGCACCTGGGTGGCTCAGTTGGTTGAATATTCGACTTCAGCTCAGGTCATGGTCTCACAGCTTGTGAGTTCGAGCCCCAAGTTGGGCTCTGTGCTGACAGCTCAGAGTGTGGAGCCTGCCTCAGATTCTGTGTCTCCCTCTCTCTCTCTCTGACCCTCCTTGGCTTGCACTCTGTCTCTCTCTCTCTCAAAGATAAATAAACATTAAAAAAAAAAAAGAATCCAATGTGATTTCCTCTATTTGTAATATTCTCCTTCCAGATTTCTTAGAAAATAACATTTTGATCCATTTAGAAAATATTTATAGTAACATTATCAACGATAGCCAAATTATAGAAAGAGCCAAAATGTTCATCAACTGATGAATAGATAAAGATGTGGTATGTATGTATGTATGTATGTACACACATACTTAATATGATGGAATATTACTCAGCCATCAAAAATAATAAAATCTTGCCATTTGCAATGACAAGGATGGAGTTAGAGAGTATTATGCTGAGAAAAATAAGTCAGTCAGAAAAAAGTTAACTAACATGAGTTCACTCAGATTCAAGGAACAAAACAGATGAACATAGGTGAAAGGAAAAAAGAAGAGAGAGGGCAGCAAACCATTAGAGACTTAACTACAGAGAATAAAGTGAGGGTTGCTGGAGGGGAAGTGGGTGGGAGGTGGGCTAAATAGGGGATTAGAATTAATTAAGGAGGGCACTTGTTGGGATGAGCACTGGGTGTTGTATGTAAGTGATGAATCACTAAATTCTACTCCTGAAATGAATATTGCACTATATGTTAACTAACTAGAATTTAAATAAAACCTTGAAACATAAAAAGAAAGTGATAAACAAATAAATACAAACATAGAGATGCGATTTCTGTGCAAGAAGGTGTCAGGCCATTAACTGTGAATCAGAACCGTATGATAGTTCTCTTCATCTGTCAGTGACTTTTATTCACTCAATTGACTGTTATTTCTTTCCCAGACACAGCTCTTTATGTTATATTAAAAAAAGAAAACAGAGAGAGAGAGAGAGAGAGAGAGAGAGAGAGAGAGAGACAACAGACTCAAAATGGAGTCACGTGGGCTAAATCCATATTACCTAACCTAACTGTAATTTTAACTTCTCCCAGGAATACAATCTTAAACCAGCAATCTGGTGTGTGCTGGTCAGTAACAGTGAGGTAATCCACCTGACAGACCTCACCTTCCTCCAAAGAAAGATAAGGTAATCTGTTATTTCCTTGTCCCTGTACACTTCCACCTATGAAAGTCTCCCGTTTTGTTCCATTCTTCCAAGCTCCTTTCTGTCTGCTAGATGGAGTACTGCTCAATTCATGAATCACTAAATAAAGCCAATAAGATCTTTGAAGTTTCCTCAGTTGAGTTGAATTTTGTTTCTTAACATATTGATATCACAATCTTCGATTTACATGCACAAAAACAGAGGCTTGAGAATTTAAACAACTTGCTTAGGACCATAGCTATTAAGTGACACACTGGATACCAATCCATAACTACTTCAATAAAAATTCCAGCTCATTCCACTGTTCCAGTCTATGTTGGTCTGTAGGATGAGATAAGTAGGAAGGAAATTGTATTTCATAAGCAATTATTAATCAGTTTCTTGTAAAGTGATTTTCTTAATAAAAAGAAAGTCTATAATAAAAAGTCATATCATAGTATTTTTACTATGTTTTATTTAATTGGTTACGTACAATAGACTCCCCAAGTGCTGTCTACTTGATGAAGATATGACATAATTTTCATTTTTACAACCTTAATAACTTTAGCATTTTGTAATGAAACATAATGTATGGAAAAGCATTTTAAACTTTATGTACTATTAAAATATATATACTCGAACAACTTTGAAATATTCCCCATAAGTTAGGAACATGTGATCCTACTGGACAATATGTTTTGTGAATTCTATAATTATATAAAATGTGCAGAATATAATGATGAATTTCTGACTTCAATATTTGTCAAATATACCATACCTTTTTCTAAATGAAGTGTTTCCTCTATAAATGTAAACTGCTCCATTTTTTAATGTTTTCCTCATTTTCAGAGATTTTCCTGCAATTTCACTTCAAGGATGGATGCAAGCACAGCTGTGGTTTTTAAGAGGTGTTTACACCACTTCTTGTACAGAGTTCATCCATCATATTCTACTCACATATTTCAAGAATTAAAATACAGAATGACAGTGGCTAATGCCTTTGACACCAGACAGGACTCCAGAAATGCAACACACATAAGGACAAGTTGATGTCGACCAAATCTAAACATAAACATGAGGAATATCTCTGTAAGACCTTTTGCTCAAATGAGCATAAAGGTGGTTAAGATTTTAGTTCCCATGTTTAATATTGGTTATAAGCTCTATATTGAAAAGACAGGATGAAAAAGCACGGAAATACAAGAACAATAGGTGTACTTCTCTTTTCATAAATCACTGTTCCCAATGAATTGACGTTCCTACAACACATCTTTCGGTTCAAGGGAATCTTTTCAAAGAATAGAACATTTCACACCCCATGTTTTTCAAAAAACTTGGCTGAGTGCCCTTGCTACCCACAGAATAATACTAAAACTGCTTTACTACAACATCTCTTTATAATTGGGCATGGATTTTTATTTCAGGCTTACCTCTTATCTTTTCCCCATGGTGGAACCACCATCATATTTAATATGCCCCAAACATTGCGTGAACAATTGAATTATGCACATACAGTGTATGAGCAAAGCCTAGGCCCTGGCACCAACAACAAAAACATTTTTATTAAAGTCTATCAGAGATGTTTATCCCCCCCTTCCATGCTTATCTACCTATTGGCCATGCTTCAAACCCCCGCTTTCATGCTGGGGCTTCTATCTGAAGCCATTCTATTTAGTGCAGGCCTACCTACTCACTCCTCCTCCTCTACTGAAATCATACTCTCATTAAATGTCTACCGCAATGCATTATGCCTCGTATTGAAAGTTTGTGGCTACATGTCCATGCCTTTCATTGGATTATGAGTCCTATGAAAATAGAGATTATGTCTTATTCTTCAGGTTCCTAGAGCTCAACACAGTGCTAATTCTTAATTCCATATCTAAATGTTTTTCTTGGTGGAATCCAAGAATCTTTTAGATTTTAGAAATAAATATGGTCTTTACAATGTGTAATCTATAAGACCACAGTCAGGTAGTAAGCACTGCACCCTGTAATCACCATAATAATATTTCTGCAGTAAAGTATAATGTGACAATCATCAGTGCCATTTACCAAATATATTTCCAGTTCTCTTCCCTACCAATGGTACAGAGTAGGATTATTCCTTCTGTGGTTGGGAAGAGCCAGGTGGCTAGTTTTGTTTGTGAGTGGAAGTAAAATGTGCTATTTCTAAGTATTAATTATTAATGGGAGAGCCTCTGTAGCTCTCTACCCCTTTGGCATGACAGCTGACAGTATTGGGGTTGGTAGGTGTTCTCTCAGCCCAGGTTCTTGAGTGACTATAGTCAAACCATAGTGGACATGTTGTTTTAAGTCATTATATTTGGACGTTGTTTATTACTGCAGCATAACCTGTTCATACTTAGTGGACAAAAAATGACTATGGATATCATATTATTTCAAATCATGTTTTGTAATCAAATGATTCATTCGGTTATATTGGGTTTGTCTAAAAAATAAGTTACAAAAACTTTCAATTTTCAGTGCTCATAATTTTAGAATTATGAAAAAGAACTGTAATCCAGTATCCATCAAATTTGTAACAGGCAGTATAGCGGAAAACATTAAAAGGAAGGGGGAAATCTCCAAAAACAGTAAATGGAAAGGAAAACAATAAAAACACAGGGACATAAACTTTTTTGATATTTTATGTGCTTCTTTCTAAATATTATATATGAAAATGCTAAGAAAAATAAAATCGTGTAGGCATGCTAATACTAATTTTTGGTTTTATTTTTATGCTGATCTTCACTGGAAAGTAATGTAAAGAAAAAACATTAGATTCATATATAACACAGGAATATCATTTTTATGAGAAAAATTCCTCACCGCTTTTCTGACTTTTGTATGTATAGGTAAGATAAATATAGAAACTGTTGTCCTCTTGGGGTACCTGGGTGGCTCAGTCAGTTAAGCATCTGACTTTAGTCAGGTCATGATCTCATAGCTCCTGAGTTCGAGCCCCAGGACGGGCTCTGTGCTGACAGCTCAGAGACTGGAGCCTGCTTCAGATTCTGTGTCTCCCTCTTTCTCTGCCCCTCCCTACTCACACTCTGTCTCTCTTACTCTCAAAAATATGTATTTTTTAAAAAGAAAGAAATTGTTGTCTTTCTTATATAATTTTATTAGATAAATTTCTTGAGTACCTCTTATGCATAAGTATTAATTAATTAATTATTTTTTTTAGTTGACACAGAATGTTACATTAGTTTCTTAGACAAGTCTATACAAGTGTAGCTACCGTCTGTCCCATTGAGTATATTCTCTTATCCCAGTGACTTACTCATTCTAAAGGTAAAAGCCTGTATCTCCTACTCCCCATAGTAAGTACTATTTTTAAAACTTTACATGTATTAATATATGGAAACATAAAAATTAGTCAGTGGAGTATTATTAGCAGGCCAATTTTATTTTAGGCAAGGAAATGGAAGCAAGAAGGAAACCAACCTATGATCACAAAATTAGTAAGCAGATCACATTCAGGCAGTCTGACCTCAAAACCTGAGTTTTTAACAAATACACTATGGAAATGATGCAACTCTCAACTTAAGGGAATGAAAAATACCCACAAATAGTTATTTTGCTCCATTTATCCCTGGCCTTATTTTTTTTTTACCACTTTAATCATATTTAATGACTTAAATTCTCTTCAAGTTCTTTGATCCTGAATGGTTGTTGCAAAAGTATTAATAGAGTCAACATCAGAGGGAAATTACTTTATGCTACAATATTATATCAGTGTTGTCTTAAAATGTCATTTCTGTGTTGCTGATTCATATTTTGTTTGCCAGTCATTAAATGCAAAGTACATAGTTTCAGAAAACATGTCATAAAGGCCCATATTTCTACTTTGAAATATCTGTCAAGATCCAGTAATTAACACTGAATGCATAATAAAAATACCACTAGCTACCATTTTTTGAACATATAGTATTTGCCAGATGTAATAGTAGTTATTTTGTATTCATTATATCACTTAGCCCAGACAACAATCTTTTAAGTTTTGCATTTCTAATTTTCTTTTATAGATGAAAAATTGATACTAGGCAGAGATTTAGTAATTTACTCAGAGGTGGAACTGGAATTCCAAATGAGATCAGCCGACCCTCAAAATCTATGCTCTGTACTCTGTAAGTCATCAGATATCTGGATGGTCATTTTGCAAGTAAATAAACTAAAAATAATTCCACATGGGCTTGGAGGGTTTGGGCTTTTATTTATTTATTTATCTTTATATCTCAAGAAAAATAACATAATAATTGATAAAGAAAATGCAACCCATTCCAGTACGTATTTCAAAAATGAACAAATTAGTGAATATTCTTCTTACAGAAATCTCTAACAAATCAAGTCCATTTATATGGTATGGTGATACTGAAACTGTATTTTAATCTCTTTAGAAGCTTATTTTATATAATTTAAATTTACAGTGAGTTACCTCAAAGAAGTGTAATTATTTATTCAGCTACAAACTAGAAACTTTCCATTTTGAAATGTAGCCCATATCAATATTCCTGGTACAAAGAAATATGATCTCCTTAGCTCTTTTTAGGGAGGGTATATTTCAGTATGTGTTCTCTGTAGTGGTTCAGCTTCAACCAGTCCCAGTACACATGGCACTTTAAAGAGCTTTGATGAACACCAGTTAAAAGGATGAATATTTTTTAAATCATACCTTTCACAATCCACATGCAAAGATAGTTTTGTAGAGAATATGATTACACCTATACCAAGAAATCTATTTCTAATAAATTATGGTAGTTATTTATTACCAGATACCGCCTAGTTTTTCTTAAATATAGCTCCTCTTAAGCAACCAACCTCAGAAACACTCATGTCTAAGAGAACACCGGAAGCAGCATAAATCCGCTAAAAGAGCAATCAAATACCTTTCCAAGGAAACTAAATCCAGATTCCATACCATAATTCAGGCAGCACGGCCCATCATAAACAAAAATTCATTATGCCTGCTGTGTGGAAAAATGTTAAGCAAGAAGAAATAAACAGAGAATGTTTTAACAAATCATATTAGGCAAATGAAAAAAAAAAGGAGGATAAAGCCACAGTTCTGAATGAGTCTGCCAATAAAGCTTAAAACCGAGCCAAAATTGGGAAGAAATCTAAACATAGCCAGACCAAGTCTGAGTCTTCCTAAGATATTATATTCTGGGTTTTTCCTTTCAACTATTTCCTTTAGGTTTCAGAGAAAGCCTTGACCAGATCTAGAGATGTGATCTTAAATGCACACAGACTGCATCCAAAGCGAAATTGAGGATGCAATCGAGTAAAATTTACAGACATGAAACAGAGCATCATTCCCATAAAGGAATTATAAAGTACATCAGGAGAGGATGAAATGTTTCTGGTTTTAGAATTTGCCTTTTTGAAGAAAATCTAAAAATGGTTGTTTGTAATCCAGTCCTCCATGAATGTATGAAGCCCTAAGCACATGCAGCATATATATTCCTCAGAAGTTCAGCACCGTGTTGCACTGTGTTATGACCATGTAATAAATGTCCCAGTCTGCATAGCCAGATACAATCAAAATCCTTTCCAGTTGACATAACACACACAATGGCAACTAGCTGCCTGAGAAAATCCAAGGAAAAATAAAATCCTCATCATTAAATAAAATCTGTCATTGGTAGAAAAAGGCGATTCTTTGGTTCTTTTCCATCCTGTTACTTTACACAGGTAGTCTCTGCCTAATGAAATTGGGCAGATATAAACTGATTTCACTCTATGGATGAAAAGGTTTTTATGTGCTGGTTTATGTCCCACAACTGTGAGTTTGGGAGAAAGAGAAGGAATAAAGGTGATGTGAGGAGAAAAGAAAAAGGGAAAAACAAAAGGAAGGTACCTTAGCCTCACATCTGCTGGGGAGATTATAAAATTAGGCACATCTTTCTTTCTTAGGAAACGTTTCTCTTATGTGTTCAGGAAAAATCCAACCTGCACTGTCAGGCTGAATGTGTCTTTGCGAATTATCCTGAGATCTTAAACACCATTTTTAACATTGTTTACTGTTGGAGAAAATAAAGAGTCTATTAAGTTCCAGTCTACCCAGTTATGAAGGTATTTTTAGGACACAATGCCTTTGGAAGTTGTAGTGTACTTATATAAAGTAGAAATCCTTTAACTAAATGCTATCAATGTACCAACACCAACAATTGAAACAGATTACACTATATTCACAACGGAGACATTTAAAATTGGAACAAAATAGATTAATCATTTGAAAATGATATTTGGTTAGATGAATATATAAAATCAGTGTCACATTCTTTTTTGTTTTAAAGAATTCACAGCTTTATTTTGAACAAGTAAAAAGATCACAGTGTCACATCCTTCTTAAGTGTAGATTTCTTTTCTTAAGAATCCCTCAGATACTGAATTCTCTTTTCATGGATAAATTTCTGAACTAGATATTTGCTTTGAGACAATCTGTGTTTCTTCCTATACTTCATATCTACATGTACTCAAGTGATCTTAAAGAGGGGAAGAAATAACAGAGGAAATGAAAGAAGAATGCGTATCACATCCTGCTTCGCACATCCTTGTCATTCAGTATCTATCCTAAGGTGACTTGGACTCCTCTTGTCCCTTCTTTTTCCTTTTATATTCTGCACCTCCCCCATTGGATCTAAAACATTATTTTCCAATCTTGCTTCCTGAAGGAGCAGAGAGAGGGTGATGGTAGATGGAGAGAGAGAGAGAATACAGAAGGGAGAAACTCAATCAAGACCACAAGACAATGAGAAAAGGCAGTTCTAAGGATTAGAGTGAGCATTAAATGACACACAGGTGTCATTCATGCAGACAACTGTGCAGGACTGTGTGTTCATTATGGCCTAATCCTAAATTGGGAAGGATTGTTACCTGGTCAATTTTCAAAGAAGATCATTTTTTTTTAAATCTCCAATTGCTATTTTTAGTGAATGCATAGTTTCATTCTCTTCTTCAGTACCCTTTTCCCAGAAGAAAAACTGATAAGGTTGAAATAAGGTTTTGAGTTTTTCTTGTCTTGTGTCCCTATAATAAAATGAGTGTGTGTGTGTGTGTGTGTGCATGTGTGTGTGTGCGTGTGTGTGTGTAAATCATGAAGAAGAAACAATGAGTCTACAATGAACAATTAGACTGAAAAAATTATACTCACTAAAACTAATATATGGTTAATCCATAAATATTATAGGATATGGTTTATGGACTTTTTTAATAATTCAATCCAGTCTTATTCTGACACACAAGTTTTGAAAATTATTGAATTTAATTAAAAATGGTTAGTAATCTTGTTTATTGCCTGTTATCAAAGACATTTATTTGTCTAAACTTTAAAAAATTAGTTTCTGTTTTGAAAACTGCTAAAAGAAATACATTCATCAATATGAAGCATTCATCAATATGAAGCTATGACTAATTAAGATTTTCTTTTCAGGTCTTAAAATAAAATCCCAGAAAACAAATATGCCGTTACTTATTTTTGTGACATCTACTATTTCACATCCTTTAAATGCTATCAGAATAAAATTACAGCAATGAATCTGTTTCAGGCTAATGGCTAAATATTCTACCTAAAATAGATATTCTTTCTTCTATGTGGTTTTCAATAAAAGCTTTCCTTATACTATACTCAGCGCTGACAACTTCTAGTTAATTTATTGAAACTGAAATGTTCATATTTTTATAATGAATAAATCATTTATGCTTCCATTAGCACAGAAACAAATATTTTGCTGTTTGATTATATATATTTAGGATTCAAACTTTTCAATTTGGCCAGGTTATACTATGGATTTAAGAGATGTTCCTTATAACTAGATACAACATGGAATGACTGATAAAAGGAAAGGCTTACTTAGAATTAAGAATTAAAAAGAAAGATGGACCACTTCTTGCATATGCTATTTTACTAAATAACCTAGGGTATTTTTGACTTTTAGGTGTCCTGCTTGGAGAAAAATGTTTAGTTTTTATGCTTTGCAAATCATATACATGGTTGTTGCTTTAACATGTAACATAAAATCAGATTATTGAAAAAATAATTACAATGAACAAATGTTTTATGCAATACAAATTTTTTAAGTTTTTGGCTATTTATACACTTTAAGTTACATGGGCACATTGCACAATCTATCCTAAGAATAAAAACCCGGCGTGGTCAAATGAATTACATAATTATTCCAATTATTCCAATTTGATATCTTACTTTGTGTTTGAGAAAGCAAAGCCATTATAACTTTAAAAATTCACTCACAGTGGACAAAAGCTTCCAGTTACATTTTGGTTAAATAGCTCCAGTGTAATACTGAGACTTAAACTTCGCATTATCTCCATCATTGGTAGCATGACTAGTAACATCCTAATTTTTAATAATTGTTACTTTGGGCAACATAAAATATACCCATTTACAAAATTAGAGCATATGCATAAGCAAAAAGATATTTTAAATTACCAGATGATATAGATATGGATACATAGAGAACTAGATTCAAAAATATAGGTGTAGTTGTTCATATATCCCAATGTTCGTGGATCCCTTACCAGAGGCACAAACATAACATGCTACCCTTCAAATGCATTCACTCACATACATATTTCATTCCTCTTCTCTTCTTTCTTCTTGTTCTAGTCTTTCCTCTGCCTGTAAATGTGCTTATGAGATAGAGACGAAGGCACAAATACATTTTTAAATCATTTTTATTTGTCAAAGTACTATAGTACTTAGGTGGATATAGTAAATTTTAGAAGCTGTAAAGCGGAAGCACATAAACAGATGAGGAGGATCTGAATCATTTTTATATCTATATCTATAGGTATACTGTATATACATTTATATACATAGACATGCACAGAACACATGTTACCAATTAAGAGTTACATAAACTTAAATCTAAGTAAAAGCTTCAAAGCATGTTGGCCTATGAAAAACTTGCAATGCCTTTAATTCAATGAAAAAAAAAACAAAATTTTTTCCATAAATAAGCAGAATTCTTCTTCTATATTTAATCTTTCTTATGAATCTGTGTAGCCAGGGAGAGGAATAAGCAAAAATGAGCCATTCCAGGTTTTTGCTATATATGATCTTATATAAGACCTGACAGTTACATAGTGACTATTTTTCTTTGAAATGAGGTATCCTATTTCCTGTTGCCATTTGTTTATAATCTTTTTTATTTTGGTTTTAACTCAAAATTTTAATTTTGAAAATTAGAATGTAACCATTCACCTATCTATAGAATATGTACCTAGGCACCTACTAAATAAAAAAAAAACTGAAATACTAAAATTATTGCTTAAAACTATTCTCTGAAGAATGTATAATCTAGCAGAGGAAACATTTGCATGTTCAGCTAACTATACACATGAAGTAATGGAGGTCTGATCAAAGTGCAGCGGAAGTATTCAGGAGAGAGTGATGATTTCCAACTGGGCAGTTGAAAGCTGGACACTTCACAGATATCTTTCTTAAGAAATAGTAGCAGCGGATTTCAAAGAACATGTCATAACTCGAAATTTACAAAAATGTCAGGGAACCATGGCATGTCATAACAAACAAGACACAGAGTGATGCTGTCTAGTCATATAAACCAGTTTGATGTTTTGACTGACTTAATCAGTCAGGTCAGGAGAAAAAAAAGAAGGGAGTACCCTGTGATTGATGTGACCGGTACAGAAAAAACGATCACACTTGTCTGTGTCTGTAAAGAACCACCATGCATATGTGTACGCACTGCACAAGAAAAGAAAGAAATGTAGGTGATCGAGGCGAGTGTGTTAAATGTATTTTATGATCAGGTGGTTGTCCTTACTCTGCAATGACTGAAGAAGAGAGGAAAGTATATGGAGAAATAGAATTATTAGTGCTAAGGAAACACAGGGAAGAATTACATGGAGTCAGTGGTAAAGAGTTAGAAAGTCAAAAGCTGAAAGGAATGCAAGTTTTGACAAAATGGAAGAAATAGAAGGAAAGAAGGAAGAAGAGGGAGGGAAAAGCATGTGTATGGGTCACTGGAAGGAAGAAAAGAACTTTCCAAGAAACATGAAGAGGAAACATCTGTAGGTCCTGCCTGTGGGGAGGGTAAGAGGCCAGTTGAGCTTAGGCACTGGGACAACATGACTCACACTAAAAAGCTTTCTTCGATTGTGTGTATCCAGGAAAATTTCATTTTTTTTATGTCTCTAGTAAGCTTTGGGTGACACAGGTTCTATGTTTTAACCATCTTAAAATTCCTGTTGCAATTGTCTACTGAAGATACGCATGTGTATCTTGAATAAAAACGAACCATATAAAGATATTTACTAAAATAATTTGAAGGAAGCTATTTTAAGTTTGTGTCCTTTTGGCTTATGATGATAAACAATGAAAGACAATTGTAATTTTAAGAAGCTAGTGAATAGTTTTTACCAAGCCCATTTCAGTCCCAGGGAACTTCTTTATTATTGTCATTTGCTCAGCATGGTATCCTCAAGCATTCTACCTATGTCCATAACTGAGCTTCAGAAAGTGTTGATATTTTTGTTTATTACTTAGTATAAAAATACATTTGATTAACAGTCACTGAACTATATAATGCATGTAATAATTTCCAAGGACTATTTTTTATTTTATGAGCTAATCATAAATCAAGTAAATATCAAGCTTTACACCTTATGAAGCACTCTTCAAAGAACAATATTTATGTCATTTGGGGTGGTATTTAGGAGACACACTAACCAGAGATAGTAGTATGGGTCACTTCTTGCTTGGACCTGGTCAGATTCAAGTCTAAAGAGAACTTCCCACTGGAGTTCAGATGTGGAATACTAACTACTTTTTTACAATTAGGTTCTCTTTAAAATGTGCAAAGACCATTTCCCTTAAAAAGTAGAAAAGGAATTATTGTGAAAAGTTACACATAGTTTAAATATACATAGTTAAATAGATATATCACGTATATAACATTTATATATGTATTATATATGTAGTTCAACCTCTTTATGGAAGAATTTCAAATAATAAACACAGAAGAAATGAGGGAAATAGAAATTTACCATTAGAACATTACAGTAATAATTACTGCAGCCAAGATCCACTACTGAATACTATAATTAGTAGGTGAAACTTCAAGG
Source organism: Cryptoprocta ferox (assembly GCA_028646485.1). Classification (NCBI taxonomy): domain Eukaryota; kingdom Metazoa; phylum Chordata; class Mammalia; order Carnivora; family Eupleridae; genus Cryptoprocta; species Cryptoprocta ferox. The sequence continues at coordinate 32,317,546 of CM053571.1, forward strand.
AAAAACAGGATATTTGCATAGCTTCAAAGTATCTCCACCAAACACCTACTAATTTCTGTGTCAGTTTTGACATATGCCACAAATTATTTGATAGTCTTCCCTTCAGGAAGTGGAGCTGGATTCCCTTTCTAAATAAAGTATTATATAGGAAAAAAAAGTAACTTTACAGTGGAAAAAAATAGGTAGCATCTTAAGCAAGTGATGAAGGCTAACATCACCAGTGGTGAGCCATGTCGATATGATGTACCACCTGATATATTTGTAATATAATGAGAATGGCATTCACCTCTGCAGGTATTCTTTCTGGAAACCCATAATCCCACTCTCATAAGAAAAACAAGAAACAGACAAACCCAAATATAGGGATATTCCACAACGTACTTGACTAGTACTCTTCAAAAGTTTCAAGAACATAAAAAACAAAGGAAGACTAAGACAATGTCATGGATAAGAGAAGACAAAGGGGACATGACAAAGTACAATGCAGTATTCTGGATGGGAAACCAGAGAATAAAAATAAAAGGGCATCGATGGAGAATCTGATGAAATCTGAATAAAGAGTGTAGTTTACCTAATAACATTGTACTAATGTTAACATATTTGTTTGGCTAAATGTGCTACGGTTATGAAAGGTGTTAAGGATAGAGGAAGGTCGTTCAAGGGTGTGAGAGAATTCGGTGTACTATCTTGACAACTCTTCTACCAATCTAATATTATTTGCAAATAAAAAGAAAACAAAAGGTCAAAGTTCTTCAATAGCTGGTAAGTACCTTAGTGATCTGGTCCCGTTTGCTGTCTGGTCTCCAGTCTCATGATGTTCTTCACACAATAGGGACAGTCAGGACCTGGCAGTTACCTGTTGTGTGGTGGCATCCTGCCTCCCAATATCCCCTTGACCTCTCCTGTGGCTCGAAGTAATCTTCTCCATAAGACTTTTTTTTTAAGATTTTGTTTTTTATGCAATTACTACACCCAACGTGGAACTCGAACTTACAGCCCCCAGATCAAGAGTCACAGGCTCCCCTGACTGTGCCAACCAGGCATCCCTCCATGAGGCCTTTTTTGAACATCTCAGTTATAAGTCTCTTCAATCCCAGGAACTTTCTTTTATCCCCCTTTCCCTCTTTGCTTGTGAACTTAACACTCTTCATTTCTAACCTACTTTGTTTTTATTTATTCCTTTACAATGGAATCTCCATGAGAACAGAGGATTTTGTACATTTTGTTCACAGCTGGATACCAAGCCCCTAGAACACTCCTTAGCATCAATGAAGAAATGTTTGTTGGATGAAAGAATTCTATAAATGTTGTACTTCTATGATGTTCCAAATACTGTGAACAAATGGACATTATCCCTATGTTTATAGAAAGATACAGTGTAGGGACGAGATACACACTTACAGGAACAGCTTTAACAAAGTATGACAATTGCTGTAACCAGGAAAGTATACGATGCTAGGGAGACTCTGAGCAGAATCACATTAAGACAGGGTCAGCAAAGGGTCAGCAAAAACCTCCTGATAAGTGACTTTTAAGTTAGAACTCAGGCAGATCATCAGACACAGAGGAAAGAAAGAAAACATTTTTCTGGGCAAAGGTAGTCTATGGGAAACCTTAAAGATCAAAAAGAGCTTATAGTACATCTAAGAATTGCATAGCAATCAACCATTGGCTGGAACATCAAGTGAGAGAGGCTGGAGATGTAAGCAGACACGAGGTCCCAGAAGGCCTTGCCTACCACCATACAGGATTGTGACTGTAATCTGAGGCACTTGACGACACTAACAAGTTTCAAACAGAGAAGTGACTTGATCAGATGGGAGTTTTACACTCTCTTGCAGTATAGAGATGAACGATGGGTCTTTATGGATAAGACAAGACAGAGATGCAATAAAAACAGGTAGACATAGTGAATAGATAACATTTTTATTGCAAGGTGGAGAAATTTCCCTTTTTATCTTGCTTTACTTGGAATATTTAAGAACAGCTTTTTCTCCAAACTAATGTTAGTCATGAATTCATGAAAGATATGTTCGGCAAGGCCCCTCCTTTGGGGCTCCTGGATGGCTCAACTGGTTAAGCAGTGGAGTCTTGATCTGGCTCAGGTCATGATCTCACGGGTTGTGAATCCAAGCCCTGCACTGGGTTCCACGCTGACAACGTGGGGCTTGCTTGGGATTCCATCTCTCCATCTCTCTGTTCCTTCCCCCACAGTGCTCACTCGTGCTCTCTCTCAAAGTAAAAAAGTAAACTTAAAAAAAAATCCCTTTCTCTTTCACTCTCCTTCTCTCCCATGTATATGCACACATACAACCACACACACATACACATTCACACACACATGCACACAAGTGTCACACTGAGACCTACTTTTAAACCCGTGCTGTTATAGTAAAGGGATTGGGGCCTTTATTTGAGAGAATTCTTCTGTAAGGTACTGACACGCATATATTTACTTAATAATGAAACTTTAGTTTCTTCACAGATACAGGAGTTTTTTTTTAAAGCTAAAGTTATCTATGCCTCCAACTGAAAGTCTGATTTAAATCCTTTTAAGGGGCACCTGGGTTGGTTAAGCATCCGACTTCAGCTCAGGTCATGATCTCACGGTTCATGGGTTCGAGCCCCATGTCAGGCTCTGTAGTGACAGCTAGCTCAGAGCTTGGAGGCTGTCTTTGGATTCTGTGTTTCCCTCTTTCTCTGACCCTCTCCTGTTCATGCTGTCTCTCTCTCTCTCTCTCTCTCTCAAAAATAAATAAAACATTAAAAAATTTTTTAAATAAATGTTTTTAAGGTAGCATGATTCTTTTCTCATTCACTCAAGGTCAATTTAATGCAGTTGACGTTACATAAAACTTTCTTTTAAACTTGTATCATGATCACGGTTTAACCGTAAGCCCCTTGAGGGCAGAATCTCTGTTGAAGAATGTATTCCTATGTTGAAGAATATATTCTCCATGAGACTTAGCATACTGCTTGACAGAAAGTATATGTTCAGATTTGATGAAAAGCTATATTGCCCATCATGACATTTAATTTAAATTAATTCAACAATTTTATTGAGCACTTCCTATGGTCCATTCATTGTGTAATGTATTGCTGCCTATTAGAAACTCACAGAGGAGCAAAGGATGATACTTTTTTTTATGCACTGAATTTGTAAATCTTATCACCATAGTTTCTTAACATAATTATACTGATTATTTCATGAGAAGTTAGTATCTAGATGCCAGTGCACAGTAGGTGATTTTTGGTGGCACATAGATGGGAAGCTAACGCCATTACTGTCACAAATGAAAAACATTCTTTTTTCTTTCTTTTTTTTTTTCCTTTCTTTTTACACTCCTGCTTTCATGAAGTCCTTCTTCATCATCCCCCTGGCCTCCAGGGCTCTCCTGTGGCTCTGCCACTAGAATTCTGTAATGAGGTGTCTGAGCAAGCGATAATCCCCAGAGGTTCTCAATGTTCCCAAATCCCCTCTCTCCCTTCCCCCTTGACAATGAAAACTTGAGACCAGTATTTTGGAAAAGCATTCCTGGAAGGCTGCCAGCGCCTGGACCTTAGTGAGACTTGATTTTCATTCCATTCCTGTGACCTTCCTTCTTAAAAAAAAAATGTGGTAGGTTTTTCAGAGGTGGGGGCATTGGTAGCAAAGACAATAAAAAAGAATTAAAGTTACTTAACAGGAGCCAAAAGAGGAAGAGAGAATTCAGTATGTTTAACACTTGCTAGCCTCCCCTCTGAGGGCCGTGTTTTCTGTGCTGATGATTAATTACACATCTGCACTTTTAGATGACTCCACAGTGAAAGAGTGAAAAATGAAGGCTTGGTACTCTGCTTTCGTTTTTGCCATGTCAGTTTCCTATCACATTAGCTGTACATTTATTTTTTTCATCTCTCATTCTTTATGGCACTGAAAGGCAGAAATATCAGCACACAATAGCTTGATTCACACTGAAATGACCTAGAGAATGCCCCAGAAACAATTGGGCCTTCCCGTGGCTGTGCCACAAAGAAGAATTCAAGATAATCCAGTAGATTCCATAATTCACTCACCACATCACCATGCATGCACAGTGAGATTACACTACTCATTTTGTATCCTGAGTGATAAGACCAATGAGGAGCGACTTAACACACCTTGGGGGAAGCTTTTGTAGTCAATGCCACTAGGCCAGTTTTCTGTGAGTCCCAAGAACATCTTAAATGCTTATATTCAAAGTTCAGAAAAGTGATTAAAGACATGGAGGCAGTAAGTTTCTCTGAAACTTGTACCCAAACAGCCATGGAAATCAACATGGCTGGCACTTCAAAACATATGTTAAAAGTGAAAGGTTAGTTAAAGGTCAAGGGGGGGGTGACAATTTACCTTATGTCCTCTCAAAATGGATCACAATCAAAAGTACCTTGTTTTCAAGGTTACCTAATTTTCTCCCTCTATCGATGAAATCAACAGTAATAATCCAGAGGAGATCTCTTCCTCCTCAAGGCAGGAAGCTTCCACACTATGCCACTCATGTATTCCTTGCAATTGATTAAGATCGTCTCAGATGTGGGGAAGCTGTTTCTGATCCCCTTATCACAGTGTAAAGTAAAACATGCTTGACTGGTTAATAAAAGTGGAAGATGAAGTTACAAAGAGGAAAAGTTCACTTGAAAGTCCAAACAAAGACTAAAGTCCTTTGGTCACACCCAAGAAAGTCAGACAAGCACATTCTAGAAACAGGGGGTTAAAGTTTCTCTGGCAAAATTTTTCTAAAGAATTTATCATTAGTTATGAATATAACAAAGTAAAAGGGCACTCCATATTAGCTGTCTGGATTCAAATACATAAAACAAAACCAAAAAAAGTAAATGTTTTCCAGGTTTAAGTTCCACAGTCTAGGTATGCAATTGCCAAAGGCATCTGTAAAAGCAATTTTTTCATATGTAGAGGGAACATTAAATGAGTTCACTGTACTTCATACATTATTAATATGTATGATTTTAACTTCCCCTTTCATAAATCTCCATTCATTCACTATATTTTTTTCCATTTATAATATAATCCATTTTGGACATTGCACAAGTAGCCATTTCTCTAAGGTTTTGCTAAAACAATTAGAGAGAATCATAGAACATTAGACTTTCAATGGATCTCAGGAGTCAGCTAGATCGTCCCCTCATTTTATAGCCGAGGAATCCAAGACACAGGAATTAAGGTGAGAGTCATGTCAGAACTGGTTTCCCAACAATGCTCTTTCCATGGGAGACCATATACACCTTAATGTTTACATGTGTTGCTTTGTGGAGTCATGTTGTCACAGTTTGAATCCTGGCTCTACCACTGACTGGCTGTTTTACTTTGGATAAATTACTAAATGTCTCTAAACCTCAGTTTTCCCATCTATAAACTGGGTATAATAATTATGGCTGCCTTATGGGAGTGATTTTGAAAGTCGTTAATGAAGTGCTTAGCATAATAATAATTTGTTGTATTGACATTTGTGATATACCAACTGCTATTAATAATCTCACCCCCATCTGTGCTGTGGGAGCTGGAACCAACATTTTCTCCAAGGGAAGTTTGCTTGAAAGGGAAGTTGTTTGAAATCAAGCAACCATGACAAATGTTTAGTTCTATATTCCAAAGCCTCTTAGCCAAGTATCTAAGATCACTAAATGTCCATTTTTATTCATATAAAGCTATATTACCCAGTCATTCAAGAAGATGTTGCATAAAGAATCATGAGGGCTTTAATGACGTAGGACATATATGAAAAAAAAATAATGGAAGAAATTAAAAACCAGTTACAGTATACAAAGAACATTAAACATACAATATCTCATTATTATGGCTTTCAGAAACTTAATGTCTGAAGATTGAACCATTTTGGTTTGCAACAGGAAGAATACCTCTTATTGATGCTTACCTATAAGTAAGGAGACTCATCAATTTATATCCAGCACTTGCTGTATCATTTTGAATATATTTTCTTCAAGCACACTCCTCTCTGTGGTTGAAAAGTTCACAAGAGGTCCCTTTGGTTTTTCAAGGCTCACATAAATGGAGCCATTTCAGGACGTTGCTAAGCACTTAGGAAGAGTTTGCAATGTGGTTCATTTTAGTGCTGGGAAATTCTTCTTGGTGTTACCCTGACCTCAAGTGGTCTATTTCCTAATGCTTTTAGCAGCAAAAGAACATCATATTACATTAAACTTATTTTATTATTTATAGAGTTTGCAAATTAGGTCGAAAATTTCATCGAGTTTAAATCACTAGAGTTCCTCCTTAAAGTCTGAAACAGAATTGTTAGGAAGATCGCTTTATCCTTTGGGATTCATCCTACTCCGTTTTTGGTTCTACTTCTCACCGCTCCACATAGCCAAAAACTACAGGTTCTTAATGTCCTAGACCTTGCCTTCGCTGCTTCTGCTTACTTTGACAGTTTCACATAACGTATACCTTTATTTTCCCAGTCCCTATTCCCTCAACACCCTGCAAAATAGATACATTTTCTCAGCTTTGATTTTTTCCACTAGAAAAAGGTGATAAGAATACCTACATTATCTATCTTCTGAGAGCCATTCAAATGGGGACATTATAATAGCATAGTGCTGCTTAAGAATGCAAGCTCATGGGTCAGACAGACATCATTGTAAAGCCCATCTTAGCTGCTTACTATACTTTCCGAGTAAGTCACTTGAGTTGTCACTATCTGTGAAATGGACATAGATAGTGAGATCAACTTCAAAGAGTTATTGCAGCAATTAAATGGAATAATGCAAAGAGAAAACTTAGCATTGTATATAGCACACTAAATGTTCTAAAGAAATCAGCTGCTGTCACTATCATCATGTAAAGCCACCAGAAGAGTATTTGGCATATGTGGTTGAACAAATGGAAATTATTATTATTAAATATTAGTGGTAGGGTATTTAACAGTAATAGGAAGAAACTCATACTCACTTCTAGGTTAATAGCTGATATGCCACCTTTCAGATGCAACACGATCTATATTAACCCTCTGGTAACACTCAACCTCATTCAAATAATGAAGGTAAGTACGACGTGGAAGGCAGGGCCCTCACACTGCAGCCCACAGGTGGCCGGGAACTCTGATCACACACCAGGTCTTGCCCTGACTGTTGCCTATGGGGCTAGGGGGTGGGGAGAGAGGGCTGGGGAGGCTTCAGCCATATCACATGTGTTTTTCATTAGTGAGAATTGTATCTTACCTTTGAAGTTCTTGTTTTAAAATCCAATAAAACTAAATATTCAGCAATCTGAATTATATATAACTGCTCTAGGATTTTCCATAGCTCCTTATGGGCTTACCAATTTCTGTGTCAAATACAAACTTTATTTTACGTACGTTAAATCCTGAAGACATTTATTTTGGAAACTTTTTGGCACTCTAGTTCAAAACAGATGAACGTGACCTAATAAAGCTGGGTCTATTAAATATATTATGTAATCACATCTCTGAGTCAGGCATTCCAAAGAGCCTGTTTTTAACAATAAAATCTGGTCGATATACTCATTTACCCTGAGGAGAGCATCAAAATCTACATTAGTATTCCCAAATTAGGTGATAACTAATGAAAAGACTTTCTGATTAGTGAGACTAGTAAATTCCCCCTGTATTTATATCACCTCCTGAAGATTCGTATGCACATGTTAGAAGTTCTGAAAATCCCTAGAAGACAGAGATCTATTCAACATTGTTCTACCCAGCTGAAAATCAAACTTACCATATGTCTGCATTTGGAGAACACCAACCATCAACATGAGGAATTAGTGTCCTTGAAACACTGTAGAGAACAAATATTAATGTAGGTGACTAAAACCAAAATAATGATTTTTCTTACACTTTAGATTGGGTAAATGAGCAATATTTGGCAATCACTTCCAGCTTCTGGAAAGGAGAGGATCCCACTGCATTGCTGCTGTCTAGATGAGTCACATACTTAACAGCCTACCATTGCACAGCACACTGTCTTTATGGTAAGGAGACCTGAGGCTGGCTAGGAATTACTTGAAGATAATTTGTACAATTTCACAAATTCTAAACCAAGAAATTCAAAGTTAAATACAAAAAGTGATTTCTACTAAATATATCAAAATTAGGTGTGAGATGTATCTTAATAGTACATATAGCTAGTAGCAAATACAGTGACAAAGAGTTAGATTTAAATGTGTTGAATCCACTTATTTAAAAACATTTAATATACATTTGTTGAGCACCAAGCATTAAATGTCTAGATACTGGAAACATGCTGCTGGAAAAAATGTAATTTCTGGATGGTGGCAGAGATCGATGTATTACATGAACAATAAACAACAAATGAATACTGTGGGGTGACTGGTGGCTCAATCCATTAAGTATGACTCTTGATTTCAGCTCAGGTCATGATCTTACGGTTCATGAGTTCGAGCCCGGCATCAGGCTCCGCACTAGCAGTGCACAGAGCCTGCTTGTCATTCTCTCTCCCTCTCTCTGTTCCTACCCTGCCCACGTTCTCTCTCTTTCTCAAAATAAATAAATAAACTTTTAAAAAAGTGGTGAATACTGTGATGGGGTACACATAAGAAGCTATGGGAGCAGACCAGAGGGGCACTTAACCCAATCTTAGGTGATGGGGTGACATATAAGGCTTCCCTAGGACATAGCATTGCCAGATAAAATAGAAGATGCCCAGTTACATTTGAGTGTTTGATAAACAATGGATAATTCCTTAATGTAAGTATGATCATTCAATATTTATAACTAGGTGTCCTGTATTTTTATTTGCTAAATTTGGCAACTCTACTAGGTCATGACGTTTTAGTTGCAGTCTGAAGGAAAAGGGGCAGACGAAGAAACAGAAATGACCAACAGAGGCAAATGGACCCATACGCAGAAAGATGCAGATTTAAGCATAGGCGGTGCCATGGAGAAGTACAAATAGATCATTATGGCAGAATTTGAGATGTGGATGGCGGGGAGGGGGGAGTAGTAAACATATCTTGGAATGTCTGCTTTCTTTAGAGGTGATGGGAAACGATGAGATGACTTTATGTTTAGTGTTATCAGATTTGTGCTTAAGAAATAACAATCTGGAATAGAGCCAGACTGGAGGCAAGTAACCCATTAAGAGAATACTGTTAGTAAACGTACTGAAAGGTGATGGTGCTTGAATTAAGATGAGGGCAATAAGAATGAAGAGATCCTAATGACTTCAAAATATATTTAGAAATTAGTGTAATGGTTGGAGGTTCATATCCAGAAGTCCAGTCGCCCTGCTGCATGTGAGTTGCTTGTGGTAATATACCATAGGGGTTAAGAATAAAGATGCTTCAGTCTATTTTTATATGTAAAGTTGTGTCTAAACTCAGGTTCTTGCTATTATTTAATCCTAATAATAGCATAAGATTACTGTAGTATTACATTAAATACTACATGTGAAGTGCTTAGCACAGGACTATGTGAGAGAGGAGAATGGAATAAAGAATCCCTCAGGCTTCTAGTGGGGAAGTTAGAATAATAGAAGATGAAAATCAGAAGTGGCCCAGAAATAGACATACCCAAAAGTAGTCAACTGACCTTCAACACAGGAGCAAAGGTGATTCAAGGGAGAAAGGATAGTCTTTGTAACAAATAGTGCTGGAACAAGTGGACATCAACACAAAAAAAGTGAATCTAGACCTAGACCTTATACTTGTACAAAAATAAACTCAAAATGGACCAAAGGCCTAAAGGTTATAAACAAAACTATAAAAGTCCTCGGAGATAATATAGGAGAAAATCTAGGTGGACATGGGTTTGGCAATGACAGTTTAGATATACCAAAAGCATGATTCATTAGAGAAAAAACTGATAATATGGACTTCATTGAACTTAAAAATTTTCTCTGTGAAAGATGCTGTCAAGAGAATAAAAAGACAAGCTATAGAATAGGAGAAAAGAATCTTTACAAAACTCATGTATGAAAAAGGATTTGTATCTAAAATATACAAAGAACTCTTAAAATTCAACAATTCAAAAAACCCAATTTCAAAAATGGGAAAAAGATCTGAGTAGACATCTCACCAAAGAGGTTTTACAGTTGGCAAATAAGCATGTGAGAAGATGGTGAACATCAAATGTCATTAGTGAATCACAAATTAAAACAACAATGAGATATCACTACATGCCTATTAGAATGGGCCAAATCCAGAACATCGACAATACCAAACACTGCGATAGTGTGGAGCAATAAGAACTCTTGCTCATTGCTGGTGGGAATGCAATGTAGTAGTCCTTTTGGACGACAGTTTGGCAACTTCTTACAAAACTAAACAAACTCTTACCATACAATTCAGCAATCGTGCTCCATGGTATTTACACAAATGATTGGAGTACTTACGTCCATACAAAATCCTCACATGAATGCTTACAGCAGTTATTTCATAATTGCCAAACCTTGGAAGCAATCAAGATGTCTTTTACTAAGTGAATGGATAAACAGTATGACATCCCCCCAATATTATTTATTAACAAAAAGATGAGCCATCAAACCACACACACACACACACACACACACACACACACAAACCTGGAGGAAACTCATATGCACATTGCTAAGTGAAAGAAGCCCATCTGAGAAGGCAACATACTGGATAATTATCTCTAAGGCATTCTAGAAAAGGCAAAACTATGGAGACAATGAAAAGATCAGTGATTGCCGTGGTTAAGATGGAGGGAAGGATGAATAGGCAGAGCACAAAGGAAATTTGAAGGCAGCAGAACTATTCTGTATACTACTGTAATGGTAGATACATTTGTCAAAATTCATAGAATGAACAACACAAAGAGTCAACCCTAATGTAAACTATGGGCTTTAGTGAATAATAATATATCTAAAATGACTCATCAGTTGTGACCCATGTACCACACTAATGCCAGATGTTGTCAGTAATAGGAAGGTGTACTTAGGAGTTTTGTGCTTTCCTCACAATTTTTGTGAGAACCTAAAAGTGTTTTAATAATAAATTCTGTTGGGGTGTCTGGCTGGCTCAGTAGGTGAAACGTGTGACTCTTGATCTTGGGGTTGCAAGTGTGAACCTCATGTTGGGTGTAGAGATTATTTTAAAAAATAATAAATGAATTCTATTACTTACACATGGTTATATATTAAATATAATATTATATACATTTATATATTATTTTAAAGCAGAAGTGGGTTGGGATTTTATGTTCAATTTGAGCTTCCCTGTGTCTCTTCTTTAAAAATATTTTTTAAATGCTTATTTATTTTTGAAGGAGAGAGAGAGACAGAGCGTGAGCAGGGGAGGGGCAGAGAGAGAGACACAGAATCTGCTGTAACAAAATACCACACACTTAGTAGTTTAAAATAGCTAGAATATATTGAGTCTGAAATCAAAGTGTTGATAGACATTGCAGTTCTGAAGCCTCCAAGGGAGAATCTGCTCCCCCTACCTCATTTCTAGTTTTCGGTGGTTGTTGGCAATCCTTGGTGTTACTTCACTTGCAGACACACCACTCCAAGTTTTGCCTTAATCATCAGCCTATATTCTCTCCCTATTTCTCTATCTCCAAATTTCTCTCTTCAACAGCAGGCATTAGCATTAAGACGCATCCTAACTCAGTATAACCTTATCTTAATTTGATTAAGTCTATGAAGACCTTATTTCCAAATAAGGTCACATTCATGGGCACTGAGGGGTAAGACTTTTAGGTGAACATGATTCAATCTAAAACAGAATTGATTAGAAGAATTGAGAAGTGACCATTGGAGTTAGGTTGTTGATCTTGAAAAAAGTAATTTTCGTGGATTGGTAGATCTCAAAAATCTACTGGAGAGGGTTGAATAATGAGTAAGTGAAAAAGCAAGGATATCAAATGCAGATATACCTTCATAGAATGTTTTGGGGCAAATCTGGAAGCAGTGAAGAGGCATGAAGATTTTTTACTGAATTTTATTATTACTATTTTTTTAACATGAAATTGGGTACATGGCTGAAAGAGGAAGTTTAAACATATAGGAGATGACAAGATGGGAAGGAATACAATACAGAATGAGGATTAGAATCAGAAAGGAAATATCTCGGGACGCATGGATGGCTCATTTGGTTGAGGGTCCAACTCTTGATTTTGGCTCAGGTCATGATCTCATGGTTTATGGGATCTAGCCCCACATCAAGCTCTGTGCTGATAGTGTGGAGCCTGCTTGGGATTCTGTCTCTCCCTCTCTCTCTGCTCCTCCCCTCCTCTCTCTATGTACACACATATATCTGTCTCTCAAAATAAATAAATACACATTTCTTTTTAAAAAAGGGAATACCTCTTTCCCTAAAATAAATCAGAAGGAAAATATGAATATAGTGTATTTGTAGCTGTAGAGGCAAGAAATTAACAGCAGCCTTAGGAAGGCTTTCTTTTTCTTTTTTTCTTGTGAAGAAGGTGAAGTGAAGTGGGAGAGCATTAAGGTGAAAGATATGAAGGTTAGACAGCTTCACAATGTTTATGGTCAAAAATAGGAAGCAGGAATGACTGTACTTAGCCATGCAAAGCTCCCTTTGGGACCAAAGACACACATTTTAGTGGAGATAATATACATTCTTTTAATGGAGCTAATCTGCACACATTCCTTTTTAGCGAGTTCATTAGCCCAGGTGGAGGCAGGTGTGATAAAAGCAAAACAGCAGGCCTTTGAAGGTAGTTACCAAAGAGTAGTTGAAAGGATGGACTCTGAGGTGGAAGAGGGATAGGAAAGAAAGTAGATATGGAAGAGAGCGTCAGAGAAAACCCTGAGATCCAGGGACTGGAGGATTTGGTGAGGTTAGAAAATAGGCACATGGAAGAAACTACTTTAAAAGTTTTGAATGATGTAGGGTACTGCCTACATCATGAGAACGAGAAGCTGGGATTCCAGATCTCCACGGTGGCACAATTCTGGGTGAACTGAGGCTCTGAGCTGCCACTAGGGCTGTAGATGCCTGAAGTAAAGGGGGAGGCAAGAGTTACTGCAGTCAACGATGTAAGACACTGAACAAGTTATAATCTGCTCATTACAGTTTTGAAAGTATTTAAAGTAGTTTCTACATTGGCTAGAAATAAAATATAGTTGAACAATATTAAGAATATATGTTTTAGGATGGCGCAGTCGGTTAAGCATTTGACTCTTGATCTTGGCTTAGGTCATAATCTCACAGTTCATGAGCTCAAGCCTTGCAATGGGCTCTGCACTGATGTTGCAGAGACTCCTTGGGATTCATCTCTCTTTCTCTCTGACCTTCCCCTGCTTGTGCTCTCGCTCTCTCTCACTCTCTCTCTCTCTCTCCCTCAAAATAAATAAATAAACTTTAAAAATTAAAAAAAAAAGAATATATGTTTTAAAAATATGCAGCATCCTGACTCTCAGTAAGGTTGTGAACTGGTGAATTTTATGTAAGGCATCCTCTCCTCTTCTGTATTGGTGTTTCTTCTTAACAGACCGAGTCCCTTCCTTCCTTTTTTAAAAAATATATTTTTTAATGTCTATTTATTTTTGAGAGAGAGAGAGCATAAAAGGGGGACGGACAGAGAGAGAGGAGGACAGAGAATCTGAAGCAGGCTCTGTGCCGATAGGTGGGAGCCCAATGCAGGGCTTGAACCTATGAACTGTGAGATCATGACCTGAGCCGAGGTCGGACACTTAACCGACTGAGTCTCCCAGGTGCCCCATAACACTTTCCTCTTGAGGACCTCTTTGTTTTCCCCAACATTGCCTCTTTGCCCCTAAGATTCTCTAGTCTTCTGATGAGAATCTATCAGTTTTTATACCTTGGGTTTTCAAGTGTGTTGAATAGATGAATATTCAACAGAGAGCAAAACAGAAGGAGCGTAACAATATCAGTTATCTAGGCCAATCCTTGTCCTACTGTTTTACCTGCTGCATAATATTAGGAAATCTTAACCTCTCTGTGCTTCAGTTTTCTTATCTGAAAAAGAAAATAAGAGGACCCACTCATTTGTCACATAGTAAGCCCTGTTTAAGTGTTTAATAAATAACATTCGTGTTCATGAATTTATGTTCCTCCCTCACATACAACTGTTGGGACTCCTGGATACACTTTCACTATGAAAGAGAGTCTATTGGAAGAATCATTGCACACCAGTGAGCATGATTGATGTTCCTCTCCTCCCCCAAATCACATGGGTATAGACCTCTTTTACACCTGTGCAATGCCATCTACTGGTAAATAATAACAATAACAACAACAACAACAATAATAATAATACGTGAATTTAATATTTTTCTCCATTATACATTTTGTAAAGTTTCTGATTTATAAAAATGCATTGAGATCTCAGATCTTTTGCCAGTCTAATATCCTTCCACTTACCTATATTTTGTTTGCTTTTCAAAGGTAGACTTTGTCAAATAAAACATAAAATAAGCAAAACACACACACAAAATTTATACAAGAAATTCCTTTCTACAAATGCCTTGAACTGACTATCTTAATTTGTGGGATAAAACAACAATTTTTAATCTGTATCTAAGAGTGCAAATTGCTAAATAGTTTACCAAGTCAGAAAGACAAATGAAATAGCAAGACCAAAGTATTGCAGGTCCAAGGAAGATGAGCAGCATTTCTGTGGTTCATCGGCCGGGTTTACTCCAGATTACATCAATCACTTTAATAGCATCGGCTGAACGTGTACCCCAGGCAAAGCAAGGAAGCTGCTTTTTGACTATTGCTGTTATCCCAGTGATTGGTAGCTGCTCTTGTCCTGAATGTCACTCAGACTTTAGATGTGGAGAATGGGTTTTAGCTAGGTATCAGCCCTGGGAAAGAGGAAAATAGATTAAAAAAAAAAAAGAATGAGGGAGAGATAAGGAGTCGGATAAATAAACTATAGAAAAGAGATCATGAATTAGGAAAGTGATAATTAATGAGCCGGGGAAGGAGATGCAAAATGCAGTGGACCTTTTCCTTAGATATTATAAATAGTCCTCAAATGGAGTTTCCCACCATTTTACAGTAGGTTTTAATGCTTATCTTTAGTTTTGGTTTATACATTGTCATCAAGTTGGCTTTATGATTTCTGATCAATATGACTTATTGATAATTGATAATTGACGTATGTTAGCTGTAGGTTAAATCTATATGATGTTTTTAAGTGTCCATGAAATTCTCTTTGCATGAAAGAGATTTTTTCTTATCTCTTAGAGATGATTTCTTATCCCACAGTTTAGATTCTTTTCAGGTGAGCAGATTCCACAGTCCTTGCAATGTAACTGTGAGTGCATTAAAAAAAAAAAAAAAAAGTTTCTGCTGGAGGACTAGGATAAAGGCAATCTGCCCCAAAGCGGTTTGTTTGTTAATTGCTTTGGTCCACTTTACAAGGTCAAATCCATTCTCCTAATGACGAATCTCATCTGTTCTGGCAGAGAAAGAAATGTTTTCTTTCACTTCTACGTGTGGCAAGAGCTCATTCATCTCCGTAAGTTCTGAAGAGAAATCTAGCTACATCAGAGAGAGGAGTATTCAAAGGGCAACTGATGGCCAGGAAGATATATGGAATTCACTTTCCTGAGACAGACATTCAAATGGTAACAAGTGATAGAAAACAGCTCTATATTTCAGCGTGATGTGTGTTCGCTCCTGATGATTAACCCCCCTGTGAGCCATCTGCGTTTAATGGGTTAGAACTACTTTGTAGCTGCAGTTTTTTCCTTCTACCGCTCTCTTATTTATTTGAGAGGAGACCGAAGTCCACTCTTTAAAAGTTAAGCATGTAAGAAACCCTGCCAAGAGAATCAGAAAGAAAAGGCAAATTTATAGCCTAGTGTTGTTTTAAGCATTTAGTAGTATAAATAAGAAGTGTAGATAAATGTGTACAAGTAGACGCATAAGTGACCCTCTGTTTATCTCAGTTACATTATTTGCCTAAATTCCAGAGCAGAATTAACCCAATTAGTTTATATAATGGCTAATGCTGTCCTTCAGGGGAGCTATTAAGGATGTGGATAACTGATGCTAGAAGGGGGATGGTGTTATTTTACTTATAAGTCAGACCTTGGGGACTGTGATTTGTATCCAGTATGCAGATAGAAATCAAAATCCAGTGTGGAAATTATTGTCCTTCAAAGCAAGGTACGCTATTGGTGTTATTAACGCAATTAAATGGAACTTCTGTTTAAAATGCCAACGAAGATAATGGCTTTCTGTAAGTAGTGCTGTCTTACTCGAGACTTGTCACATTTTACTAACATCTCATTATTTTTCTCTGACTTACAAAAGTCGGCAGCCATAAGCACTCAATAAATATTTGCTGAATTGAACTGAACTCTGAGAACCAGGAGGTGAGGTGGCACTGATCATCAGCGCCACATCTGGGATTAGAATCTTGATTCTCTTCTGCTAAATGGTTAGTGATCACAGCCAAAGCCAATCGAAATATTACACAATTCTAAATCTAGAAAATTTTCACCTAGTTACAAAAAGTTAATCTGAGTCACACAACTCCAAGGGCCTAGTAAATTCTCTCTTGCCACTTATTTTCACTCTTACTAGATTAACTATGTAAGGGGTTTGCCCTCTGACTAACATCTTGCTATATAGCTCTCTTCCTAGGTCATTAAAATTTTCTACTAAGGTATTTCTTAGAATAATTTTCTCCTGCCTTTTCTCCCCTTTGAACCAGAAAACATATCTACAAGGGGAGGCTTCTTAGAGCTTTAAAAACATCGATCAATTTCACAGCTGGGAAAAGAGGGATCAAGATAAGGGAGCAATTCCTCCAGTTAAACCTCTGTTTATAGAAATTAGGCAAGAGTTTTGTATAAAGTGAGACAGACTTTGGCCATCCTGAGGGAGACAAAGAGTTAAATTAAAGACACAAAAGCAACACCCAGCTGCAGCTTCTTTTTCTTTTCCCTTTCATAGAGTGGGGAGTATTTTTCCTGCAATGACCTCAGAATCTTCTGTCTTCTTCTTGGTCAGAGATCAAGGGGTATATCAGGGTGAAATCTTCTTCTTACTGACCTTTTCTATCAACTTTTTGCAGATGTGTATTTTGAAGCTGTACTTAGAATTTTTCCATTTTTGCTGTTATATATTTATAGAGAAAACTTATTAAAATATGTATGCTATCCTATCTTTTTGTGTTAGGCAAGTTTCAGCAAATGTCCCACGTCCAACTAACGTGACTATCCCCTGAACACAAAAGCCAGGGCTTACATTTATTCACAACTTCCAGGTTGCACTATTATGAGGTTGGCACATATTCATTAAATTATTTGAGAGTAGAGACTTGTAAAACATTATCGAATAAAACAAACTATTTCTCTGCAGAACTTGAGAACTTTGGTCCAATTAATACAAATAATAAAATAAGAAAAACAAATATTTAAAATTAGAGAAAAATTGTATGGTGTAAACAAAATTGCAAATATTTTTTTAACAAGCACACCTGTCTCATTTTTTTTAAGTTTATTTATTTATTTATTTTGAGCTAGAGAGAGAAAGTGCAGGCACACACGCACACCAGCAAGGAAGGGGCAAAGAGAGACAGAGTGACAGAATCTCAAGCAGGCTCAGACCTGGGGCTTGATCTCCCAAACTGTGAGATCATGGCCAACCAGCATGAACATAGCTTTTCAAAATGGATTTGGATTCTCTTTCAGAGAAAAAGAGGTAAAATGTTATATTCTTGTAGTTCCTATCCACCTTTATTTTTTTCTTCTTTCCTTTTATTTTTTTGAGATTTTATTTCTAAGTAATCTCTACACCCAAGGTGGGGCTCAAACTAACAACGCTGAGATCAAGAGGTGCACTCTTGACTACTGACTGAGCCAGCCAGGCACCCCCCTATTCATCTTTCAATGTCTGACTCAAGACACCTCTTCTTTTCAGCTTTTCATGACTTAGAAAGGGTTGAATTTCCAATAGTATTTTGATGAGCCATTTCCATGTCAGACTGCAGCTCTTTTTTATTATACCTTTTCAGCTCTCCAGTCAGAATATTAGTTTCTCTAGGGTCTCAGCACAAAGGGGATTCTTAATAATTTTGCTTGTTAATTGAAAACTGAATTTAAAGATTTAAAAAATGAAGGAAGAAAAAACATTGACTCGACAGGAAGAAAACATTAGAGTCTGCAAAAGAAAGTCATTTAAGCATTTCACAGACGACAATAAATTATTTCTAAATGTATATTTCAATTATTTTTTCTTCGTAGCTTTAAGGAAAGCCTGTAGGATAAGAAGGCAGAAGGAAAGACCTCGGATTTAGAAGTTTCTTATACTCTCTGACCATAAGTTACCTTATCTGTGAAATGCAAATGATAATAATGCCCATTGTCACAAAACCATGAAAGTCAAAGAAGAATATAAATGTGAAGGTGTCTTGTTAACTTAAAGCTTTATGTAAATTTTTCACCTACCAGAGAGAAAACTAGGGCTCAGAGGAATTGAATAACCTGCCTAAAGCTTTAAAGTGAAAAAGTGAAAGAACTAAAAATTCTAAGGCCATAGTCTTTCCATGATACCTACCCAAACACTTCGCCCTCTTCCCAAATGCCTAATTCCTAATCCAGTGCATCCTAGCTTCTCAGTGATCCTCATTAAAATGCCTCATTCAGTCATTCAACAATGAATGCTGTGGGGCTGCCTGCTTCAAAAAGCCCCATTCTCTTTCAGTCCTACCCTCTGCTAATAAGAGATATTCTGATAAATTATTATGTACCCTGTTTTACTCCTTCCATAACATATTATCGTCCTCTGGGATGAAAAAATTATTTGATATAAGGAAATGACACTGGTGCATAAAACGTTTTCTTAATCTCTTTTGCTCCATGGAGCCCTCTGGCAGTTTAGTGGTCTCGTGAGGACCCCTTCTTAGATCATGTATTTTAGTACATAAAATGAATAGGCTTAAAAGGGAAACTACTTATATTGAAATACAGGTGTCCAAATATTTATAAAACTAATTCCAGGATGTAATATCTGTGCATCTTTACTGATAGCTTAAATAACAAGACCCAGCAATAGAGCTGAAAATTACCCTAATTGTGAAGTAGTTTGACAATTGCTGAAAAAGTTTGAAAACTATCCTGATCAAGTGATAAACTTGAATTATAATTATTTCAAGATATCTGTAAATATCTCTTCTTTTTATTGGTGACAAAAAAATCACAGGCACTTACTGAGACTCGTTGTTCATATTCATAAATAAAAGAAAATGCCAAGTTTCATGGTAGGGGTTAGTGAAACTAAGGATCTATTTTCCCATCTCAAGATATGGACCCTTTCTGACTTCTTTCCAGAGATGCATTCTCCTCTACCTCCTCTTCCACCTAAGTTATGAACCTGCTCTCGTGATCTGGGGCATTTGCATCATTTTATGTCCACCAGTTGGACAGCATAAATAGCCTGTAGGGGGCTCCTTTAGCCTTCTACTAAGAGCTTGTTGTATTTTGACAATGCTGGTGATTATTCTGAATTACTCTCTTAAGTCTCTAAAATGTATGTTAAGGTAAATAACTAAAGAAAATATTACAAGTGTATAGTTTGTGAAGATGCATGAAAAACTTCAGTAAGTAATGTCTCTGAAGCCAGACATGCTATAAAATAGTGTCATGATGAAATACTCAAGTGAAGTCATTTATTTGCCCTGGAACTTAAAGAATGCATAGTGATATACAATTCTAAGGCTAAGAAGGAAAAGAAAAAGCTTCTTTCAATTCTTGCCTATTTTATGCAGTAAAACTGAAGAATTAGCTAGCCCTTGTCTTGAAGATTTGCTCACCATTTTTGCAATATATTTCTAGGATAAACAATGGCAATATGTTCATTTACAAAGGAGAGTTATTAAAACAAACAAAAAAATCCTGCTTTAGCATTTTCTATGCCCTGAACACCAGAATCTCATTTAATCTGTTTTTGAGAATTCCTTCCACAAATGAGGACTTTACTGCTAGGCATTTCACTTATGATGTTGTTTTCATTTAGATTGTTAGTGACATTACTGCCTGGCTTGTATAAAATATATGCAATGAGACTTTGAAGCTAAGAACAAAAGTACTATTTCATACAGCATTTTATTAAATAGATTTCCTTACAAAAAGCCATAGCTTCTTCAATGCAAAGTATGAATAGCTATAAGGAAATGTCTGCTGAAATTTTAGATGCCTAATTTCTTAAAGTAGAGGTGGCTGAAAATTAACAATTAAACAATTATGTTTTAAATAAGAAACATATACTTTCATATTCCAATCAGAGAAAAAAAGAAGTTAGCCCAACTAGGATTTTAAAAATAAGATTATTTCTATATTTCTCCTAAAATATTTGGCAACAAGTAAAAATTACTAAATTAATGATTAAAAATTATATCTAACCATTACTCATCATTTTTAATTCTACTTCACTTAAATATTGAAAAACAAACTCAGGGTCACTGGTAAGTTTAGAAAGTTATTTAACTTTTTCAAGTTAATAAACTTGATAAACAATAAAAATCACTATTTTTCAAAGAGCTCACACAAACATTGTGGTTTACCTTTCCACTTCTTTTTTAGACAAGGCATTGTTTAGCTGCTGATAGACTAAAACTACAACCTTATATAGAAAACAGCGTTATATAAAACACAAGGAAGCAATATGTGAATTGCACTGTGGAAGTCAAATAAGTAGCTAGTATTTGAGAGAAGAAAGTAAAGATACTAAAAAACAAACAAACAAAAAAAACCCCAATAACATAAGAACTGTGTTAACTGCATAGGTATGCCCCTTCCTTCCTTCCTTGGAGGTAAAAAAATCAACAGCCTATTGAAATGATGAAACTAATAAACTCCAGTAATTTATATTCTCAATTTCATGAGTTTCCTCAAGGTTATATAGATTAAGTAACTCTGCTATTCTTCTGAGATATGTTGTCAAGGCTCAAGGTAATGATTACAATGCCTTTCTTTTTCTTATTTCATAAAAAGTTATATAGAAAGGAAAGAATCACTATTTAAATTATGGATCTTCAAAACTCCACAAACTGTTTTCTGAAATTTCATTTTATGTTTATAAAAGAAACTGCAAATCTTACCTAATCCTCCATTAAACTTATCCCCTCTCTTGAAGAACAAATCTTAACCAAACCGCTCAGGGGAAAGAGTATGAGAATCATCCCTTAAACCATCTGTGCAAGAAAAATGTGTGGAAGGTGCAAATAGGGGATGGGAATGTCATGGGAACAAACATACAAGTGGATCAACTGCTTAATGGACCAAAACTCCCAGCAAGCAATACTGTGAATACTTTGAGCCCAAATAAAAGTAAATTATACACTCCTTAGTTTTTCCTCTCTTAAGTGTGTAAGTTCAACATTTGTAAGTGATATGAATTTTAGTATATGAAACTTAGTTTAACCTAAGTTCAGAAATAACAAGAGGAAATTCAGGAAGTGCATTTTATGCATTCTTTGTTTTAGCTTTATCTTATTACATCAAAGTTCATTTTATTATATCTTAGTAATTTAAATATGTAATAAAATTCAGCCAATGAAAAGGTAAGGTCAGAATGTTAACACACAAAAAAATGCATTCAATTCTTATTGCCATCATAAATTGTGAGGCATGGTTGAGGTTGCAAATTTTATGGGTGTGTCTGTCCAGGAAGATTGTGAACTTATCAAGGACAAAAACCATGGTTCTATTATTTATTTTATTATCCCAGAAAGTACTTCACACACTGTAGGCGTTAAAAAAAGAATGTGCTGATTGAATTAAATTTATACAAAGCATTGCAGATACAGAACTTCAATTAAAAAGATGTAAAAATTGAAAAAAGTTGAGTTACAGAAGCTCCAACTAATTATTAGAATATAATGAGAAAACTAGGGGATGATCAAGTTTGAACTTCACTTCTTCCCTTAGTTTTCCAATAGGTTTTCCAGTAGGAAAACTGAAGGATGAAGTGATGTTCAAACTTAATTAAAAATGAGTTTTGTCTCTCATTTTAAAAATATAATGTATTAGCCAAGAGACATTAAAAATTTCAATTAAGCAGAAGAAATAAACATGAACACTACTAATTTGGGAATAATTACTTATTTGTATTTAACGTTTATTTATGGGGTGCCTGGGTGGCTCAGTGAGTTAAGCATCTGATTTCAGCTCAGGTCATGATCTCACAGTTCATGGGTTCAAGTCCCACCTGGGGCTCTGTGCTGTCAGCTAGGAGCCTGGAGCCTGCTTGGGATTCTGTGTCTCCCTCTCTCTCTGACCCTCCCATTTGCTCTCTCTTTCTCTCTCTCTCTCAAAAATATGTAAACATCAAAAAAAAGTTAATTTATTTTGAATGAGAGAGTGTGTGCACATGAGTGAGAGAGAGGCAGAAGAGAGAGGGAGAGAGAGAGAATCCCAAGCAGGCTCTGTGCTGCCAGCACAAAACTTGACGTGGGGCTCAATCTCACGAACTGTGAGATCATGACCTTAGCCAAAATCAAGAGTTGGATGCTTTACCAACTGAGCCCCTAGGCCCCCCAATTTGGGAACTTTTAAAAAGAAAATCTTACATTATTCGTCTAAGTTTTAGTTGACAAATTCCTATTGACCAGACATACGAATATATTAAAAGAAGTCATTCTCTTTTAAAACATGAAGGATATTTAACAGCTGCCTAAACAATCCCTTAACAAGAGCTCCTGCATGTAAGCATAATTCTCAGGGCCAAAGTTGAACAAGTTTGTCCTGGGAAGAAAACTAAAAAGAGAGAACACAAAAGTAATAAAGAAGTGAGTTACTATGAAGTCAAGGAATGTTTGTTTAGGACATCACTCATCTCCATCATCTGCTTGATTTTAAAATTTTATTACAAAAGATGTCTAACTGCTGTAAATATTTTCCCACTGGGAAGAAGACACTGGACTTAAGTTCTTTTTCTGAAATTTAATTTTTAAAATTCACTTATTTCTGTCCTTTAGCCTTTACAGCTTCCAAGCATACTCCTAAAGGCTTGAGGAAGCACAAGGAAGATTCTAAGAGAGTACAAAGAGCAGACCTTGCTCTGATCCAAGCCATGGGAGCCATCTTCATTTCAATTAATTTACTTTGCCTTTATGAATTAAGAGTCTTTTAAGGAGGTTGACATTTCACTCATCTGAAAAAGCTTGGAATGTGACAGGGGAAAGGGAGGAGAAGTAAATCAAAGGGGTTAGCAATTTTCCAGATGCAAAGTATTTTTCTTTTCTTTTCCACCAGCAGTTTTAGAGAGCCTTCTGACATTTTAATTCCCTATGCAAAACCACAGTAGCAAAAAATGCTTACAGCTTATATATCAAAAAACAAACATGCACACATGTGCACTTGCATAAGCCTATGAAATAAATATAAATTCAGATTTGTTGCTCTTTTAACTGAAAATGTTTCGTAATATAATAAAGCATAATGTTACAAGTCAAAAAATGTCTCTTTTACTGTATTGATTAGATGTTTGTGTGTACAGTGTAATCGACACCATTTTAGCTTAAAAGCAGGTTTTGTAACTTACTTTTTTTTCTAATGTGTGATACTAAATCGGCAAGGTGAGTCGGTGTTGGCTTTTTCGCTGAGTCGGTCCTGACTTTTTCATTTAAAAGATGGCATTTATAAAACCTACTCTCACGACTAGATTTTAAATCACACTGGAATATTTCAGTTATCACCTTTAGCCACATGGTTTCAGGAAACTATGCCCAAATATTTCATGCAAATGCTGGTCATTGTAGGAGAGTGCTATTTCATGGAGTGGAAATTCACTAAAACATCTATACGTAAAAAACCTTTGAGACCTGAAGATAAATTCTCAACAACAGGGGCTTTGCCCATTGTGTCTTAGAGCCAGAGAGAGAGAGAAATAACAGTGAATTCCCCGAAACACGGTGCTTCAATATTTACCTGACAGCTTCAGTATCTTGACATGTTCCCCAGTGCATTTCCTCCTTTATCAGGTATTATTTTACAAGGGATTTCTTGTTATACAGAACTGACATAAATCAATCTATAACAGAGGAATTTGTTTAATACATTTATTCTTTTAAGAAGTTGCATGATCGTATTTCATCGACTTGTACAATAGAAAAAAAAATGTTACTACTAAAACAGAGTTTGTGGAGACTGATGGATGGTAAATCTATTTAGTCTTTCCAGAGGTTCATTCTTAGATTTTAATGTTAAATAATAACAACTATTCATTTAAGCTGGTCTCACTGTATATCTTGACCTTTAGCAATTCCACACACAGCAGCTTATTGTGGTATCCTTTAAATATGAGAAATAGAATGTTTTACTTTGCCATTAAAAGAAAAATAAAAGAGTACTGTATGTTACATGGCCCATGAAATATTGGCAGTGTGCTCCTTGGCTTTCATTCGAAGGACTGCAATACTGGAAGACCTCCTTTCAAATTCTGGCTTTGTTTCAAATGCATGTCCATTGGTAGCCCCAGTCAGAAGAGAGTCAGTGAAAAAATTGTTAAGGGGCACGTGGCTGAACTGGTTCTGGTGGTTTGAAAACCCTGTGTAACTGGAATCTGTCCGAGGCGAGTGAGAATATGGTGTCATACACGAGGAAGTGTCACGTGGTAACATGCATGAAGTAACCACAGAACTGCCACTCGCATTTCCTGCCCACAAATTGTTCTGAATCTGGAATATATAAAACAACAAATATTACATTTACGCATTCTCACTTTTGTTCCCTTACATTTGTTAAACAGTGTTTACTAAATTTTGTCAACAATTCATTGTTTGCTCCTATTGGGTGGTCTGTAATTACATTCTGAGTACTTAAAGAGATTACTAAAAAATAATTATTTGAAAGGTTCTTCCAGTTTGTTATACTGTAATAGATCACCAAAACCCACACACTTGACCACATAAAATACTCTCAAAACATGTCAATCTCTTCAGTATTCTTTTTATAGTCCTGATTTAAAAATGAAATCTAGAAGAGTTAGTCATGATTCATGACAAATTCATGTGTTTGGAAGAGCAGTTTAAAATATGGTTTTAAGTTTAAATATAGTCTTCATGTAAGCAAAATGACATAATCGCATTTTTTAAAGTTCCAAAGTCGGACGCAGTGTGGCAGTTTTTGTTGGAAACCATTCCTGATATGAGGCTATTTACTCTGTAGATACTTTTAATCAAACTCATTATTGGAAATGTTTACCCTTTCATTGCTTTTTATTTCCTAGAGTCTCAAATACATAGCTCTGTGAATATGAGCAATCTATACATATTTTAAACATTTGTTCTATGATTTATAGGTGATATGGTCAGGTTGCAATGGAATTATGACATGTAAAATAACGTAAAATTCTAAAACACGACCATTACCAAATAATAAAAGCGCAACTGAGAAAAATATGCTAGTATTAGCAAAAATATCCTATGAGTATAATTAAAGTACTCTATATAACATCTTACATAAGATTGAAAACTAGGTTGTCATTTGTAGCCAGGAAATTCACATTTCTTATTATTAAATCTCTATGGGAGACAACAAATACAAATTTCCCTAGAGTCATTAGCATGTAAAGGAAACACTAAGGAAAATTTGTATTAGGAAGTATCTTAGACCAGCTATTTAAACAAGGAAAAAAAACAAAAAACAAAAACCCAGTGATCACATGTATTAGTGAGAAGCACAGAGCAAAATCCTGACAAACAGCAGGAGCTGGGGAAAAATGCTGAATGGTAGAACATGAGAGAGAGTCTGAGTCTTGGAAGATGAACTTTAAAAATTGTATGCCTTTGCAATATTATTACGATAAATAACTATGTTGATCACATCTGGCTACCTTTTTAAAAATCATGACAGTTAAAATAGAATCATCAATTGTTTTTAACATATGCACAAAATTATGTATTCTTGTATTTATTTTTACATAAAAATTCCAGTCTACTACATATAGCCCCTCGTGTAGTCTTATACACCCATGCTTAAATTGTACTTTTAAAGACAACTTATTTTCAATTCATCGCATGGAATGTACATGAATCTTCTAGATTACACTGGTAGAGATGTTACTCTGTCACTGAAGAAAACACTCCTTAACCAGCTGCAAATATAAGAGAAAATCTGAACAACTAATTTCATCCCTTAGTTGGGGCCCCAATAATTGGGGCTCATTTTGTGTTACTTTAGAAATATTTCTATGAATATATTTATAAGTTGCTTTAAATATATTAAGTCTGTGAGACATGTCTACAGATATATACAATGATTTGCACATTCTATTAATCTTCAAGTCATCATGGGCTATGTTGTTTTAATTTTGGCTGATCCTACTAAATGTGTCCCACTTTAGCCAAAATATAATGATTGGTGCCACTGATTGCTGAGTTATGTATCTCAAACCAACAAGAAGGACTGTTAATGTCATTACTCTGTCAACCTAGCTCTTCTAACTTGATCTGGGTGATTTTCCTCTGACATTCAATCAAACATTGTGCTACACTGCAAAAACCACAGTCACATGTCTGACAAAAGGGCTTTCAGGAAATGAAAGTGAACTTGCTTGCTTATTTTTGAAAAAATAAATGAAAGGCAAAATAGCGGTAGAGAAAGACTGTTTACATTTTAAGTTTGTTAAAAGAGTCCTCAATTTACACATAGTATTGCTGAAATTTACTATTAAAAGCATCTACTCATATTGCAAATGCACAGAAACATATTTACTAACTAGGTTTAAGAAAAAAGGAAGATAAGGACAATAAAGGCAAGGAACGTAATCTATGAATGTAAATTTTAAGTTTTCCCTCCCTAAAATAATTCACATTAATCTACCTGTAAGTTGAAAATAAAGTTTCCACTTTCGATGACTTGGACAAATATTTTTATTTTGTTCAAAACTTCTTACCTAGACATGATCTAGCAAGTTAAATGTATTACTTTTGGTGAAAGAATTTCTAGCATATAGAAAGAAATGTTTTTTGAACAGAATAGATTGGTGAAGCAAGTTACTACAGCAATATTTTAGTTGGATTCGAAAAGATACCCACGTATTCCCATGGGCAGTAATGCTGTCACACATTTTTACTGATGTGTCCTACTTCCTTGATCTGTATCTCCTACACTCCCATATCTTTGTTGCATTTAAAAATTTCTGGCATGTCTTCATTTGACGTTAGAGTTTTCGTTGGTTTTGATATCGAAAGTTCGATGCAAAGCATAAAATACAATATCCCCAGTGAAGTGAGGTTTTGCCTCCTCTGAAGCATTCCCTCTGGATGATTAAACATCTGATGACGACAATCAAAATCATGCTCATGATAGCTAATGGTTATTAATTAATTACCATGTCGGACATGGTATTAAATGCACTGTGAAGACTTCTAATCATTTCAATACACTAAAAATGCTTCCTTGCTTTTAGTATCCCCAGTTTGTAAAAGGTAAAACTACAGAACGGAGAGCTTAATAACCTTACCCAAGATGTGAAACTCCAATTGTGGAGGTCAAATATGAACCCAGGAAATCTTAAGAAATGCTACAATGATACAAAAACTAGTCTTATAAATTGAAATTGCTTATTTACACATTCATAATCCTAATTTTTGGAGGGTTCATAAGTTCTTTTCTCTGAAAGCAAAATCTCCAATGTTTGCTAGTAAATCTTTTCTCATCCTTCAGCCTAACACAATACATGATAAGCACTTAATACAAATTTTTTACAGGAATGAAAAATCTTTGAAAATATGAAATTTGAACTGATCCATCTTGCAGGTGTAATCAAAATTTTATGGACAACTTATTCTAATACTGTATATCTAAATTTTGTTTCATGTTTTGAGCTCTATAATCACCATTCTGTATAATCTTGGCCATTATCATAAAAATTTCATCCCCAGACCTTGTTGACCGTATAGTCTTATGTTGTTTTATTTCTCTACTAAATACTTATTTTTTATTACAGATATATCTTGAAGATTCTAATTCATTAAGCATGGGATGTGGCTTATGGGATCTGTATTAAAATAATGGCAATGACAATAATACATGAAATCTGAAAATCACCTGGGATTGGAAGACACTACTGAAGCCCTTGTACATTTTCAACTATGTTTAGTTCCTGTGATAAAAAGTTCACCTGTTTAAAAGTTTTTCATTCCCTTTTGGAGAGCTCTGTAAAAAAGTGAGCTGTTATCTTCCTCTATTGCTTCTATTTTTGTTCTTTAAAATGATACAGAATAAGTAGCATCCTTCTTACACGTGAAAATTTTCAAATATCTTAGATAATTATGACATAAGTCTCTTTTCTTAAGCATTCCTCGAAGGCAGTATTTGATCAAACAACAAAGCTGTTAGAGCTTATGGTTTAACAAATCTACTGCTATCAAGGTGGACTCAGTCTATGGCCCCTCCATCCCTCTGCCGTCTTATATAAGTGGTCATTTTAGAATGGTGTGCTGGAATCTACAAGTCATTTTGTCTAAAACTGTGTGTATGTGTGTGTGTGTGTGTGTGTGTGTGTGTGTGTATCAACAGAGAGGCCACACAAAAACCTTGCTTACTCATTAGAAGAAATATTGTATTTGTTGTTAAATTTGGAAATGAAAGAATGTTTTGTTTTGTTTTTTTCTCAATAGGATCACTACTTTTCTTGTTTGGACTATTTCTGAGACATCTACAGTGGTAGCGTCCAGTACCAAATACATTTGGTGGTGTTTTATGGGCTTCTAACTGTATAATATTCAAAAGCTTCACAACCAGGAACACCATTATTAAATAATGTCCACATCCTTCTTTCTCATGTGCCAAAAAAAAAAAAAAAAAGAAAAGAAAGTCTGCCTACCTTTATATTTTTTTCTTCTTTATTGTGTTTAAAAGGAGCAGAAAATCTACAAACATTCCATGCTTTAATGTGCTTCACAACGTTTTAAAAAGTTCTAGGGGTACGTTCAAAGCATTGTCTAGGGAACTTAGCCAACTGCCTCCCATTAGCATGAATGGAGGTTCAGCTGACTAACTATGCTCTACTTTGAACATTTGCTCCTTAATGTTTTTCTAATCAAATAAAAAGTTAACACTTAATTATTCCGTGACTTCGAATTTTGGAGAAAAGTTGTGTTTTTTGTCTGATTATTTCCATACAGAAATCAAATTCATTTAACACTCATTTTCCTTCTGAGGAATTAAAAGTAATACATAGGAAGGAAAGAGTCAATATATATGTGTACTTTACATACATAGATACACACACACACACACACACACAATTCTTCACTGTGGATATATATTCGTCATGACTTGAAGTAATATGGTAAACAATGGATAGAAATTATAAATCTCATTTACCTTCACCTTAGAAACTTGATACAAATATATTTGTATAATCAAAACTACAAAGAAATTTTTAGTATAATAAACTTAGTGTATATTTTTAATATATTTGCTGATCTTTACTGTAGTAAGCAACTTTTTGTACTTTAAAAGAATGTTCAAAAGAAATTCAAGTTTGTTAGTCTTTGTATTAGAGTTGTAAAGTACCATGATGTATAAAAAACATCAAATAGTTTCATGACAGCATTATATATTCTATATCCTAATATTAGTGCTATTTAGAAGACACTACCCTACAGAATTTAGTACGGATTTAATAGAAACACTGAATAACATGAAAATAAATGAGTAACAATCGTTCCTTAAAGTATCTCTAAAACTAACTAAATAATATTTTTCTACCAAAACAAGTTTAGTTAACCTTACTCTTCCTCTGTATATAGACTGCTCTTACCTGGCCCCAACATCCATATGTACACACACACACACACACACACACACACAGACCATGCTACCTTCACACTGTACTCCCACCATATGCCTACACACTTCCCTGTGGGATTAAAGGTTGCTTTAAAAAGACACAGATCAGGGATTCACAAAGCAATGTTTGTAATAACATTTAAACAATAGCTTTCTGCATTAAAATCCAAAAGTTGATTTTGGTTTTTCCTCTTTGACAGAGTGTTTACATTTATTGACCACTTTATATATTATTCAATACCAACTATATATATTTATTACCACATTAGCACTTATATAATTTAATTTACCAGATTTTTATATGGTCTCTTAAAAAATGCTATCACATTTTGCAAAAGCAGTTTAATTATTTAAGAGGCCATTACATTCCTTACTAGTAGCATATCCTTTCCTTTAAAATTTAGGGTGATAAAATATTAATAACTTGCTTAGCAACTTGTGGATATTTTTAGCTGTTGACTAATTTCAGGATCCCTTTAACTTTTCTAGTAACTACATCATTAGTCACTACATCAATAAGATCCTGGCAGGGAGAAAGAGTATAAATGTTTTTCTAAATAGTGAATTTACTGCTAGTGAGTAAGTCTCACTTGCTATCAGAGAATAAGTGAATAAGTCTCAAACACTGATACTTTGTCCATCTGGGGGAAAAAAAATCCCAACTTAAATTAATTATGCAGTGAAAAGGATTAATCTGAGCATGTTTAGATACCACCTAAGATAGAAATGAGGGTACATTTTCATCAGTGCCTACTTATTAGGTGTAATTTTCACATACAAAATTTCAGATAATATATAATTATTATGATTTTTTAAAAATCAATTTATATTTCAAAAATTTCAAAAGTACATCTTTTCAACATATAGTGTCATTAAGCTAAAGTGATTAACAATTATTTATCAGGAAAGGGTCATACATTAAATATTGATTACTACTTTGATTTTTTAAATAAAATTCCATCTTAGAAATGTCTACAGGGATTTAGGACAAGGAAAAGAGACTTTTCCATTAAAGTCACATTTCCATTATTTATAGCATTATTATTCATGTATTTTAATACATGAATGATAACCATTGTTGACAGTGCTTGATTCATTTTTAATGACACAATTTAATGACACAATTCCCCAGTTAAAGCAAAATCCACAGTTATAAGAAACAAAGATTAAAATATAAATTAAGTTTTCCTTGTGAATTAATAACTTAAAACATGAATCAAATATGCAAATGCTTTAATTTGCACAAAATATGCTTAAAACTTAGAGATTACCACTTGGTGTCATATAAAGTTTTGAATTTATTCTTAAAATCCTGAGTAAATTTATCCATTATTTTCATATTGCATATGTGTTAAACACAAGTTGGAATTTCAGTTTTGTGATTTTAAATCAACTGTGAGTTTGTGTAATTATTTTTCTATTTAATGCTCCATGATTTAGAATTTAAAAAAAAAAACACAGAAACATGAGGCTTAATAAATACGGCAAGCATAAAATTCTGGATTAAAATATAATGTACGTTCACACTAACAATGACAATGTGTACTGCAGATTTTAAGCCACAGACTTCCCAGGTTTAATTTTCCCTCTGGTTCTTCTCTATCCCCTGCAAGGTAGTTTTTATATGTATAAGCAGCAATTGCACTTTTCAATAATTTATTTTTACATTTTTTTAAATTTATTTTGGTAATCTAGTCAATTTATTAATTCGTTCTTTCCTCTTAAGATATAAAATACTTATGATCAATTCAGATAAATTCAATGTTTTAACAGCAATTGCCTATTAAAAAAGCAAACAAACAAACAAAAACCCACAATAAAACAATCAGCTAAGTTATTATTAGTGCTTAAAGTCATTAAGTCATATTAAACTTAAATATCACATTTTTCAAAAAATATGTCTATATTCATAATCTAAGACTTGAATGTACTTTGCTTCTTTTGCAGGGTATTTTTTTTCATCTCTGTAAAGTGTGTTTTCAACAAAATAAAAATTATTTCGTTTGTGTCTAACTGCATCTTCACTTAAATGATGCTGACAAGACCTGCTTCGTGCTACACAGAAGTTATATTTAATATATACTTATACATATATATGACATATTCTTCACACAAGTTTATATACAACTTGTACATATCTTTATACATTTAATTAAATCAGTAATTTTATATCAATATGACTTGCTGACCTAATGATGTTAATATTTTTACCCCTCCATCCCTCTTAAGGGAGGCTTCACTGTATTACTATGGGACCATTTCTCTGGTTGTTTCATAGATACAAGAATATTTATTATACAATCCATCAAGTATAGCTATATTTTTAACATTAAAAAAAGATTTTTGGTTATTTACTTACTTCAAATGTTTGGGGAAAAAACAAAAAGCACAGTGATTAAAAAAAAGTAATCCTTTCTCTAAAGACAGATACTGCTCCAGATGCCTTTAAATTGCTAAACCACAGTGGTTGAAGGAGACAAGTTCCATATTCTTTATTTAGCTTAAGTAAACTTTAAGATTAGGGTAGAAACTGATGCTAGAAGGGGAGGGTGAACAATATTTTCACAATCACTAGTTTATAGAAACTTTAACATTTCCTTAAAAGAACTGCATAATTACAATGTCTGGAACAGACTCTGTTAAACTAGAAATATTGTACAGCTTTAATCGGTGACTTAAATTACTCCAATGACTACTATTTATAACTTGAATCCAACTTCTGGTATGTTCATACTTGCAGTTTGAACATAAAGTCATCAATTAAACAACAGAAAGCAAGATACTGCATGGGTCCCCTTGTATATGAAGTAAACACAGAATTAGTTATGATTCTCACTATGCACTAAGTAAAACCACATTGAAAATTTTGGTAGGAAAAATTTCAAACCTTTTAAAATTTTTGATGAAAATATTTTCTTCATGAGAAAATAATTTTGGTGGGTTGAGAATACACTCAAACAGTCCTTAAGTTACCATATTTGGTTGTCCCAATTTAAAGAGGAAAGTACATTTAACTGAATTTGATCTTTTCCTAGATCCTTAAATAGTAAAGTCACTCAAAAACTGGATTAGTTTAAATGCTACAATAACAGAACATTCACAACACTTAGCTACCTCCCTTCACAGAATTCATAATGACTAATGACTATTAAAGATTGTTTCTATTTATTGAGCACTCGTTATATCCTAGGCAATGTCCTAAGTACTTTGCAGAAACTATTATGTTTAATCTTCACAAACATCATATGAACATTTATACCCATTTTATAAATGAGGAGAAAACATTCCAAGAGGCTAATTCATTTGCCAAAGCTTTAAAATTTGTTAAGTATCAGAGGCAGGATTTGGACCTACAATTCCCTGACTGTGAAGTCCATAGTCAAACATTAACACCTAACCCTTTTGAAGTCCCCTGATTTAGTTCCACAGACTGTCTGGAGATTAATTTAATCCTCTCACTAACAGAAAAAGTATTAGGATGATGGTCATTATCATCATCTACACCACCAGCTCTAGCACCAATAATACCTCCATTTCACCAATAAAGAATCTGAAGATCAAGGAAGTCAGAAAACATATTCAAAGTTTCCAGCAAGTAAATGATCAGGTTAATGTACATGTGATCTGAGCCAAACCTAAAGGCATGAAAGTAGGGTTTCTTATAAGAATAAAGACTGGCTATAATCCTCTAGAAAATATTTATACCTTGACAAAATATTTTATTCAACAAAGTAATTACTTAAAGAAATGCTTTGGTGTCAATGAATTAGAAGCAAATTAGAATCTACTGTTGATAGATGCCTGCTTTTTTAACTCAAAGACAGAATTATATAGACCTTTTTGATCTTCCGGGTATAGTTTGCACCCAGAAACGTATGCAGAATTCAGTATGAATATCACTTAGTTTGTAATCTGTCCAAAAAGCAAGAGATTTTGTCTGGATAATTTATATAACCTCCGTGCCTAAAACAGTGCCTAACACATATTTGTTGGCTAAAATACAAGTAACTCTGGAAGAAAAAAAATTAAGCTGAAAGAGTTCTGCAAAATCTTCCTAATCTATTCCTTTCAACAGAGGAAGAAACTGAGACTCAGAGAGAAGTTTATTGCTTAACACCATAGAGGTGGTTAATAGCAGAAATTCAGAAATCAGCTGTTTTACTGAAAATTGATTAATTTTGGGTTCATAATGTCTCCCAGAATATTGAAGTGAAACTACTTTTTTTCACATCTATTCAGTGTATACACTGTTACACTTAATACTTAATACTGTTGTAATACAAAGATAATAACCGAATAATCTTTTTAAAATATAAATATATTATAAATGCAGTGGACCGTATACAGTCCACCACTATGTCAGTGAGAAAGTCATGTGCTGATTGAAGGAGATGCGAGGGAAGGTTTCCTGGAGACAATACAGTTCAGGTGAGGGGAAGGGAATTGAAGATAGAGGGTACAGATTCAGCACAGCACAAGGAATAAGTTCAGCATGTGACTGCTGTTTAAATACCGGAGAGCATCAAGTAGTCAAGAAGTTTCATTTAACTAACTCGGAGTGTTGCCAAATGACAACTGATAT
The DNA here is from genome assembly GCA_028646485.1 of Cryptoprocta ferox. NCBI lineage: Eukaryota > Metazoa > Chordata > Mammalia > Carnivora > Eupleridae > Cryptoprocta > Cryptoprocta ferox. The sequence goes on from CM053571.1 coordinate 32,351,879, forward strand.
TGTGAGCCAAAATAAAGGGCTTTTAAAAAACAGATACTATTTTTTCAGTACATCAAAATATTCTACCTTAAAGTTTACTACTACTGACGCACCTCTCACTGCTTGCTATCAAATATGAACAAGGTTAAGAAAAATGCTTGGAAACAGTCTGCAAAGTGTCTACATTTTTAAACTGCTTTATCTCACTATTTTACACATTTAAAAAAGGAAAGCATTTTTTGTTTCCAAAGTGATTTGGTGTTTTAGGGTCAAAATTGAACTACTTCATTACTGAGTGATAGGTTACAGAGATAATGTTGCACAAAGAACTCTGAACTCCTGGACTTCAATTTAATGAGTTAATAGTTGTAAGAAAGGAGCCTGGCTTAAAATAAGCCCTCCACTGGTAGGCATTATTTTTACTATTAGGGTTGTTGTTACTATTTTGTAATGAGAACAATGGAAACAAAGTATTTAGAACACTTTAGAAAATGCTAATTGGCATTCATAACTAAACCAGTTATATGTTATATATAGAGATACCTTCATAGTTGACAAGATTATTATCCACACTGAGCAGACCTGATATCATTTTCTCAACCGTTTCTGTTTTTCATGTATTTCTGTGTATGCTTTTGCTTTCCTGCCAAATTGTTAATTCTTTATTTCTGTCCTGTTTCTAGTTTTCTTGTTTCCAATTCTTTGGTAATTAATAATGTTTTTCTATAATTAGTAACAGTAACGAAGATCGGTGTCTTACTGTATTGAATTGTTGTGCTCTATTTTGGTTCTTATTTTTCCGATTATAATTTTTTATTTTCAAGACAGATGATTTTTTTTTAAAAAGTTTCCTTTAGGCTGAAGTTTGAGAGACAAGAACTTGGCATAATTATATTTTGCAAAATAAAATGTCATCCACATATTTAAGTTAAAACGGATTTTTCCTGACTTTATCCAATACCCACAATGGGAAGTGAGAGACCCTTGGTTTCAGAATTTTTGGCAACCAAACATTTAATGACTTCTCAATATAAAAAATTACTATGGATTTTACAGTATTGATTTTTTATTGTTGTCGATTAATTATACTGTCAAAACAACTTCAACCTGTGATGTCTGGGCTGCCATACTTAAATTATGAGGTGGTATAACCAATGTACATAAATTACAGAGAAATCACAGGGAGAATTTGGGCAAAATTCCCATGATATGTGAGAGGACATTTTTTAATTAATCCTTGGTGGGAGATTATCAAATGTATAATGTGATTGTACCATCTCCCTTCCTACTTGATCTACTTACCTCGTTCTGTTAACTGACAACGTCTAAAGCTGTGAGGCACAATAGCACAATGGCAAGATAATCCCAGAAAAAAAGCATGACTAAGTATATAGAATGATATTAAGCCCTTACAAAGAGCTTAGTTTGTGCCAGGGACTATTCTAAATGTTTTATGTTGCACAGAAGAAGAAAGGGAAGTTAAAGATAAGGCAACCACCAGCAAGGTACAGAGAAGTGGGGAGAAAACACACACAAACACACACACACACACACGCACGCACACACACACACACACACTGAAATGGGGTTTGCAAGGAAAGGAATGAAAATCGAAATAATAAGCTGCAAAAAAAAAGATCTATCTATATCTCTCTCTCTATTTATATATATCAATCATAGTCAAGTGTTGTAGAACAGATTAGTAAGACTGTTTAAAGTCCATTTGAAAAGAGTTCACTAAATTGTAACTTTATTATTTCTAAATTCATCACAGTGAAATAGTTCAAAATTTTATAAACTATGTACTATCTCTATTATTTTCATTATTTCACTTGTTCTGAGTAAACTTTCTGCTCTCCCGAACTAAACTGCAGACTTGTTTAAGCCTTATATTCCTTTGGTATTCATTTGTTAATTATCCAATCATTTAAACATAGTTGCTGGGAGAAAGTCTAATGTGAGGGTTAAGATCTTGCACTTGCCAGCCAGATTGCCTCTGATCAAATCTGGGCTTCTCCACTAGTCAAAGTGAGTAAAAACCTCACCTTCCTGTGCCTCAGTTTCCTCATAAGACAAATAAGGTCGCTGTAAGGATTAGATGAGTTAATATATGTAACTTGCTTAGAACAATGCCTGGTATAGTCAGGCTACGGTGTGTTAACAAGTAGGAAACCACTGCAGTGCCTGCTCTCATGAAGCTTATAGCCAATCGGGGAAACTTCCTCATGGCATTTTGTTTAGAACTTGACTAGGACACTCAACAATATTTGGCGAATACAAGTTCATTAGCCCTATGATGGTAAGTAGTAGTATATACGTGATTTTAAACTGGAGAAAAAATAAAGGAAGTACTTTCAGATAAATTTTGAAGAATAAGAAAAATAAGGTTCTTCTGAAGGCAAGTATGGACATTTCTTCAAAAGGTATTGCTGGTCTTCTAGTTAACTGCAGTGGGAAGGTTTAGCGCTAACAGCCCTTTATAGACTATTCTAGAAGGAACCACTCATGTGATCACAGAACAATTCCTTAACTCCCATGGGTCTCATTTCTTAACTTGTAGAAGGACTGAACGAGGTGATCTCTTAGGCTTTTACTCACATGTATTATATTAATAAATTTGGTGAATTTATGTGGAAGAGTGTAGGTGTCAAAATAGGTTTTTAGGAATCATAAAAGGTATCAGAACACAAGGATGCAAAAAACTGAAGGATGAATTCTTGCTCACAAGATATGAATTTATAGTTGAAGAGAATGAATAACCTTAAGTCTGGTGTTGCGAAGATCTGGTTACCGAACTATCATGGTATTCCACCAGCATTTATGTCATGTATTTGCGTTCAAAATGCTCTCATGGCACCTGGGTGGCTCAGTCGGTTAAGCATCTGACTTTGGCTCAGGTCATGATCTCACGGTTCGTGTGTTCGAGCCCCGCGTCAGGTTCTGTGCTGACAGCTCAGAGCCTGGAGCCTGCTTCGGATTCTATGTCCCCCTCTCTTTCTGCCCCTCCCCCACTCACACTCCGTCTCTCTCCATCTCTCAAAAATAAATAAACTTAAAAGAAAACAAAATGGTCTCTAACAATGCATATACTTCAACAGTAAGGAATGAAATAACAAATGCCTTGTTCTGTAGAGTACAAGTGTTCCTTATCATGTATCAAATACAGTTCCGAATACTGTTACTCAGTATTAGGAAAAAAAATAATATCTTAATTATATGTGTGAACAAAAAAAAAATCTCTGAATTAAATGGAAAAACTTAGAAGAAAACAAATATCTAAATACTCTTTAAAATGAAATGATAGCTCCCATTATAAAAGGATGGATGTGTTTTTTTTTAATGTGATAAATTTTTAAAACTATGTCCAGTACTAATTCTATGTACGCTTTAAGCAACAAAGGGCTAAATGTGTGCTTGAAACAATGAGTAACTTCAAAGCTGAAAAGACAACGTAGGAAAAGAGATCTTTAAAAATGGGACTGTAGGTTTCATAGACCACACTTATAGGATGTTTCATAAAACGTTAGCCACAGAGACAACATGCCAAGCAATGTTTTATTTATTTTTAAAAGTTAACAAAGGAAATGAGTCTGAATAGTTAAAATGTAGAGTAACTAAAAGACTTAGACTATGAATGATGCTACTTCAGTTGTTGCAGTGTATAATAAGGAAGAGACCCTGAAATAGTTTTGAATGAATCGCGCTGAAAGAAAATAATAACAAAATAAATATTTCAGTCTCATGAAAATCTAACAAACACGCAAAAAGTCTTCTGGAGGTTAAAATTTTCATTATTAACTATTATATTAGCTCTAATAAAGCCAATAATAATTGCCCTTTTAAAAATATATGAACACATCTGTTTTTCTCAATCAGTATTCTGTGAAGTTTACCATACCTGTGGATAGCTGTCAGTCCTTGGCAAAACGGATATATCATAGGTGGCAGCAAAATGGCTTTTAGCTTGTTGTATTTGGCCATAACGTTCTCTTTTTCTCCACTTGGCCCTTCGATTTTGAAACCAAACCTAATTTTTTTTAAAAAGTAGAATGTCAGCTGAGGAATACTTGATAATGCAATGGTGACGTTAAAAGACACAAATCCGAAAGACACACACCAGGTCAACAAAATCACTAATAAAGAAATTTGTCAGAAAAGTATTCACAAATTTTACTTTTTATTTTAACCTGATAAAGGGCAATATAAATTAATAGAAAGAGATGAAATACTTTTAAAAAATATTTAATATGTCTCAGCCTCTAGGTTTTTTTTTTTCATTTTGGAAAATAGAAAGGAATTCGATTACATGATTTTGAAGACTCCTTATGTCTCCAAATCATCATAGATAATGCTCCTCTTAGAGAATGCTGCAAATCTGGAAGACATTCATAACTTTTTAGTTTGGGGTTATGCACATAACATTAACCCAGCCAAACTGTAACCAAATTAATATCTGGGTCTGTCAAAACAATTATGTTTAAAACATTTCACAAAGTGGAGACTTTTCTGGGTTGTACCCATACTTAGATAATCTTAGAAAAATTTAAACATAAAGATTACATCCAAAACACATGGCAATGGCAGAAACATGATTATTTAGAAACAGAAAATATTAAGATTACATATTATATTGAGCATAAAAAAAGACTATAGGTAAATGGAACCATCTGAAATTGAACTCTGGTTCTAAAATATACAAGTGTGCTTATTACATAAATTACACCACTTATAATACTCATCTTCCCTAACAGAAAATGCTCAGAAATCTTCAAAATCATTTCTCCAATTTAAAAGACTTACAGGTAATACAGATAATAAAAGAACTAGGGAAGTTTTAACCAAGTATTAAGAAAGCCTATGAGTTAGTACAGCCTCTACAAGGTCATTAAGCTATCATCCAAATTTCTCTATATATTAATAATATTTATTATAACCACTTTCTTCAGAGGGTTAAATAATCACTAATTCACACTTGTAGTTCTCCAGAATCTTCATTTTAATATTTTAATGAATTAAAGAAAGACAGAAAATTATATTCAGTATGCATTATTTGATATTTTTGAGCAGACATTTCACGAGCAGCTGTCAAAAAGCTTTTCAGTCTTTACAAAACTGTATTCAGAATACAAAAAAATTTAGAAAAGAAGCAGGAAATCACATATGAAAACGCAAATTGTTAAAATTTACTTGAAATTTTTACTCTTTTTCATATTCGGTTGTAATCTTCTATATCTTTACCATCATACTTATAGAAGTATATTAACCTTCAATTTAATACGTGCAAGCACGTATCGCAAATTTAAGATGGGACTTCATAACAGAGTTTCCAGCAATTTAAACAAGGCAATGAGAGCTACCTGTTCAGTATGGTTTCTTAGGAAAGATGTATTACACACAATGCCCAGGACTCAAAACAACATCAACAACAAAACAAAACATTTTCTTGCTGTCTCCACAGGCACCAGGAGTATAGTAAGGAAATTTAGTATTGAGGGGTTTTTTTGTTTGTTTTTTGTTTTCACTGAGAAAAAGATCTTTACAGTCTCCTTAAAATAGGTGTGAATTACCACTCTGATATGAAAAGCAGGAAAGAGAAAACCTGAGTAAATTAGGTTCGGGTTGGCTCTCTGCATGTTTCTAGATAAAAATTAGTCAGAAGTTAAGGAACGTTAAGGAGAAAACATCCATTGCGCACAGCTGATCACTCTATATGTAAACATATTTTTCTATGGTTACAAGTAGAACTAATTTAAATATATGAACACAAGACAAAACCAACAACAACAAAAAACCACACACACACACACACACACGTGGGACTAGTGTTAACACTTGACAATTCTAAAATTCTTCATTAGCATCACCTTTCTGTATCTTTACTTCCTGAACTACAATAAAGTAACTATTTGCCTCCACAATCTAAAGAAAAATCCTGCTGCTTGGTATCCCACACCCCCAGATGGTGACTTTAACGATGTAAAGGCCTTACAATGGCTTAATCTTCAGAAGAAATCTTATTCTTCTTTATTTCAGAACAAAATTTCTCACTATTTTATTCATTACCTTATTCTTATATTCTATGGGATTTGCAAAATTCAGTATTTTCCCATTTAGCATAGTAAAAACACAAAGAGGCCATTGCCTGAAACTGCTGTCCCTTGAAAACTAATAAAATATAGTTTAACACCAACTCTAGTAAAAATAAAAATATGTCTAAGAGATAGAATTTTACCTAGTATAACTTTTTTCTTTCAAATGATTTTAAAAGTTCAGTATATTGGACCATCCAATTTGATAATTTGAATATAACTTATAAATGTAATTGAGTATATATTTTAAAATCACTTCAAGATCCTTATTCCTATTGCCTCTGCAAAAAAGATGTAAGCCATCTACACTGAAAAGTAAAATGAAATGGCACTTTTGGCAACTATGGGAGCTAGAAAAATTAGAGAGCTATATGATCTTTATGCATAGTGAAAATGTTACGGTTTACATAACAGTTGGGAATTTGTGGGATTGTTTCATTTTTTCTTTGTTTTATTATAACCCCAACGTCAATAACATTACAGATTAATGGGCCATTACACAGATAACTTACCAGCACCTGGTACATTAACCTAAAAATAACCTTAATGGCTGAAAAAAAATAAAATAAATGTATTAGTAAATAGATAGCTATGATTCTGGGATTTTTTGCCTTTTAAAAATTAATTTTTAAGTCAGTGATATTCCCTTCATTTTAAATAACTGTTTATTTGTACACCTACGTAATAAGTCAAGTGTTTTTTTATGTTGTTGTGTGAAAGATTAAATCCTTTGCAAGGAAAAAGACATTTTAGTAGGCCTATATGCATATAGTACATTGTTCTATGTCTTTAGTTGGAGAATCAGTTTCTTCCTTTTGGCAAAATGCAACCACTGAATTATTCTAACAGAATGTCCCCCTCCCCACACACACCCTCCGCAACACACACACCCAAGTCCTTCCTCTGGCTCCTACCTGGACCCTGGCCTCCGTGAGCTCAGTCCTCAGGGCAAGCTGTTCTCTGACGTACACATCCGGATAATGGGTTTTCTGAAAGACCTTCTCCAGCTCCTCGAGCTGCAGGCTGGTGAAGGTGGTTCGGTGTCTCCGCTTCTTGCTGCTGGATACGTTGCTGTCACATTTATCCCCAAGTTCATCCAGTTCTCCCTTTTCCGGCATCCCTTTCACGGGAGACATCCGGAGACTGTTACAGTTGTCCATAGCTCTGTTTAGCTCGGGATGAAGAGGCTGTCCTTCGCCTTTAGTGATCCCATAGTTCACTGTACCCAGAGGGAGAAAACGACAGTTCTCAGGCTTGTGGGACATTTCAGAAAAGAAATTACATTGGCATAATTTAGAGCATCAGGAAAGCAGTCTGTTAATGATTTATTGTGCCAGTATTAATTCAGTCATCACGTTGTGTACAATTATTAATCCACTTGGGGCAGGTTTAAGGTCATTTAAAAATGTGTACATGGAACTCATATTATTTGCCAGATTTTACAGTTCTATTTTATAGGGCTAATATAATGTTTATGCACATAATTTATAATCAAATTAAGGTGGTCAAATTAAAAGATGCTCTAGATTAAAAAAAACATAATTTTTGAAAAATGAATCGTTTAATGTAAATCATATATGTATTTATTCACAGCAGACAAAAGCTTCTTACATGGCTCAAGAAAAATATTTCAATTTTAAGTAATAACTGTAAACTCAAATCCAGACCTTCCCAAAAGTTATCTTCCTGCTCCACACAAAATGTACAGACTATAGATTTAAGATATGGTATTGTTTCTACTATGCTTTGAATATTTTGGCTTCTACTCATTTCTGCTTTTTAATCTTTTTTTTCAAAAAGTGACCTACTAAACTAAAAAATGAATTTCATATCAGTTTCTGGAAGTGCTTCTTATAGAACAGAGTAAGATTTAAGTAGACTTTAGTGTAAAAACTCACTTGTAGTTCTTTCTAAATATGTGATATTTATGTTTAGGGCATGATATATGTTTAGTGCAGAAAGCTTTATTTTTTTCCCCTAAAGCAGAAAAATTAAAACATCTATTAAAGATAACAAAAGATGTCATCTTCCATTCTGTTTAGAGGTGTTTTAACTTCAGTGATTTCCTCCAGATTTGACTGCATGCTTGCGGTATGATATAAAACAAAAATACATCATATGGTGACACACACGCACACACACAAATCCAATGGATGCACATAATGAAATTAGAAATATTAAACAAAAAAAAGTGAACCCAGCCAGAACAATAATTTCCAATGAATTGTCACACTTTTTTTATTTTTGTGTTTTAAAATTCTCTCATAATGTATCTTAGCAACTGCTGTAATGATTATACAAATATTTTGAACTTTAATAACCGTATAACTTAAATGCCTAATATCCTTTATGTAAAAGATGTGGTGTAAAACTAGATATAAAGAAGAGCCATGACTGATTAACAATACGGTTTTGTCTTCTCCGGCAGAATGAAATGGGAACTTCGGTAATTAGGGATGGGGGAGGGGAAGCAGTCGTGAGGCTAAGGGCATCTCAGGAGAAAGACGGGAACTTTCCTGAATTTAGCGAACTGCTGCCCACATTCAACTTACTTAATACTGTCCTATTAAAATTCATCCTAAAAGTGTGATGTTCGTTTAAAAGTTGTTAAGGTATCAAAAATCACCTATTTCTCTTCCTATTTTGGATCCCCGACAATTTAAAATAGGATGAAGTCCTATCCAGCAGTTAACAGAGGACAAGAGAGTCATGTTTTTTTTTTAAATCCTGTCCATTTAAATAACTTTACGTATGCATAAAAGAATTCCAAAAATAAAGATACTGCAGTCTGAAATACAACCAGAAAGCCAGAAGTTAGCATATTAAAAATAAAAATTGCATCTGTCTCTCTATATACTTGACTTGAAACGATTTAACTGATTTTCTCTGTCGTTCCCGCCTATATTTTTGGTTTAACCTTGCAAGTCAAAAGTAATTTGCAACGCTGAATAAGTAAAATATACGAGATCGTTTTTTAAACTTAATTTGTACAAAGTATTTCGAAAATGAGCCCCTATGAGCCAGTACCTTGCCAGATTTTGACCCTCCATTAAAATAAGGGGCGGGAGGCTTGCTGTAAATATTTCACACTTAATTCGTTTGTTATTTTAAAGCAACCCGCTCCTTACAGCTTAACTGTGGAATATATACAATGATAAGGAAAAGTCCTCTTGGAATTGTAAACTTGCTTTAGCTGTCGCGATCTGAAAAAAATAGGTTTGTATTGGGTTACAAGATAGAAAAGATAGATGGTTTGTTTTGATAACATTTTGACTTTGAGATACTTGGCCGTTCAAAGTTGAGGATTTCACCCAGAAGCATTCCGAAAGGGTTCTTAGGTGACTTTTAATGTGAAGTCAGAAAAATAGACAACACGGTATTGGGCAGTGAGGGATTACACCGGAGATTCTTCACCCGAAGCTACTGAAAGCGATTTGGTGTTCTAACAAAAATGTGCGTTGCACTGAAAACCCAAACAATCAGAGATCACAATTTCACACAAGCCAATCTAGCAACCTTCCAACTTCACACACACACACACACACACACACACACACACACACACACAAATACTGATATGTCTTGGGAAATTTTTTACAAAGGTTTTTCATCTAAAGGACCTCAAAGATCTATTCGCGACGACACTGACGTCCTCTGAGGAGCCGTGATCGATTTCAGCTCCTGCGCGGGCAGCGCGGCCGGCTCCCAAAGGAAGCGCGCTGTCTTGACTCAATTACACTCTATTTACCGCCCTATCGGTTTCCGCCTGGGTCCCAGATAGAGGGACTCCGGGACCCTAAAGGACAACACTCGACAGCTAAGGGAGAACCGCGCAGAGGCAAGCCGGTGCCTAATCTTCCTTTGCCCCTCAAAGTTGGCTGCAGCCCAAACACTGCTCCTTCAAACGCTCAAAGTTCCACCGCCTTCCTCCGCCCTCCAGCTCCCTCGCCCCCCCCCCTTTTCCTTTGCTCCCTTCCCCCTTTCCCCATCCGTCCCCGCACTTGGGTGTGCGGATGGGTGGCCGCCGCTCGGGCTGGCGACTCACCGCTGCTGTCCTGACAGGGCGAGGCTCTCTCCAGGCGCACGTGATGCTCGGCGCGGGGCAGGGGCCCGAAGGCCTGCACGCATTTGCCCGCCGACGCTTTGCTGTAAAAGGACTCATTGTCCAGCGTCTCCATAACGTGCTCCAATGCGCCTCCTGCGCCCATGTAGAAGTCACTGTTTTTAGTCGGCGGGCTCTTGAGGGCAAACTTCTCGCTCAGAAACTCCATAATCCTGGAAGGTTGTTGCGGAGCTCCTGGGGCGCGGAGGCTGGAGAGCGCTGGGGGAGGGAGCAAGTGGGCGGGAGAAGGGAGGGCAGAGGAGGGAAGGGGAAGCGAGCGCTGCGGCGCCGGGAGCTGCCGGGCTCGGAGCCCTTTAATAGGTCCCGGCTGGAAAGGGGGCACCCGAAGTCGCTTTTATATCTTGAAACTCAGCTGGGCTCCTCGGGCAACCTCCCAGTTCTAATGAATATGAAAATAGGCAGGCGACTAACTCCACCCCGGGCCCCCCTCCGCCCCCACCCCACCCCCACCTTCCCCCACTTACCCGGGCAGGGCGCGTCCAGGCCTAGGTTAGACAGACAGCTCCATTTCAGACAAATGCCAGGAGGGACGAGGCCCCGACACCCAGAAACATTGTCGCCGCGACAGTGGAATGGCATTTCGGAAGAGCTTGGTGAGATCGCAAAGCAGTTAACCCTCCACTCCCCGCTCTCTGCGCCCTTCCGGGCAGCCCGCCCGACACCCGGTCCCCACCCCGCCCCCACGCCGGCCACTCACTACCAGAAAGATTTAGAGGCGTCTTAAGAACTTGAAAGGAAGTATTGCTCTAAAGGGCTTTTATTTCACCCGTAAATCGTTTATGTGGAAGATCCACATAAATCCGAATCCCAGGAAGCCAGGAACATTGGCAGCTCTTAACTGGGTTGGCCGTGGTGGAGGGGCCGCTTCTGCTTCTAACCGGGAGGAGCTCGGCGTCCCGGTGCTCTTGGCGCTTAGGAGCCCATGGCCTTTCCTTTCTTTCTGGAATGCCGCGGCGTGTGGACGTGCTGGCGACGGGTGGGAGAGGGAAGCTGAGCAAGGGGCATTGAAAGCATTATGTCAATACCAATCCCTTTCCTCACTCTCCTCCCCACCGCTCCCCTTGGTCCACGGTTTTATCATTAGATCCAGATTATTTTAAGAAAACCTCTAAGGAAAAGTGCCTCCTCCGAAGGGGCCTTTAGAATAGACCAGGGGGAGGCTCATTACACAAAAGGGTTTATGAAGGGGGAAGGCCTTCAGCCTGGTTTTTAAAACAATTACTTTTTTAAAAGTGGCGGCGGCGTCCCTGTGACCAGCGCGTGTGGGGAGGGAGCGAGGGGCGCGCGCGGACCTGGGCGCACAGGCGGAGCGGCATTCCGGGCGCTGGTCAGGCCGGGGCCTCGTTCGGGCCCCGGGGTGATGCTAGGGTTCGTGGGGACCTGGCAGCTCCCTGAGGGCAGGACGGCTCTGCAGGGTTGAACCCCCCTACGTGTGGCTTTGCGATTGACTCTAGCTTCCGAGAAGCGCGCGGCGTCTGAGGGAAATGTGCTCAGCGCCTTGGGCACGAAAAGGCAGCCATTTGCAACAGGCTCTTGAACTGGCAAATTTGGTGAAAAGGTCCCACAAGTTGGGGTCTATGGACTGCACCTTCCCAGGGAGAGCTCTTTTCGAAGGTCCTGACAGCCTTTCTCGCACAGGCCTTCGCAGCGCCCGTCGCGTTTCCCCAGGCCACCGTGGCACCGACGGCGCGGCCTTGGACAAACTGGCAGCCCCGATTTTGCTAGTGGGGAGGCCAGGCCCGACTCTGGCAGGCATCCGGATGGGTTCGAGAATTTCCAGCCTCTTTGGGGTATTGGCTGGCCCAAGACTTCCTGGTAGACCCTCTTCGAGGCCAGGACAGGCCGCGGCCTCGGAGGAACGACCTTGGAACGCTGCGCACCTCTGAGCTGCTCCTTAACGCTCTCCAGAAGCGGGCCGGCCCTGGACGCCCGGATCAGGGCGAATGGAGCAGGGAGCGGGCGGCCCGGAGCAGCAGCCTCTGTTTTTCCAGGACGCTTCTCCCGAGGAGGGGTGGGGGCACAAGCTCAGTTCACGTGGCGCCGCGCTCAGCAGGGCCCTGAGCGGGCTGTCGGGTTCTGGAGAGTTGACACTATTCCTGGAATTACAAGGCTTCTGCTGTATTGTTACTGCTATCTCCCGAGTCTTGCAACCGGCACCTACAGCGAAATGTTAAATCTCAAGTGGGCGCGGTCAGAGAATATATTTGCGGGATTGCGCTCCAGAAGATAGCCAGACTGCGAGGAGGCGCGGGGATAATCCTGGCATCGACGGCAGGAGGGACACACACACACACACACACACACACACACACACACAAAAGGAAACGCAGGCGGGAGGGTGCCTTAGGCATCTGGACCGCGCTTAAGACAGACTAGCCCCCCATGTGTTTCCAGGGCTGGGCACTTTCTAGCTAGTTCCCGAGATGCCCCTGTCGAAAAGTTGGGTGTCCAGTTATCCACTAATGTCTGTGTGGATTGATGACTTTTGATTCTCTCCTAGCCCCCTCTGTACCTTAGCTGCAGAGATAATCTGAAAGTCTGACTTTCTATAATAAACATGGAGAGGATTAAAGAAACGGTCATTTAATAGGTTTTTAAATTTTTCACAGCAGCAAGAATAACGCCTTGCTGACTTGAGGAAATATACAAACAACTCCTAGCTATAAACTTAGTTATGTCGTAGAGCTCTGTCAGCTTGTTTATAAATAGGCGTCTTAAGAGCCCTAAATTTCCTGAAAAACATTCGATGTAGTTTAAATGAAAGACATATGATGCAAGCTCTAGAATACTTGTATACCAATAAAGATCCAGCTCATAGAGAAAACTGCAGAGCAGCCAAGGAGGATAGCTGCAGAGTAAAACCCATCCCATACCTCAAACCCATTTCTGATGGGAGTGGTAGGAGGGATGGGTGCAAGGTGTTACCAACCACACTTAATATCCCTGGAGCCTCCTGCAAACGCAAATCTATTACACGGAATGCTCTGTGTTTGGGGACATGTAACCGCTTGTGCCCATAACAGAAGGAACAGCTAATGGCAGACTCCCATAACGAATGCTTAATCTGCAGCTTTTGGCAAGAAATTGGGTCTCTGGTTGCCAAAAGCTGCATTAAATAGATTTTGAGAGTTTGAGATGGAGTTTATGGCAATGACACAGCTCTAGCCATTGGAGCATTAAAAATACATTTAGAATAATCCTAATTAAAATAATCCTAATTAAATGATTTTTGCACGTCGCAAGAAGAGAGCCGAAATCAGATTGGAGGGTATCTCTCCTTCTGTGAGATCTCCCTGGGCTTTTTCTGCCTGATGCTTTCAGGATGACTTTCTCAGCAATTGACCGTAGCACTTCGATAAATACTTTCCACCCAAACCCGGCATAACCCTTCTCTCCTCAGCAGGCTTTTAAAACCACTCCTAATCCTCATTCCTTATCCCAACTCTCAATTCCAACCAGTCAGCTTGGCCAGGACCCCAGGGGTCAGCGTTCTGAGGAACCATCAGCTGGCAAGTAAGACCCAGTTTATTAATAGGGATTTTATCTCAGCAGGCTCAGGCCAGCACCCCCAGGCTACCGGTCCCTTCTTTGCCCCACCTTTCTATTTTGTCTTTGAGAGTATGGTTTCTCTCTTTCTAAACCCTGAGCCTGGGTTCTAAACTCAGGATTCTGCTCCCCATCTTTCATGTCAGTCAAGAAATCTACTAGGAATAAGGAACAAAGCTGCTGTAACTCCTTTTCTCCTCTGCTTCCTTCAAATCTGAACTTTCTCAATGGGCATGGTGGCAAGTGCGGTGAGAGGGGATAGGAAAGGGACAGAGATGGAGAGCCAGCAGTTTCCTTTAAAGCGTAACAAAACTTAGGACGTCCTAGGATGCCAGCACCTTCAGCTCTCTGAGTGCTGAGACATTGACATTTGTTCGGTCACATCTCCTTCATGGGAATGAAGCACAGAGCCTGCGAGGGCGTCAATAAGGAACGTGTCCAGTCCAGAAAGCCAAAGGATGAGGGTTAACAGCCCTACTGTAGCGTCAAGTCTCAGCCTATTTGAAAACACTGTTTTCTCATTCCCCTGGCACCATCAGATTCTAACAACGGAAAGGCCATTTTGCGAAGTGACTCTGACGCTCTGATTTGAAGTTACATCTAACATTCCTCCAATCAGTTTGTGGTTGTTGCTGTTGTTGTTAGGTGCCCCACTCCCCAAACACAGCAATTTGGGGTGTTTTTTTTCTTTATTTAGCTCCTTTTGGAGCCTAGAATTGAAGTAATTGAATAAGTTAAAACTAGTCGAGAGGTCCACTGAAATGACTATTTGATTCCCCCCAGACAGGGACACACACACGTAAATTCAGATAAGTCAAGTTCAGATAAGAGATTGGCTCTCTGTCAGCTTGACTTATTTTATATTAAAAAAAAAATTCTCACGGTCCAAAAGCTGCTTTTAATGTTCCCCTCCCCCAAGAGAATATATTCTGGGAAATGAAAAATATTTTGAGTACATACATCAAAGCTGCAGTTGAAGCAATGTGTAGACCACTCTAGTTCCTTTCTTTCTCAGCTTATTGAAACACTTCTATAGCAATAGGGGGAATGTCAAGATAGTGTTGCAAGAACTTTAGTCTTAGCACTTTCTTTTTGTGGTGAGAGTTTGAGGCATATTGCTAAGTACAGCTAGGAACAATGCGTGCTGAATCAGATGAACCATGCCAAATGTAGAAAAGCAAGGATCTGGAGAGAGGAGGGAAAGATGGGTGGAGGGAAAACTTCATGAAAAAGTACTAAAATAATTGAATGTCATGTATGATGGCAAGAAGCCAGGTGGCCTCGTGTTTGTGTGTGCTCCACTGCTGTTTTCCTTCCCTGGCTTCATCTTCAGGCTCCCCACAGCTCTGAAGACACAACAGATACAGAAATACATTTTGCATCGAAGCAGCTCAAGAGGTTTCCATCAAAATAAAAATACACACACACACACACACACACAGAACTATTTAAGCTTCTCTTTTTAATGCATGTCCCAATCCATCATCATCTACTCCAGAAAACATACCTACAGATTAATTTGTAACATTGTCACGTTTTTGAAGCTTCTGTCTTGCAATTTAAAAAGAAATTATTTGGATTTTAATCAACCTTGTCAGTCTGTCAAGTGTCCTGTTACAAAGCTCTCAACTATAGTAGATTAAATTTACCTGTGATTTCAATAGTAATATTAAGTATTTTGGTATTTTAGAAACTCACATGTTTTTTCAAAGATCTATGCTTGTTTTTGAGTTTCAGCTTGTTTCAATAATAGTTTTTCACATAGTTGCCCTTTTCTTAAATAGAGAAATGGAATTGACTTCTGTTTTCTTAAAGGATCCAAATTAAATCTAAAAAAATCTAAGACTATTTTCCCCACGTGGAAATATTTTGACTTATCTAACATGTCATGGTTTACATTTACTATGACATTGTTTACATTTGCGAGAGAAATGTATTGTATTGCAAATATAAAAACATCATATTTCAGCCAGGATAATCGAGTCACCTTTATTTCTCACAATAGCTGTTATTGCTCCGGGAAGTTCTGAATACAATAAAATAAAGACTGTTAAAGTAAGACCTCTTCTAGGACATATATGCTTTCAAATAGTTTATAATTACACTAAAATGTATTGAATTCCTGCTCAGATTTTACTGACGATTAATCTTTCACCTATAACACGTCATCTACTATTTTATTTGAGGTAGGAGCTGTTTAAAGTTCTATCCAACGTATTTTAGGTACATTTTTTTCCTGCTGATTATGTAGATAAGTCTTAAAGACAAGAGCTGCTTTTCTTCAAGATGTGCATACACATCCACTCATTAAGTTTTCAAGTTTCAGGTAACGACTTAAAGCACGTCTCAATACAGACAGGCAAAATAACATGACGGACGTTTGTCCTTTGCACTGGAATTATATACAACGTAAGTGTAAAAGTCTACGGTCATTAAGCAAACCCCACCAGGGGTTATGATTAATAGATGTAATCAAGCCAGGTCCAAACAGAAAGCAGCCACCTCTCTATGGGCTAGACCCCCACCTACTGTGTCTCTCCCCCGCCCACGAGAACCCTGTACCTCGATCCGGACTGGGAAAGAGCGCAGGGTTTGCATGACCAAGCGGTGCGCTTGGAATGCACCTCGTTGTAAGCTGCTGAAAACCATGCACAATCTAGTTTAACCTCTTTGCCGTGGTGCTTTATAAATTCGACAGAAAGAACAACAGCACAAACATGTTCATTACACCCAGGATTGTTTAGAGAGAGGGGAGAGAGCGACAACTCCTTTAGTCGAAAAATCATGAAAGAACTATAGAGGAAGGTAAAGATTACTCGCTCCTCCCAACCTGTCCTGTCCGCCCCCGGCAAACGTGGATTCCTGATGTGAATTTTGATAAGTGTGCTTTAATTCTCAGTGTCATACGCAGATTTGGGGAACAAAATGCTCTCTGCGGCTCGCAGAAGGAAAGCCGAGCTCGCGGGCCGTCCCTCCTTGGGATGCAGGCGCGACCAGGGGCCACTCGCAGCGCCCCTGCCCCTCAGACCGCACCCCAGATCCCGTGCCCTCCCTAGCCCAACGGCTGTCGCAGCTCGACCTCACTCCAGCGCTTTCCTGTATGGAAGTTGTACACAGGCTGTGAGCGGAGCACCCTCCCGGGGGCAAGTCGGGGCGACCCCCTACACTCGTGGGCCGCCACCTGGTGCGCACCGCGGCACAGGACCACCGTCTAGGCTGCTGGCCTCGGGGAGCCGCAGGGGAGCGCCCTGGCGGGCCTCGCCTCGCGGGGTGAAGTCGGAGTCTCAAACGCCTCCTGATTTGACCTCAAGGCTGTGTGCGAAGTCACCTGCGGCCGGGGACGACGCCGTGGTTAAGAGTGAATGTATGGGGGAGTCTCTATTCTGAGCGGAGAATGAAGTTTCGCTTCTCCTGTAAACTTAAAAGAGCCTCCACGACTACAGAAAGAAGTTAGTGGTTAACCGATTTGCTGCTAATATTTCACCAGTGGTGCTTTGCCTCCTTTAAAGTCTAACTCTTGGAAAAACAACATATTTTAAGCTTTCCATCCAAATATTGATATTGGCAAATAGATCATCCAACCGTCCCCTGGTAAGGACAGTGCCCTTTTTGTTTCACAAGTTGGCGATCAGAATTAATCCATATCACAAATTGCTGCAGATTTAGGGGCTAAAGCAGAAAACTTGTACCTAACTCTTTTTGACAGCGTGTGTGTGTGTGACAAGGAAAGCACACATCACTCTTCTACCTGTCTTCCACAGCGAATGAGCCACTCTCCTGGTTGGGGGAAAGCCAGATTTCAGGCTGACTGCAAGAAGTTCCTAGTGAATACCTTAAATAACAGGCAATAGTCTAGTCCCTTTTAAGATCTTGTTTTACAGTAAACGGTTCTTCACCTTTACTGTATTTTTGATATCCTTTTTGTTAAACAGAGCTGACGCACTGCCTCTAGAGCAGGGGGTAGCCCAATGCACTCAAAGACGTTTTCTAAAAAGGAATCTCCAGGACATCAGCGGATTACGTCATTTTTCAGCTCTCAACATCACATGTTCCTTTGTTATGAAGTCAGCGCAATTAAACACTTTCCTACCTTCACAATTTGCGCTCTGAGATCACAAAACCTCATGAATGCACGATTTATTAATAAAGTTCAAGTATAACAAGCAATGAAAATTAACTGCTTCTTTCAAATACTTAAGGGAGCATTTATTTTTCAAGTTACCAAAAAGAAAGAAAATAATGGCTGTAAACAATTCATTTATATTAGACTCTTTGTGAGATTTCAACCACTTGTGCCATGTATATGATGAGCTCTGTTCTTAAGGAAGATTTTAATTTTAAAAGGAACTTTTTTGGGGGAACTGTCTTTAATGCAGTTATTTTTAGGGCATTCAAATATTTCCAATAAAGTTCATTTCTGATTAACATTAATGAAATTATTTCTTTTACACTGTATTTGATTCACATGTGCTACTTTTGGGTAGAGGGATTTACAGTCATTCTTTTGCTACATTAAGAATTGTTCAACACTTGAATTAAGCAAAATCTCAGTAATGGATTATTCTGTTTTAAGAATATCTTTTAATTCTGCATGTTAATACAATTGTATTTCTGATGTTAATACAACTTTGAATACTGTCTGCAAGTTTAAAAAGTAGTATAAATCTTGGAAAAATGAATAAAAGAAACTTTATCAATGTAGTTTATTTTCCACGAAATAAAATAGATCTGTGAGCAATGAATGTCTCATTTAAGCTACATAAGCTTCTGTGGGTATCTCTAACTGCTGGGTCAGAGTGGAGGCGAATGGTATAGAATGGAAGGGCTTCTCTACATACCTCATGCAACTTTTTAGTTCCAGTAGGGAACACTAGAATCTTTTAAATCATTTTTAAAAATTTCCCTCAAGTATTATCTATTAAAGGTGGCCCTTTATTCAATATTTTTTCCAAAAGCTCAAAAACAGATATTGCACTTACAAAGTTTGATAAAGTAGGTATTCTTAGGAGGGATAAAGATTTAGAATACAAGAAAAATTGGGAGGCAGCTATTTTGGAGAAGTTGGAATGGTGGAATTAAATCAATGGACACTAATATGAAGTGTAAAATTAAGGTTAAGAAAGTAAATACAGAAGAGGAGAAGCAAGGTTTATAAGGGTCCATACATTAAAGATATGAGGATATTTTGAATCTACAGCATGAGTTAGTTGCTAAGGGCAGTTAAAAGAAACTTTGCTTACATTAGCAGAAGTGAAGCATCACACATCAAGATAGATCAATCCTCACTATATTTTACTATGCAGAAGTCTAGAGAACTGAGAAGTGCCCTGGAAACTCTTTTTACCAAGAGAAATTGATCGTTTTGAGCTTTTCTAGTATACAGTGGGTGGAGTCAAAGAGGATTTGGAAAAGATGTCATGCAGAGAATGGTTAGAGCACTTAGTAATCTTTACCTAAGAGAAGATCTGCTGAACAGTGATTACATTTTTTCAGTTTAGCCCCAGTGGTGGAACTAGATGGATTGGCTTCACTTAGAAAACAGGGTTTTTAATGTAGAAAGCAAGCTTTTTAACAAGAAAGTTCTCTATGATTAAAGTGAGCTGATTCTCAAAGCTGCATGCTATTGGGCAAGAGATGTGGTAGACGTAAATCCGTGTTGTACAAGTTTCTTCCAAATCAAAGCTTTGGAATTGTGTCCTTCATGCTTCACATAGCATTATATCTGTAAAGTTTCCTTCACAAAAAGTTACTGTACTATGAATTTTCGAAATTAGGATTAATTTTCTCTAAGGAGAAAAAGAGCTTTTCTCATATTTTGCCTTAATTATGAGCTGAAATTAAAGACTACACTTAGAAAGCAAGCGTTCTCTGTCAAATTACCATAATATAATTCTGACCTGCCTGTATGTTTATTATTTAGATAATTACCTATTGATGGCAAGTTTGGCTAACTGGTTACCCGCAATGTCCATGATAATGTGTAAGTGCATATCCATTTTGTTTATAACATCAAAAGTGTACTAAAATACAGGCTAGATTCAGACTCACTGGGTTTGGGTCCAAGTCTACCACATGCTGGTTGTGTGATGCTAAGAAAGGTATGTAACCATTTATGATTCAGTATCATCTTCTGTAAAGGGAGGCTAGGAATAATATCTACCTCCGATGATGAGAATGAATATATAAGAGTTAATGTATCTAAAATATTTAGAGACACTGCTTGGCCATATTATAAGCACTGTTTTTACTGTTACGATTTTTAAAATTCAGAATGGGAAAGCACTTAATAAAGATTATGGACATAGTAAAAATAAACAAGTTGTGCTATTGAATGAAAAGTGACTGTAAAAAAAGAAAATTTGACTATTTAAATTAAGAAAATGATATATGTAATTATTATCATTTAAGAGAGAGAAGGAGAGAGGATCACATATGTGAAACAAAGCTCCATAAGGACTCTGTGTCCTGACATGTATGTACTAGTTTCAGGTACGTGTGCTTGCTGCAAACTACAAGTCAGTCAGGTTGTAAACATAAGTATTACCTCTAATAAATTTCCAAGATTTTTGTGACTCAGGATACTGGGGTCCTGCTCCTAGTTCTATTACAAACCATCAATCTCTATAAGCTAAAACAAATACAGCTACCTATTAAAATCTATTCTCTTCTCTTGATAAAATATTCCCATTGTTAGCAATGTACTGAAAAAAAAAAGACTATACTGGGGGCATCTGGGTGTCTCAGTGGGATAAGTGCCTTGATCTCAGCTCAGGTCATGATCTCAGGGTTTGGTTCTTGAGATGGAGCCCCGCTTGGTATTGTGCACTGACAGTGTGGAGCCTGCTTAGGATTCTCTCTCTCTCTCTCTCTCTCTCTCTCTCTCTCTCTGCCCCTTCCCCACTTGTTCTCTTTCTCTCTCTCAAAATAAATAAATAAACTTAAAAAAAAAAGAAAAAAACTACGTTGAAGTTATTTATTAGAAATACAATTCTTATTGAGGCATCTGGGTGGCTCAGTCAGTTGAGCATCCAACTTCGGCTCAGGTCATGATCTCACCATTCGTGAGTTCAAGCCCCACATCAGGCTCTGTGCTGACAGCTCAGAGACTGGAGCCTGCTTCAGATTCTGTGTCTCTCTCTCTCTCTGCCCCTCCCCTGTTTGTGCTCTCTCTCTCTCTCTCTCTCTCTCTCTTTCTCTCTGTCTCAAAAATAAATAAACATTAAATTTTTTTTTAATTTTTAAATTCTTAAGCAATTCTTATCAATTAAATAAATTATATGGTTTTTAGGAGGCTGCTATGAACTAAATATGTGTCCCCTCAAAATTCATATGGTGAAACCTTGATCTCCAATGTGATAGTATTAGAAGTGGGGCCTTTGGGAAGTGATTAGAGTTATATTTTGGATCATGAGAGTGGAGCACTCATGATGAAACTAATACTCTTAAGAAGGGATGAAGAGATGTGAGGTCTTGCTCCCTGCCTTGGAGAATATGGCAAGAAGATGGCCATCTGTAAACCAGCAAGAGGCCTCTCACCAAGAACCTGACCATGTAGGCATCCTGATCTCAGAAGTGAAGACTTCAGAACTGTGAGAAATAAATGGAATTCTGTTACAGCAACCCAAGCCAACTGAGACAGAGGCCTTACAATTCTTTGATCCAAATATACTCCAAGTAAATGATAGAAATTCTAGCATTTTCTAGGAATCATTAAATTTATAAAACTCAGTATAGCTTTCTGGAATGAAACCATTCCCTGGGGTAGAGCAGCTTGTTCAGGATATCACTCTCTTTATCAATATCCTTGCCACGAAAGCATTTACAAAGAGTTCAGCCCAAGTCTATACTGGGAAGCAGCTTCACTTTGATTTAAGAAAATCAGCATATGTAAAACCAACTCTCAACAGACTGACAGGCTAATACCTTTGTGGGTCATTCAAGTTTTCTTCCCCCTTAACATTAATAAAAAAAAATAGTGCATCCACTAATCACGGACTTTGGTGAGGGTAACTTTACTGTTATCATTTCATATTTGAATCAGATTAAAATTTTTCCCTGATCATGTCTATTTTTATTTTGAGATTATCTCAGTAATTATAAGTAATAATAACATTGTCTTCCTCTGTTTGAAAACCATCACATAGCAGTTTTCCATCTAAAATCTATAAGCAGGACAGATCTCAGGGTACTTTATCCAATTCTACTTCCCAATTACATTTCCTACTAATTCCCTGTCTCTTTCACCAGGCTCTCTCAGTTCTGTCTAATAATCCAGTCTCTGGACTGTTCTATCTTCCACTCCCCAGATATGTCACTGTTAGCTGTCTCCAGGTATTTTATTCGGGCTGCATCCTTTGCCTAAAATGCTTTTCTTGGTATCAATTCATCCTTCAAGGTAGTTAAATAGAATATGAAAACACCTTTTCCTTGTCCATTCTCATTTAAAACTAATACTTCCCATGCCCCAAACATTTCTTTTTATCCCTTTTAGGATGCTAAAAAAGAAATTCCTTACAGTGTTGTACATGAAACTAGGCTAACACATCTTTTAAAGTTAGCTTATATTTATGAAGATAAAAAAACAAGTTCCTTTTTTAAAAAAATTTTATTTATTTTGAGAGAGAGAGGGGAAGGGGCAGAGAGAGAGGGAGAGAGGGAGAAACCCAAGCAGGCTCTGTACTGCCAGCACAGAGCCTGATGCAGGGCTTGAACCCAGGAACCCTAAGATCATGACCTCAGCCAAAATCGAGTTGGACGCTTAACCAACTGAGCCACCCATGTGCCCCCAAAACACAAATTTCTGATTAATAAAAAAAAAAGTCAAGGGATGGATATGCTTTTTATTTATCTCACTAAAGAGACAATGAGCTAATATTTCCTCTGAAGGAGAGGGGATGACAAGTAGAGAATGTGCACCAGTCTAGCCAATTACCTGACATTCCTTTTGGGACCTGGTTTGAAGTGGAAACATTTTGTGGGTCTATTTTGGAGTACAGAACACTGCCTACAGAGTTCCGGTGGTGGTGTTTTAATCTATTTTCTAGAAATGCATGTTTTACTTGTCCATGTGAAAAAATAAATGACCATGCTATTAGAAATATATGTCTTTTACATTTCCTAAGTATTCTACATCCTTTCAATAAGGAGTGCTCAATATGTATGTATTTGAAGCACTGAATTCTATTGCCATTTCAAGGCAAATTTGGAGAAGTAAGTTTTAAAGATCTTTTAAAAATGTTTTCCTTCTTTTTCATCACTGGTATTCCATTGTGTATGTATAGCTGCATATACATATAGGTGTGTGTGTGTGTGTGTGTGTGTGTGTACCACGTCTTCTTTATCCATTCATCAGTCAATAGACATTTGCCTTCTTTCCATAATTTGGCTGTTGTTGATAGCACTGCTATACACATTGGAGTACATGTGCCCCTTCAAATCAGCATTTTTTATCCTTTGGATAAATACCTAGGAGTGAAATTGCTGGGGGTATTATGCTAAGTGAAATAAGTCAGTAGAGAAAGAAAGATATCATATGATTTCACTCATATGTGGAATTTGAGAAACACAACAGATGAACACAGGGGAAGTTAAGGAAAAATAAGATAAAAATATAGAGGGAATGAAACCATAAGAGACTCTTAAATGCAGAGAACAAACTGAGGGTTGCTGGAGGGGAGGTGGTAGGGGAAGGGGGATGGGTTAAATGGATGATGGGTATTAAGGAGGGCACTTGTTGTATGATGAGCACTGGGTATTATGTATAAGAGATAAATCACTGGATTCTACTCCTGAAGCCATGACAACACTGCATGTTAACTAACTTGAATTCAAATTAAAAAAAAAAAACAGAAAATGGAAAAAAATAAATAGAAAGAAAAAAAAGGAAAAAATATTTTCCATCATTTCATAGAAATACTTGCTAAATAAGGTATGCAGAATTGATCCCATTGTTGGTTTAATTTTGGAAGATGGATCTGGAAAGGTTTTCTTTGCCAATTCATCATTTATTGAGTGCTTATGATACCCAAGGTTCTGAGCCAGGGACTTCTCATATACTTTGTCACATGACCTTATAGCACTCTAGGAGTTATAATCCTAATTTAATGCAAGGCTCATGGTTTGCTACTTGTTTGAGATGACATAACAGAGTGAGGATTAGAACACAGGGCAGATTACAAAAAATATGATCTCTTCAGTTTCTTCCATATTCCTCATTCCGAAACATGTACTGAGCAGAACAAAATTGCAGTACTGATTTCTTATTTTGTTCTATGTATTATATTGAGTTATTCTAAGCATTGGATTCATTCTGAAGTTAAGAGAAAGTCCATGGCTAGACAAAATTTGAATGATTCAGAGAGAGATAAGAAACAGATCTACCCCTACTTCCTATGTCTATGATACAGCTTAGTGGGAAATCATCTTATTTTTCTCAAAACATTGTAATTTTAAGGTCTAGTATAGCTGAAGTTATTTTTTTTCCTGTAAGATAATGTATTCATAATTCCATTTGATAAAAGAAATGTATTAGGGGGCGCCTGGATGGCTCAATCAGCTAAGCGTCCGACTTCGGCTGAGGTCATGATCACACAGTGTGTGGGTTCAAGCCCCACGTCAGGCTCAGTGCTGACAGCTCAGAGCCTGGAGCCTGCTTCAGGTTCTGTGTCTCCCTCTCTGTCTCTTCCCCTCCCCCCACTCATGCACTCGCGCTCTTTCTCTGTCTCTCAAAAATAAACATTTAAAAAATTAAAAAAAAAGAAATGTTTGGAGATATTGGGCTAAATAAAATATATTAATTTTTATCAATTTATTTTTACATTTGTAATGTGGCTATCAGAAAATTTAAAATTACATATGTATTTCACATTATATTTGTACTGTACAATGCTGATCTAGAACAATTCTATAAGGATCATAAAAACAAGTTTGAAGTTTCTATTATGGCTTTCACAAGAGAAAATTATCTTTAGGAAATTCCAATGACCTATTTATTCTAAAAAAATGTTTTACATTTACTCACCTGGTTACCTCTGGTGGATGTGTTCAGGCTTCCATAAAGAAAGCTTAGAACTTGAAGTGGTTTCTCACCTTGGCCTCTGCATTGGAAAAGTGGTTATACCAATACCTAAAATGTAAGGATGCTGTGAAAATTATACTCCGTCATGGTAAAAATAAACCTTGAAATAAAAAGGAAAACTTTTTTTATAGTTTTTTGTCAAGTTGGTTTCCATATAACACCCAGTGCTCATCCCAACAAGTGCCCTCCTCCATGCCCATCACCCATTTTCCCCTCTCCCCTACCCTCAGTTTGTTCTCAGTATTTAAGAGTCTCTCATGGTTTGCCTCCCTCCCTCTCCTTAACTATTTTAAAAAGGAAAACTTCACCTGTAGTAATATTAATTAGTCCACTTTTCTCAAAAGCTTCCTATAAAGGATCTTCTTTAGGACCTTGGCTAGTTACCGTTTGAAAACAAAGATGACAAACTAGTACCAGAGAAGCTATTACTCTAAACTCCTAATGCTAAAGCAGACCTTCCCAGTGGTGGCTCTCTTTCATGCTGTTCCATGCATTCTTCTTCACAGAGCTCTGGAGTCCTCATGATCTCTTCTGCAAGTGGCCATTCCAGATCTACTAGAGGGGGCTCATGCTCTAAAGTGCTGGCAGGGATATGTCATAAATGAAAAGTCATATGGGAAGTTTCACTTCAATTTCTGACTTAGATAAAATTGTGGTTCCTAGAACAGTAGAAGAACTGTTTGGAGGGGAATACTATTTGGAGGGGAAGGGAAAATGGTGGTCAGGTAGAACCACATAAAGCATATGTTGATTGGGGCACATGGTTGGTTCAGTTGGTTAAGCCTCTGACCCGTTCAGGTCATGATCTCATGGTTCACAGGTTTCTGGGTTCTGGCACCCGCATTGAGTTCTGCGCTGACAGCTCCGAACCTGGAGCCTGCTTCAGATTCTGTGTCTCTCTGTCTCTCTCTGCCCTTCCCCAACTTGTGCTCTCTCCCCTCCCCCCCAAAAAAACACAAAAACAAATCAAAACAAAACCCACATTTAAAATAAAAATAAAGCATTTGTTGACTAAATGCTTTTTAGAAGTTATAAACATTATATTTGCTGTTTCCAAATGTATTCATTTATGCAAATGTTATTGGCTTTTGTGTGTTATGTAGTAAATTAAAACTGGATTTATAATATAGTAAGATGCCAAATATAATATGGTTCCCATTAAAAGATCTTATTTATGTCACAGTTCAAATCATGCCATTTGAAAATTAACAGCTATACATATGTAAAGCCTGAGATAACATATAGACTACAAGGTGGATGCTAATTCTATTTCTTACCACCAGTAATAAAAGACTTTGACCTGGCTTTATAAGATGGTCTCTTATTAAAAACAAATACAAAACATACTATATATATATATATATATATATACATATATATATTAATTTTAATGCAGAGTTAAATTCAATTATACCATCTTAAAGTCTAGAACCAAAACAGGTTATTTTTCCTTTTTATTTCATAATATTCACTATCTTTGGCAGAATCAAAGTTTCCTTTTCTTATAAACTAGAATTTTTGTGCCCTGTTTTCTGTGGTCACTGTCTTCTGGCTACCATCTTAATAATTATTTTCTGCATTGATACACCCTACCTAAGTTATGTCACAGAATAGCCTCCAGGTCAGTGCTATCCAATAGAAATACAATGCTGAACATACATGTAATTTAAAATTTTTAAGTACTTACATCTTAAAAAAATAAAAAAGAAATTATTTTAATATTTTTATTTAACCAAAATACTATTAACACATTAATATAAAAGTATTGGGCACTGTTTCATTCTTTTTTCATACTAAATATTTGAAATCTGCTGTGTATTTTATACTTACATCATCTCTCAATTCAGACTAACTGTATTAAAAGTACCAGGCAGCTAATTGCTGGTACTTTTGCGGCGAGTGGCTAATGTTTTTGACAGCATAGGTCTAGATTACAGTTCTTTAGCTTCTGAAAAGGGTCTTTCTCTGAATCTCACAATCATCAATGACAAAAACAACTTCATCTAGGTAAGCAAAAATATCCTGGTAGATAATAGATACTATTCTGTATTGAAATACACGGAATTATCTCTCCTATCAGTGATTAGTTAGAAATTAACCCTGAAAACCATTATTCTATAGAATGCATAGAGATCTTCTTCCCTTACATTAAAGAATATTCTTTATTCTTTATTCTCACTTGCTCCCAGTTATAATCATGAAAACCATAAATTCAGACGGCGAATTATTTTCTGAGCTCTAGAGATGATAGAAACTGTGTTTAGTAGGAAATATGATAATAAAGGAAATAAGGGGAGACCTTACCGGCTTATTTTTCTTTTCAAAAGAATAAGCCAAAATGTTTCTCTTTTCTTAGAAATTTACAGTTACCTCGATTATAATATATTACTGGTAAAATATTAAAATATATCCTACGTGTTTATTAGTCTGAACTTTGGCTCAATGTTACCTAGATTTTGAGTAAAATGAGAGAGCATGAGTAAATTAAGAGCAACTAAGATCATGGCAATGGCCCATTCAATAACAGCATAATCAAAGCATGTAGCCTCCAAAGCTTCTTATGCTGATGATGTGAGGACTTAAAATTAGACAGAGATCTTTTAAAACACTGGTACTTGTTCATTTGCAATTTTTATTTTAAAAACTTTTAATCCCTGTCTGTGCCTTCCAATTTATTCTTCCTGATTCAAATGCATTATCCCTTGTTTTCTCCAAAAATGAAAAACTCAAAACAAATTTCCAGGAATCCTGGTGTATTCTCCCTTTTACCTTTAAGGCACAGCACTGCCTTTAACAGTTCTTTGGCTTTTGTTATGTTATTCTGGCTTTTCTGTTTTTTAATGTGGTAGTTGTACCTACATCTAATTTATGAGCACAATAAGAAATTAAGATTTGGAATGCTTCTCAAAATACCTAATAAACTCTCTTATAAAGCACTATGTGCACAAAGAGGCTGTTGGCAGACTGAATCTTGGGAAGATGATACCCCCATAACCCAATATAGTTAACTCTCATATCAAGACATTCTGGAATCTCCAAACACTGCTGAACACTTCCACAAGCCTTTTTGTGATCAGGGATTCACTTTGCCATTCTCACTGGAAATGACTGGTGATTGTGATAGCACTGGGGAGGAGGGTAGGTAGGAAGGAGAGCATTGGGTTGGGAAGGGTGAAGGAAAG
The DNA here is from genome assembly GCA_028646485.1 of Cryptoprocta ferox. Lineage (NCBI taxonomy): Eukaryota > Metazoa > Chordata > Mammalia > Carnivora > Eupleridae > Cryptoprocta > Cryptoprocta ferox. The sequence goes on from CM053571.1 coordinate 32,379,875, forward strand.
ACAAAAGGTCATTTGGGGTTGGACATTTGAATAGTAACATTACCTGGATCCATAGTTATCAATCCAAAATTCAGTCAACTAAGTGAAAATATAGTCTCATATTTTGGCCTGCCCAAATCTCAAAGACAAACATTTGCTTTACTATCTCCCCAAGGCAACAGGGGAAAGAACGTCTCTTTGTTTGATTTCTTTTAGGTTTCATTCAACTCTTAAAATTAAAAAAAAGTTAAACTATTTTTAAAAAATTATTCAATTTTAAAATTTACCTTTTCTATTTTCACAAAAACAAATAAACTAGTGTTAAAAATGATGTTTGAACTTTGATTTTGTAAATGATCCTTTTAAGGCTAGGCACAATAAACAATACTACAAAGAACTTCCAATTTAACACCATAATCAGGAAACTATTTTATTGACATCTTCATCAACCATCACCTACAAATTTAAGAAGCATCAGCACCCATCATCTTCCTCAAAATTAAAATTTATGGAACACACAATCACAGACTACAGAAACTATGGACTAAATTATTTTTAGGCAGTAAAACAGTTTAATCATAAACATCTCACTTCTTATACTAACCTTTTCATATCATTGATTTGAACATATGAACCATAAAACCCCATCAATTTCATCTCTAATGCGGTTTTCTCTTTCAGGGTTCACAATAAGTTGAGATAAAATATTTTCCATCATTACATTATGTAGGTTTGTGGATGCTCTTAGTAAAAGGATGACATAACAGCCTGTTCATAAAGCAACTACACATGGAGCTTATGTCCCAAAGCTCAATTTCGAGGCCACGACATATGAATCTCTGTTTTCTTTGATTGTCAGCTCAAGGTTCATTAACATTTCTATCTCAATCAAGTTGAAAGAGATCTATAGGTTTGAAATGCAATAGAGGTCCAAAAGTAGATAGGGGGCACAAACTAGATAAAAGAGATAAACTGCATCTCTAAATCTGCTTAGTCATTTTTAGATGAAATACTTTAATAAAGAGTAGGAAAAACAAAGAGGAAGAATCTAAAGTTCACTGGATCCTATTAAACAGCAACACACTGGGAAGTCCCAAGAGAACTTAGCTTGGGGAAAAACGCTCCAGACTCAGGGAAGTAAAGGATCTTAAGGGACATGAAAGGTAAATACAGTATTTTGCACATTGTATTTACTAACGCATCACAGAATATTAACCACAAAATAGTAAGAATTTAATAAAACTGGCCTGTGATTTTAGAAAATATATTAATATTACAAAATTTAAAAATTTTTAAATTTAGCTTTAAAAAGATTTTTTTAAATTTTGAGGCACCTTAGCTAAAATTAAAATGATAGAATATTTTTGAGTCAGTAGAATCATGTTAATGAAACAGAATTAGCATCTACCTTTTAGAAATGATAAGATTAATATATATTTGAATGAAACATTACAGATAAAATATCCAACTTATTAAATTGATATATTTGAATTTGTTTCATTTTAGTTTAAACACAACATATATTTTCTTAACATAACTCTTATCTATTTGAGATGATTTAAAGTAAAATAAAATTAAAGGCCATTTTCATCTATTCTAAATATTTTATAGACCAATTTATCTTTGAAATATCCAATTATAATAATCTAGTCAAATAAAATTTATTAAGATATAAATTATTCATGAATACCATAAACAATGTCAATAAATTATAGTTATATTCTCTTACAATATGTGTATGGTATTACAACTTCTTATTGGTAACAAAAACCATCTTTAATACATATGTCATAAAATCTTTAAACAAAAGAAGAAATTGGATATGCAAATTCCATTACAATATTTTAAGAATTAATTCTGGAGGCCATTCCTCATAAACATAGGAACAATAGCTAAACTGTTTTTTATAGATGGGAAATCAGATAATTCCATCAGAAAACAAAACTGTGGAATATGTATAATAATACAAATTAAAGACAGTACTCTAAAACCGTGTATTCAATTGGTAACATGACCAGATATCCATCGATCTCTTGTGAAAACCGTGTGCCATATGTTTTGAATGCTGAAGCTTGAAGAATTAGTTTGAAGTTTTCGCCTTCTTTTTGCCACTTCCCCATCCACCACTGAGTTGTACGGGATAGTCACGGAATGACATACGTTCTTTCTTAGAAGGTCTCGTATTTGTTATCATTGGTGCAAGTATTCCCTTAATTGAAAAACCTAGACAGCGATATTAAATGTACACGTTCACTTAACTTGATCCAAGTCAAATTATATTTTCAAGTAAGAAATATACTTGTCAACAATGTGCATTTTAGAACTGCATGATCTTTGAGTTTAAGAAAGGCATACTGAGTTCCCTTTTTGTTTGAAAAATAATCAAGGTTTGGTATAAAGTACATTTAGGTTAAATAAAAGGAAATGATTGAAAAAATTAAATAGATACACTTTCCTCTATCTACAAATTGAGACTGGTATTTCAAGACTGAGATGATATATCTTCCTAGTTCTTAGGTATTTAAATTTTCAGAGTTTAAATTTTTATAACTGTTTTTATTTTCATAAGTATGTTATAATTAGTTTTAGAAATAGTTCCGTTGAACTTAGGACTTCTTCAGAAAGAAGAATTCTTGATAAAACAAAATATATTCATTCTAGAATCTAAAAATACTCATGGGTTCTAGTCTGACTGCATAAGGCATAACTTTGTGACTCTGGACAGGTTACAACCTTTCTGAGCCTTAGTTTATAAATGAAGGAAATAATCTGTGCGTTATAGGGTTATTGTGAAGATTGCCTTTTTGATTATATTGCAATGGTGGTAAGGTCTATGAGAGTGCTTTGTAAACAGGTGCTATAAAACGGAAGAAGTTTTTATTTATAGTCACCAGTTTAGAATTTATCCAGAGAAAAGTATCAAAAATTGTTAGAGGCTAAAAATAAATAGTAGTTGAAGGAATGGGATAGTGGATTAGGAATATTAACTCAGCGAGATCTCAAGATGCCATATCAAAAATATTATTAAAGAATTATGATCATCTGCTTTAAATCTCCTGAGGATTATGCAAGCACAGGGCTGTATCTGTGGGGAAAGGGTTTGAAAAGCAGCAGTGAGGAATTCCAGAGCTCCTTTAGTACTGGCTTGAGGCAAAGGTTCAAACCACGTGACTCTTCAAAGTGATGCTTCTGTGCTTTAAAGAAGTTAAGGAGGGGAATGTCTAATTTTTTAAAAAATTAATACTTTTC
>CM053571.1:32383202-32557862 GCA_028646485.1 Cryptoprocta ferox
CGGTTAAGTGTCCGGCTTCGGCTCAGGTCATGATCTCGCGGTTTGTGGGTTCGAGCCCCGCATCGGGCTCTGTGCTGACAGCTAGCTCAGAGCCTGGAGCCTGTTTCAGATTCTGTGTCTCCCTCTCTCTCTGACCCTCCCCTGCTCCTGCTGTCTCTCTCTGTTTCTCAAAGATAAATAAAAAACATAAAAAAAAATTAAAAAAAAATTAATACTTTTCCAACCAAAACTTAAAATATTTAAAATATATATATGTCTAAAATAGAAAAGTTAGGAAACGTCAGACCGTTTGTGGAAATTTGCCTTAATTTCAAATTTGGTGCAGCATGATGGTGAATATTCATTGTAAAAGCCCATTTTATACGTAAAAGTTTTTGCTTTTTGGATTTTTATATTAAAACTGTGATTAGGAAAACAAATTCAAAGTAGTTGATGAACCTCTATAAAAGTAGCATATTTTACTTTATTCTATGGAAAGAATATTACTGAAAGACAGGAAAGAAAAAGCGGGGAGGGATATATATGCTAGGCACAGAGAGGGGAATATGTGTGGCTCCAGCACAAGTTTGTAATGGAATTAGAAGACAGAACATAGCTCAGGAGTTTAGAGACCTTCACAGCTGGCACTCAAAGGCAATCAGAGGCAGAGGGACGAACATCTGAGCCAGGTAAAGTTGGTTTTAAAGGGTTGGCCAGATTTAGCTGCTTTAAGCTATTCCCTCTAAGTCCATCTGTATTCCTTTGTGAAACCACAAGAACTGTCAAGCAACAGGAGTATTGGTGCAGAAAAGCAAGAATTTCCTAATGACAAAAGAGTGGCCTAAAAAAGTATAAGAAATCATCCTATCAGCTTATCCTCTTTCTATTTGCTAGTTCCATATTGAAAATATAATTTTTTCCAAAGAACGGAATAAAATGTTTCCTTTGGTCTATTTTAGAAAACAACAGTAAGAGCAAAACCTCACCTTGCCTCAGCAGTAAAAATTCTTTAGTGAATGAACAATTTCCTGGATAGCAAGTATATTTTTAGGAGAATACATAATTTCAGGAGAAAGAGGGGGCTAAAGGGGCAGGGGGGCAGGGAGGTCTGAGAACAGGGACACATTCAGAATTAAGATATACTTATGTAAGGCAAAAACAGAAATTGATAAAAGAGTAAGCAGATTTCCACAAATGGCTGACACAAATGTTTTCTTCCAACAAAGAAAGCTAACTAAAGTTCTTTGCAAGCATTATTCAAAGTAATATGCACAAGTATGTATGTATCTTAAAATATAATCCAATAACATAATTCATTATTGGTTAATATTTTTAATGAAACTATCTTAATAATATAAAGATGCATTACTTAATGCTTTTAATATAAGCTTCTTATCAAAAATAACTAATATGCAAGGAGGGAGACACTTCTGTGCAAAGTATTGAGATACTTACAATTTCATATACTTCTAAAATAATTAGTTCAAAATGAAATAAACTGAATTGCATTAAAACATGGCTTTTCTTTAGACCAAATGCTCATTTTCAATAGTCTGCCTTCTAAAGGATTTTTCGATTGACTACATATTTATTGTATGGTACAATTTTTCCCCCTAATATTGTTCTGTTGTCTTTGTTATTCTGAAGCTGTTGATGAATCTTCGAGTCTTTTTGTACTTACCCACAATGTAACTGTATTTTAAGAGGCTATTTGTAAATTTTTCATTGTTTAGTGTAATTCCTTCACAAATAATTTTAAAAACATATTGTGTGATGTTACAAAACAGCTTTATAGCAATTTTGAAGTATATTTTCAGTGGAATAAAAATGCTACTGAAAATTAGTCCTTAAAATTACAGAAATACTTATATATACATATAGTTTTTAAAATATACTTTTGTGATTAAAAGCTTGCATTTTATTGTTTTGCTACTTATAAATAAATAATTTGCACAGTAATCAATATAGCGTATTCTCTCATTGCATTTAGTGAGAGTCTTTTTGTTGTCATATAAATTCTTGAACCACCAGATACTTGGAACATAAATCGAAGAGTAAAACAACACATCTATAAAGGAACCACATATTGGCATTCATTTTAAAGCCATTACTTTGTCCTGTAACTACTCTAGAAATGGAAATAAAAAGAAAATAAAGAAGCAATTTAATACAGTCAATGTATAATCATTCTAAAATTACTTACCCACATGAAAATACAATAGTGAGAGACTCTTACCTCAAAAAACTGACATGAGAGCTAGACCTACTGATGGGCTCCTGGAATAAAAAAATTATGACTGAAGGACCCTTAACAGTTTTTTTCTCTTTCCTGCAACATTATTGTTATAGATTTTATGTTTCTTTAACAACAGTCTGGCCCATATTTGCAGGTGATCATACAAATTAACCAATCAGTTTCTTACATATATGCTGAAAGTAGGTCTTGATAAGTATGTTCTATCTTCCAATAAGTCACTTCTTTGCCACATAATCTGTGTTCTGCTAAAGATTTGTTCTGGTCCTTTAAAAAATTTTTTTGGTTAAATCCTTGGTTCTTTAACAAATGTCAAGGTCTATATATGCTATGTTTTGATAAGTAATTTAATATGTAAAATGCTTTGAATGACTCTCCTGGTATGTATAAAAAAACTTCGTTAAACTGGTCAAAACAGAAATTTCATGATGTATAGTGATACGTCATTGGATTTTCATCGATAAACCCAACACTATGTGTCTGGATATAGAAATCATTTCAAAGTCCTTCCCATATTGTATTGCTTAACAGCAGATACAGCACAAGTAAAGCATGGAGAAAAAAAATTCAACATTTTAATGAAAGTGACCAGAACAAATTTTTAGCAGCAAAGCGTTAACATCAATTTAAGGCTGTGAATGAGTTACACTGGGTAAGTCTGAGGTTGAGGTAGTCATTACAGTGTTCAAATAACAGTGGCTTTTTAAGGTCATTGCTATGTCCAACTTTGAATTATAATGATCATTCACAGTGAACTTCAGTTAGTTTAAAGTCTAACACTAAGAATGAAAATGAATAACAGGTTGTTTATATTATATTCAGATTTTCTCATTAATCCTGATGATTTTGCTTGTTTCTGAAATGGTTTTCAAGCTTTTTCAGTGACTAAAATTTTTTCTGTAACATAAAAATATTAATAAAAATTCTGTTTCTCAATATTTCAATTGGACAATGACATTTACAATTCTTCTTCTTACCCAATATCTAAGAGAAAAATGACTAAGAAAATCAGGTTTGAAACCAAATAGCCACAGTATTCATTATTGTTGATAAAAATCATGATGCCTATTATTTCTAAATCGGATGCAAATAATTTATTTTGGCTATGTATATTTATTTGAAAAGCAATTTCTAATGAGCATAAAAGCTAATACATATCAGAGTGAGGAATCTTATTTTGATAGATATTAGATAGACTTTTATTTTTGTATTTTGCGCAGTTCTTGATCTTTTACAATAGCTACGCTTCATATCTGATCTAGAATTTTTAAGGCCTCCTCATAGTATGCACTGTTCCTCAGGTTTTACTATTTGTTACACACTATTGTGTTGATTTCTTCTTGAAGATACCTTGTCACTGACTCTGCACAAAGATGACGAGGATGTGGTGCTAAAAATATTGTCTTGATTGTATAAATTCTGTGGTTCTCATACTAATACTGTTCAGCATTATTTTTATTTATTTTTTCTGGAGGAATGTTTTTTGAGTGATTTATTTTTGGTTGTAAAATATAAATAGGTTTTGTGATTTTTTTTTTCAGAACTAGGTTTGCCTTCTGTCATGTGACCCTTAAATTAACTAAGACTCTTATTTCCATTGTTAACTATTCGATATAACTTTGGTTAGTGCAATTTTCTGGCTTCCCACTAAACTAGTAGATACTAATTGAGTGTTTATACTTCTAAATTGACTGGGGAGGGGAGCGTAACTCACTAGGGAGTTAACAATTTATAAGCCACCCAGCCATCCATTTTCTACTGCACACTGTTGCTTCTAAAAATCAGGTCAGATGTCCCTTTACTCTTGTCAATTCAGGTAAGGTCTGTTCCCAACTCCTTTAGTTTTTTTTTTTTTTTTTTTTTTTTACCGTTCTCTGCAGGACTGAATTCAATTCATTGTATTTACAATCAACTCCATAAGTGTTTGCAATTAAAGAATAATGGTATAAATGATGCTAATAATTGAGAGTATTTTCTAACCTTAATTGATATGTCTATTACTTTAAAATAATTCAGTTCTTATATAACAACTCTATTTTAAATTCTAATAATCTTGTTTTACCCCTCACTTTCCCATGTTAATTAATTTAGCCAAAGTAAACCTTTAGCAAAAATATGCACTTCAAGTAAATCTTGAAATGTTTATCATTAAGCAGTTATCCTTTGGAATTTAAACATTTAAAACCCAAATTAGATTTTCAAGATCACGTGGGGTCTTTGGAAGCTTTAATTTAAAATCTTCCTTTTATTTACATATTCATTCAACACGTATTTATTTAGTGCATATTTTATAGCAGCCACTCTTCTATTCTGCCTTGCAGTGGACCTTCCCTGTCCGTTTTCTTCTGTGTGCCAAATCATATTAGTAGCTATCACAGTGTAGTTGCTTCCTATTTTACTCTATTCTAATACTGCATCTTTACAGTCCTCATATGGAACTTGTATAAAACAAATACTTATTTCCACTTTCCCAGATAGTGAAGACTTGTGGATAGATTTCCCAAAAACTTTTCATGGAAACTTTCATTATCCCTTTTCATGCTCATTAGTTCTTAGCAGGGAGACATTTGGCAACAATAAACATGGCTAGCCTGAGAATTTATTATATTATTGAACTTCAGTTTCATTCATTTGACAAATGCATTTCACATTTGACCATACCCATTTATTTACTCACCACATTAGCCAGTGTAAGAAATTGGTTTGAAAGCAACAACAATAACAACCTCCCCAAAAATATGTCAGAGTATAGCAGTTTATTTAAAAAAAGGAAATGAACATGAAGGAAAGGCATAAGAACTAGAAATCTCAGTTAGAAACATGATGCTTTAATCTATTATCAATAGAGCATACATGGATCCTGTCCTCATGTGAAAAATGCGTGGTTTTTTGTTTTACAAAGAATAAATGTAGTTGACAACTACATTTGTACTAGTTGTACAATGTAGTACAACTAGTTTTCTCACTCAAATACTGTTGAAATATGTCATTCTATGGATAATGTCAACTGCTGATAAAACTACTGTGTTAGATCTTTACACATTGTTCTGTGGTTACTAATTACTGTTATATTTAACGGTCTGGAATCATTGTTGACTATTTCATTAAATTGTCTCAGATCTTGGAAATAGGCATTAAATTAAAGGACATTAAATCAACAGCTATTTAGTACGTGTCTACTTTGTACTATATTTGTAGTGCAAATGCATTACATGATTCCATCAACCATGTAAACATGCTCTTCACATAACAGTAATTAATTTTGATTATCTAGTTCTGGTTATGGGAACGTTTTAAGGGTTAAAGTGTTAAGGTTAATGTGTTTGTTTGATCAACTTTAAATGTTCAGGATCAAATATCAAGATCTAACAAATTTGTATTTTTAAGGCTTCTGCCAAAAAAATTGAGACCAAGAAAAGTCAGAGTTAATGGGTTAAGCAATAATAAAAAGAGCCTTTACAGTTTAAAATTTTACATTGTTAGAGACCAACTCTTGCTGAACAAAAATGAAAAAAAAATTCTATGTGATGTAGCCCTTCTTTATTGACATGTTACTTTAAATCAAATACTTCAGACAAAAGAAAAAGAGGATAAGCAAAGTCAGATTTCAAATACAGAACAAGCATAAGTTGGTCATAATTGTTTATAAAGTCTTATATTGACCTTCTTTTTATCTGGGCAAAAACAGAACATCTATACTGGGATGGAAGTTTGAATCATTTAAATGGGAATTATGACAGTCAATTTTTAGTTTTAAACTAAACTTTAGTTTTAGTTTAGTCAAGTTTTAGTTTAGTTTAGGCATTTTTTTCTTGTACAATGAATTTTTGCAACAATTGGCATAGATTGTGGTATCATGCAGTTATTTTATTAGAAGATTTTGTAGATAGAATACCATCACACTAAATGCTATTTAGCATGCCAGGTAATTAAAAGTATTACTACAGTGCACATATTTAAAATCTCTTCATTATGAATTTAGCATCAATAAAATTTTTGCTTGAGCACAGTTATATTACTTTTTACTATCAAAACTATTAGAAGTGTTAAGTATTATTGCCCATGTTTTCTCACTAGCTCTTCAATTCTCTGTCCTTGTCAGTTCACTCATAGTTTCCTGAAAATGTCATGTTGCAGGGATTTAAGTGTCCCCTACATCCCAGGCCCTTGCTCAGCACTTTATTTCGCCATCCCTTTCAATCCTCATTACAACTCTACAAGATACACATCACTCTCATTTTCAAAATGGGGAAACTGAGGTAACACCATTAAACTATTTGTCCAAAGGTATGTGATTGGAACACAATTGAAACTCAGCTTCATATGACTAAGGTTTATTACAAAGAAGACAACATGGTGTTTAATAGTTAGAAATAAAATATGCCTCTAATGTAATAGTACCATAAAGAAAATCATTATGAGCAAATGTCAGAGGGAAAGAGCTGTCCATTACCTGGAAATAAGGCCTATGGAACTAAGAATGAATAAAATGTATCAATGGAAAACAATACAATCCTCAATTTTTGTAAGTGAGGAAATACAAGAGAAAGATACTTCTATACCTGTATCCATATCTACACCCACCTATATTTTTATATAATCTCATACCCCGAACAGCTTCTTTTTTTTTTTTTTTATTTGAGAATGACCAAAAGCTTGTTTCAGACTTTATCCTTTACTTGCGACAGTGTCTCTCCGCTTACTCCTCAAGGTCTTTATAAACGAGTTGGTACCAGAATTTTTGAAGTTTTTCAAAGAATACTCCCATATTTGAGTTGATTTTGGCTGTATTACATGAACATGTACTTTAATAAAGTAATATTAATGAGTAGCATCTCATTAACTTCGCAAAATTTGATATGGATTATTAGAGATTATATGTTTTTTCAAGATAGTATATGAAGAAAATATATCAGAACGATGTAACGATCTAGATTTTTGAAAGTCCAGGTACAAGTAAAACCAATATGCTAATTAGCGGACAATTGAAGCAAAACTTAATTTATTCTTTTTATGTATAGTTTCAGTTTATACTGAAAAATATGCAAGGAGACACATGATTAAAGGGAACTTTTACTCACCTTTTGATCACTCTATGTGACAGAAAATTAAGTTATATGTCAAACATTTCTAAACATCCAGTGAGAAAAATCCACTGATTTGTAAATTTGAGTTATACACAGTAAGGGATCAGTAGAAAGTAGCAGAGCTGCCAGAAGTGAGAAAGCTAACTAGAGATCTCGGGACTTTCAAAAAGGCAAAGTTTGATGGAGATGCAAGTTCCAAGTGGGGTGGCAGAAGCCTTGCAAAGCAACAAGATGAAAATTGGGGAGGCAAATCCAGCAATGAAGTGTCAGTAATTGGTATCCTATTTTTAAATTAAAATAAAATCATTTATAACTATACTTACAACTATTCTGCTGTTTTTCAGTTTGAAGATCATGCTTATAACTAACTGAAAGGAAATGGTAATGTATCAAGAATTAGGAGGTAAACTGTTACCTATGTATGTATGCATGTATGCATCTATCTATTATCTATCTATCATCTATCTATATTTTTTTGACCTGGTGTTTTATGTAAAATACTAATTTTGTGATCTAAGTAAGAAACTTGGTAATATCAAAGTATTACATAATTATGATTTTCTCTTCCTTTAAAAGTAAGAGACTCTGTGACGGGAATGCTATTATTCTAGCTGTCAGGGGACAAAAAGCATGAATATCTCCACCTACATTTTGTTGGAAAATGTTCCCTAAATGGTTTTGAACAACAGGAGCTAGCCCATTACCAAAGCTATAATTTCCTAAAAAATACCAGGGGCCCCTAGTTTTGAGAGCACTGAATGACCCCCATTGTGTAGTCTATTTCAGGATATTCTTAGAAACAAATGTAGTTACTCAGACTGACTTACTAAAGATAAGTTTCTGAGGAGAACAGCCTAGAGTAATCCACGTGTTTAAATTTAAAAGTGTCTCTTTGGAGAACATAATTATCCTTCTCACCCAGTCAAGTTTTCTTACTGTAGGAGTGGAGAAAGACAGCTGGTAACAACAGATGTAGGTCCTCTCACCTTAAAAATTAACATTGCAACTCCTTAACACTTTGTATTGGGTGGAGTTTGTTATTAATACTTTCAGAGAAAAACCAAAGCCATTTCACATAAGAGATATTGCTTGTATTTTTGAAATACCAAAACAATGACATTTTTAATTTTTGAAAATAAATTTAAGCCTTACTTTTTTATCTTTTCCAAATTTTTATTTAAATTCCAGTTTATTTACATACAGTGTAATATTGTTTCAGGTGTAGGATTTAGTGATTCATCACATACCACACCCAGTGCTCATCATAACAAGTGCCCTCCTTAATACCCATCACCCATTTACCCCATCCCCGCCCATCTCCCTCCATCAATCCTCAGTTTGTTCTCTGGTTTGCTTCTCTCTGTTTCCCCCTATATTCATGCACCCTGATGTTTATAGCAGCAGATAGCCAAATTATGGAAAGGACCCAAATGCCTATTGACTGACGAATGGATAAAGAATATGTAGTGTATACATACAATGGAATATTATTATTCAGCCATAAAAAATGAAATCTTGCCATTTCCAAGATGTGGATGCAGCTAGAGAGTACTATGCTGAGTGAAATAAGTCAGTCAGAGAAAGACAAATACCATAAGATTTCACTCCTATGTAGAATTTAAGCTTTGCTTCTTAAAACATTTGCAACATTTGCTATATTAAGGTAGAGAGGCTGACCTGCATTTTTATAAAGTTAGAATTTTGATATTTAATTGAATTTTAAATAATCCTTATAACACAGAATCACATAGGACAGCCACAGATAACTTCCATGGTACAATTTATTCAAGGTGAATTTAAAATATTAATATTAACCTCATCTTCAAAAAGGGAAGCCTCAACAAAAAGAGAATGCTTCTGTTTCCTTTTAATTTTGGCCCATAAATATACTAGAGTTCTCTTCAAAATATACTTCTGGAGAAACCATAGGTCTGGTTCTCTATTATATTTGGTGTGGGAATAATCAGATTTAAAAGCAAGACCATGGGGCACCTGGGTGGCTCAGCTGGTTAAGCATCCGACTTTGGCTTAGGTCATGATCTCACAGTTTGTGGGTTCGAGCCCCGCGTTGAGCTCTGTGCTTACAGTTTAGAGCCTGGAGCCTGCTTCAGATTCTGTGTCTCATTCTGTCTCTGCCCCTCCCCCTACTCATGCTCTGTGTGTGTGTGTCTCTCTCTCTCAAAAATAAATAAACATTAAAAAATTAATAATAAAGAAAAAATAAAAGCAAGGCCACCTTTCACACATTCTTATATACATTTAATTTTTATTTATTTTACTTTTGATGTTTATTTATTTTTGAGAGAGAGCAATCGAGGGAGGGGCAGAGGAAGAGGGAGATAGAGGATCCAAACTGTCTCTGCACTGACAGCAGAGAGCTTGATGCAGCACTCGAACTCACGAACCATGAGATCATGACCTGAGCTAAAGTCAGATGTTTAGCTCACTGAGCCACCCAGTCTCCCCTAATTTTTATGTATTTATTTGAGAAAGACAGAGACAGTGTGAGTGGGGAAGGGGCAGGGAGAGAGGGAGAGAGAATCCTCTGCTAGCACAGAGCCCAACGTGGGGCTTGAATTCACAAAACTGTGAGATAATGACCTGAGCTGAAGACAAGAGTCAGACATTTACCAACCAATACATTTATTTTAAATTTATTTTAAAGAGAGAGTACATGCATGAGCAAGGGAGGGGGACAGAGGGAGAGAGAGAATCCTAAGCAGGCTCTACTCAGCATGGAGCCCAACATGGGTGACCCTGGGATCATGACCCATAACCCTGGGATCATGACCTGAGCCAAAATCAATAGTCAAAAGCTCAACCACCCAGGTGTCCCTTTCACACAGTCTTATAAATTGAAAATCTGAAATTTCACTTAAATAGGACAGCTGCCTGACATGTTATTCCTGTTTTTCTCATCATAACATTTTACATTTATATAAAACATCATAGATTTTTACTAATTACTTTCAGGATAACCTATTCATTAAGTTACCTTATTGCTATATGTCTATTCCTAGTTCCCTCTTTGATGTCTTCAATATTAAATTTACAAACTTCTTTCTAAAAGTAAACATCTGGCTAAAGATTAAGCTAAAGATCATTTCCAAGTACATACTATGAAATGTTGACTGGGTTCTTAGTAGGAAATTTTATTTGCTTGTTTGTTTTTTCTCATTTAAAAAATGTATTAAGAATCAAAATATCCACTCCAAAGTCTTTATAGTAGAATATCCTTAAGCCAACTTTTTACAGGAGGCATGCTGAATTTCAAAATCACTTCTGGCTTTTTAAAATTCAACTTCATTTTATGTAATAGCTGTCATTTCTCATTGATGATGGGCTTTTCTGATCTTTACTTGAAAAACACATAAAGAAAAGGTTTATTATTTTTTCCCATCTCAGCTGACTGTGTCTAGATAAAGTAATTAAAGACAATTTGAAAATATTTGAAATCAGAGTCAGAAGTATTCTAGTGTGGAGAAAATTTTCAGTTACAAACAAGATTTTCATACTATAAAATATCAGATATAGTAGCTTCTGTTGCTTTTTTTTAAATTCTTTTTTAATGTTTTTAATTTATTTTTTGAGAGAGCGAGAGAGAGAGATGGCATGACTAGGGGAGGGTCAGAGAGAGAGACACAGAATCCGAAGACAGGCTCCAGGCTTTGAGCTGTCAGCACATGGCCCAACGCTGGGCTCGAACCCACGAACCGTGAGATCATGACCTGAGCCAAAGCTGGAGGCTTATCCAACTGAGCCACCCAGGCGTCCCTTCTGTTGCTTTTTTAATTGGAAAATTGTCATATACAAAGTTTTCTTGTTTTATTTGCAGAGTATGGAATTCTAAAGGTATCAGGATTCTTGGATCTCCTTTATTTTTTCTCTCTCTTTTCCCACATGAGAACAAATAGATATTTATATATTCATCTAATTTTCTATGATATTTTCTAATGGACAAGCCAAACCTGAAATATCTCTTCCAAGCTCACAAAAACATATGTGTGAGAAATGGGATTCAGATTCAGATTTAGCCTACTCCAAATTTCTTTCCCTGATTGCAGCCTGCCCTTTATCTATTAAATTTACAAAGGAGTTGTTAGTGACTTAACTAAGGTCACAGACAAGTTGGTAAGGAGCCACACCAGGACTCGAAATTCATTTCCCAGTCTCTTAACCCATACTCTTACCAATACCACGCTGTCTCTCACTGTGTTAAAAATGCAACTGTCATATTAATCATCTCTTACCTCTGGACTTCATAATTCCAGTTTAGTGAGGGCTATGCTACACTTTATTAAAGTCATTCCTTAGTTAATTATTTTCCCTAGTTAATCACATGGTTTCATAGGCTGGAAGTAGCCTATAAAACTAAGAAGAAAGAGTAAAAGAATGATGGAACAACAACTTGAAGTCTTCTTATGCTTTTCCTCAATTCTTCTCAATTGTGAAAATTTCCTAGCCTAAGATGCCATGAGTGAAATAATACTAGGTCTTAATTTGGTCCAAGCTCTGACTCTCTTTTAAAGACAAGAATAGTGAGTCAAATTTACTTTTATAAAGATGTGTTATATATATATATACCTATAATTCATATACACATATATAAGTTATTATATCTGGAGAGTAGTAATTTAGTGCATGTGTATATGGCAGTTATCAATGTATAAGCAATGAATACACCCTTCATTATATGATTTGTGATAAAAGAATTTCTTTAAGCATTTCTCCTTTAAAGTGAGAAAAACGTTAAGCTTTCTCAACAGAGGGTGCTGAGGGGACACTGCCGGTTTTGCAGTTTCTGGCATAGGTGGGGATGGAGTGGGTCTGGTGGATTTCAGGGCTTCTGATGCAGCCTGACTGAGCCACAGGCCTCTGCAACCGGCAGCTTCACCCTAGCGGTAAGCTGGGTGCTCTCCTCTCCACCGGGAAACCGAAGCCTGCTTGTGCCTCTGCCTTATCAGGACCCATTCTCACTGCATACTTATGCG
Source organism: Cryptoprocta ferox (assembly GCA_028646485.1). Taxonomy (NCBI): domain Eukaryota; kingdom Metazoa; phylum Chordata; class Mammalia; order Carnivora; family Eupleridae; genus Cryptoprocta; species Cryptoprocta ferox. The sequence continues at coordinate 32,395,514 of CM053571.1, forward strand.
GCCAATTGCTCAGTCCCAGCCCGGCCTCCTGCCCTCCAGAGAATCGCCTCTTTGCCTGGTAACTCCAGACCAGCTTTGGTCTGGCCAAACCAGGGAGCTTGTCTGCTATCTGGTGGCTGAATCTCACCTTCTCCAAAGGTCTGAACCCTTTCTAAGTGTGTCCTTCCTTGGGTGATCTCCCTCAGCCCTAGGGTACTGCATAGTTTCCTTATATTTCATAGCTGATATGGATAATATTTTAGTAGAGGTAACAATACTTAAACTTCCCTGTTTAACCAACTGTATGGTAGTTGTCTCCTGAGTGAACCCAGACTGTTACAATTTATATACTTATATAAATTGTAAGCTCCATGAAGGCCAGAAATATGCTAGTGATGTTCCTCACTCTCTCACCTGTGTAATGTACTGGGCCTTTAAGAGCACTCCATAAATATTTTTCAAGGAACAAATGACAGGATTGGCTCCAAGTAGGTTGGATCCATGGGAATTTGAATCTCATGACTGGGTTGTTTGAAAGACTCTCCTGGAAGGAAAACTTTACTGTTTGGATAAATTGTACATACCAGGATTCTGGACAGATCAAGTGCTCTTAGAAGCTTTGGCAGATACTGTTGAATATCTACCAGTCAATCTTTTACCCTTCTTCTTTGTCAGTACAGCCTGTCTCCCACTATGGAGCAGGAAAATGACAAATACTCTGTTTCTAGCTCTTATCTCACATTTCCTGCTCCACAGTGGAGCATAGTCAGTCAGTCAGTCAGTCAGTCAGTCATCCATAAAGTCACTCATTATCTGTACATTACAGGGCCTACCGTATGCCAGGGAGCTCTTTTAGTTACCTAGGATACCACGTTAAATTCCCTAACCCCCTGGAAAATACATGCTAGTAGGGAAGAAGGAGAGTAAACACTAAAGATAAAAAACTAGTATGACGTTGTGGCCAAGAAAATCTGAAAGGAAGTGTGTTTAGTACTACTGAGAGAGATTTTTCTCCCTGCTAGAGACCAAGCCTTCAAAATTCTGGCTTCAGGTTGATTGAATTTCATAATAGAGTGCTATTTATAATATATTACAACCTTTCTTTAATATCAAAAACCATTTATTAACAAAGTAAATCCCAGGTAATAGCTGGCAAGGAACATTCCTAAGGTTTTCTTCTCCCCTTTTTTTTCTTTTCTCCCCCTCTCAGCCCCCTCCTTTTATTAAGCTGTTCCAGGTTCACAGCAAAATTCAGGGGAGGATATGGAGACTCTCCATAGACCCCCCCTGCCCCCACACATGCATGGCCTGTCTCATAATCAATATCCCCCAATACCTTTGTTATAACTGATGAACCTAGACTGACATAAAATAATCACCCAAAGTCCATAGTTTACATTACAATTCACATTACATTACAAATTGTTTTGTACAATTTATGAGTTTAGAAAAAATGTATAATGAATGACATGTATCATCACTATGGTATCATACAGAGTATTTTCCATGCCCCCCAAATCCCCTGTGCTCAACCTGTTCATCTCCTCTCCCCTCTACCCCCTAGCAACCTATGATACCTTTCATAGTTTTGCCTTTTCAAGAACATCACAGAGTTGGAATCATATAATACATAGCCTTTTAGATTGGCTTCTTTCACTTAGTAATATGAGTGTAAATTTCCTCCATGTCTTTTCATGGTTTCATAGCTCATTTCTTTTGAGCATGAAATAACAGTCCATTATCTGGATGTACCACAGATTATTTAGACATTCACCTACCAAAGGACATCAATTGCTTCCAAATTTTGGCACTTATGAATTAAGCTACTATAAACATCAATGTCCAGGTTTTTGTGTAGACATAAAATTTCAACTCCTTTGGGCAAATATCAAGAAACACAAATGCTGGATCACATGGTAATAGATTTTCAGTTTTGTAAGAAACCACCAAACTTTGTTCCAAAATGGTCGTACCATTTTGCATTCCTACCGGCAGTGAATGAGTTCCTGTCGCTCCACATCCCTACTAGCATTTGGTATTGAACGTGTTCTGGATTTTGACCATTTTCATAGGTGTTTAGTGGTATTTCATAGTTTTAATTTGGATTCCCTTTTATAGGGAGTATTAAAGGGAATTTGTTCTTTGTTTTCCGTCAATATTGTGTTGGCTATCCTAGGTCTGTACCTCTCCATCTTTGTTCTTTTTTAATGGCCTATATACTGCTTTGTACAGTGTAAGCATATGCTTGCTTGGATCATGATGCATGGTTTATATAATGACCTACAGATCTAGGCAATAATATTTAAGTGCTGACTCAGTGAGGGACTATAGATGCATATTATGTATATATAGTGCAGCTAAGTACAAAATTAGATATCCATATATATATACAGACATACATGAATATACACCATGCTAATAATTCTTTATTTGCAAATTAAAAATTGTGTTAATAGAATGTGCTTAGAGTAAATCTGAAGTAAACTCTACTAGTGATCTTTAGAATCTCCTTTTGCTTTAGCTATCAACTTTAGTCTCAATCTGCACATATTATTGGATATTGACATCTAGTAAACTATTTCACTTTTTACTTTTGATAACCTAAAATATTGTTTTTTGATAAAAACTGTAAAATTACTTTGTCAATGGAGGCATTGTATAATGTTAAAAGTGGCTCAGAACACATTTCTTCAACTGATCTTGAGCTTTCTAAAACACTAAGGTATTGTTAGAAATTGTTAGTTACTCATTATCAGCAGCGAAGTCCAATACCTCCACTTTGCTTTTTTAAAAAATTATTTATTTAGGGGCACCAGAGTGGCTCAGTCAGTTAAGTGTCCGACCTCAGCTCAGGTCATGATCTTGTGGTCCGTGAGTTCGAGCCCTGTGGCAAGCTCTGTGCTGACAGTTCAGAGCCTGGAGGCTGCTTTGGATTCTGTCTCCCTATCCCTCTGCCCCTCCCCCACTCATGCTCTGTCTCTCTGTCTCTCAAAAATGAATAAACATTAAAAAATTTTTTTTTTAAAATTTCAGTTAGTTAACATACAGTGTAGTATGGGTTTCAGGAGTAGAACCCAGTGATTCATCACCTGCATATAACACCCAAGTGCCTTCCTTAAGGCCCATCACCCATTTAATCCATCCCCCCACCCACCACCCCTGCAGCAACCTTGGTTCTCTGTATTTAAGAGTCTCTTATGGTTTGCCTCCCTCTCTGTTTTTGTCTTATTTTTCCTTCTTTTCCCTTATGTTCATCTTTTGTGTTTCTCAAATTACACATGAGTGAAATCTTATGATATCTGTCTTTCTCTGCCTGACTTATTATGCTTAGTATAATACACTCTAGTTCCATTCACATTGTTGCAAATGGCAAGATTTCATTCTTTTTGATTGCTGAGTAGTATTCCATTGTATAACAAACAACATCTTCTTTATCCATTCATAAGTTGATGGACATTTAGACTCTTTCCATAATTTGGCTATTGTCAATAGTGCTGCTATAAACATTGGGGTGCATGTTCCCCTTCAAATCGGCATTTTTGTGTCCTTTGGATACATATCTAGTAGTGCAATTGCTGGGTTGTCGGGTAGTTCTATTTTTAATTTTTTTTTGGAACCTTTCAAACTTACCTGAACCTAGGCTTCATCTTTAATTCAATCTTATTTTGCATTACTTTAGTTTGTTCAAACTCTGGTCCAGACAGTCTCCTCAAGGTTCAACAAACATATATTCATATTTTATCTTTTACTTTTGTTAAGGTGACTTTCTTCCAATTCTTTCCTTATTCATATGCCAAATGTCACTCCAGGTACAAATAAAATATTTTGCCTCCAAGAAGCTTTTCTCACACACTTTAATGATATTAGGTGCTTCACATGTAAAAAATTTTTCCATATTCAGAAAATTCAGAATCATATTAAAAGGGCTTACATTTCATGAGACTTTAGATATGCTTAAAGAAGAATTTGACTTTGGGCTGATTATGCACTATTACAGGGGTATTGTGGCTCTTCAATCCCTGGCTAACTCTGAAATGGATTATGTCCTAGAAAGTGGAGAGATGATTAGGAAGAGGCATCTAAAAACCTAAACTAGGTATATAGTGAGCAGTGATCATTCACCAGATGGCTCTTGAATGAATAAATAAGAAGAACTACATTACTTGTGTTCTATTCTTACAATTCAGCTGTTATATTTTATTTTTTTAATTTTTTAATGTTTATTTATTTTTGAGACAGAGAGAGACAGAGCACGCACAGGGGAAGGGCAGAGAGAGAGGGAGACACAGAATCTAAAACAGGTTCCATGCTCTGAGGGGTCAGCACAGAACCCGATGCAGGACTCGAACTCACAAACTATGAGATCATGACCTGAGCCGAGGTTGGACACTTACCCAACTGAACCACCCAGGCGCCCCTCAGCTGTTATATTTTAGTCCATGGAAGAATAAAAAGCAATATAGCACTGAGTTTGGAATAAGCAAAGATGGGTTCAAGTTGCTGCTTTTCCTTGCTAAGGTTTTTGGACCAAGGCAAATTAAATAAACTCTGAGTCTTATTTATACTAGTTGTCAAAGAAAAATCGTCATTATAAATAAGAAAAGATAATGAAAATAAATTTATAAAGCTATAAATTGCTATAGCAATAAAATTATTATTTCAATACATCCTTTATCTTAAGTATTAAATGGAAAATTAATTGAGAAAACTAAAATCTTTTGATAATATCAAATATTTGTCTAAATATTGTCTAAATGAAGAAATTTATTTGCATACTCATTTTGTAAATAGCATTAAAAAAATAAGAATGTGACCTCTTACATCTTTTTTTAAACCACAAGGTAGACTTGAAGGCCAAGGAGCAGAAGATTGCCTTGACCTCTTTTAAGAAAGTAGTTAGACCTAAAAGGAAAGGGAGAGGAAACTTAGGAAATTCTCTGACAGCATTGCTTGAGATGACTGTCATGAAGCTGGTTCTGGTATCTTCAGGAAAGGAAGACAATTATTATGCATCACATGCTTTACCTTTATTTTTACTCATTTCTTTCTCACCAAACTCTATGATAGACATTGTTGTTCCCATTTTACAGATAGTTAACTCGTTCTTATAGTTAAGATCATACAACCTGAGTTTATTTTAAACCTGAGTTTATCTGATGCTACAGAATGCATGTTACAAATATTATAGCAATATTGAAAGAGAAATATCTAGTTCAAAGGCTGAAAGAGTTTTCTAGCTGCAGCCCATAAACTACTCCCTAGCTTTGGCTTGCAAAGCTAAAAGAAATGCTTTAGTTTTAATAAGGTGATAAGTTTTTTAAGAGAGAGAGAGAAAAAGCTGGAGGAAAAAGAGCTTTCAAAATACCAAAGCTGTACATGGTTGGCCCAGGGCCATGGAGGCCTAGGACCCAATGATTTTGATGGTTAAAAGACTTCTATGGATAATAGGCAACTGCAAGTTTTTTAGTTAAGTAACTATTAAGAGTAGGTTTCTTATAAGCTGAGCTTGTTAGCCCATGTGCCTAGATACTAGTGACGTTAATATCTTACTTCAATTGATTCTTCTTTTATGGCTACGTTTAGGTGGCAATTAAAAAGACTATTTATTAATCCCTTGTTTTGTGCCAGATATTGTCTTAAATGCTCTACATTTTATCCTAACAATAACTCTTCAAGGAAGATATAGTACTTCTCTTGTTATTCCCATTTTAAGGATCGGGAAGTTGTCATGATACAATTCCAGGCAGACTGATGACAGAGCCCACACTTCACCATTACATTATACTGATGTTGTATAATAACATCAGTAATAGTAAACTAGTAACAACAATAATTCAGTAGGTGGTATTTTATTCATAATCATACCTTTATTTAATAAAAACTCTATTTTTCTAAAGTTGTTTGTCTTAAATTGTCACTGGGTGAACAGATTTAGTGATTAGCAGTGTTCGCCATAATGTCATTTACTGACAACTAATTGAAATCAGCGAGGATAGACACATTACACTTCCTTAGATAATGTGTTGTTGAATCACTGTATTGTACATCTGAAATTAATATAACACTGTATGGTAACTATACTGGAATTAAAATTTTAAAAGAAAATAACACTATTAAAAAAAGAAGTTAACTCTATATAATGATCTTGTATTTTCTAGAATCTATGATTTGATGTCACATAGTGAAAGGTAAAGCTAGAGCATTTTTGGATAGTTGCTGATTTATTGAGCTGTTCATGTCTTAACAGTAAGATGATACATTATGAATAGAAACTTTGATATTCTGAAATGTGACAAGGCAATTTTTTTGGTTTTGTACTACTGCTCCAAAGTGATATTTAATAAGTTCATGATATGCAATACTTAAATCAAGATAGCATTATTTTATTATTATGTGTGACACAGGTTGATTACTTCTGAAATGTAATATATATTTTGAAATTTGATGTAATTAACAAATTATGTTAATAATGCAAACATTTTATATTAGATCAATAATTAATTTTACTTAGTGAATAAACCTAAAATATTTCTTTCTTAGCTGTAAGGACTAGAACTTTTGTGACCAGATTCTATAATCAAGTAAAGAAAATTCCGGCATTCTAGGAACTTTGAAGCCTGGGAAATAGTTTTAAATTAGATATATTGACATCATTATTTCAAAACCAAATTAAAATTTATCAAAATGAACTTGCATATGTTAATGAATTTAAATGACTGGACTCTAATAATACCACGTACCTGGATACAAAGTGAAAGAAAACCATTGTAAAGTTTTTGTTTGTTTATAGAGCACTATCTGGATTATTGAGTTTTTCACACTCAATCAAGTATTGATTTTGTATAAAAGTACACTATTAGTAAACAATAAAACATTTTCAAGAAAAACGTGATGCTTATAATGAAGTATGAGTTAATGTGTGGATTTCTGCGGTTTACTATACTTTGGTGAAATTAACAAAATATGATACCTAAATCATTTATACTAATATACTAAAACATTTTAGAAGATATTTCAAAATCTCTAGGGTATATTAAGAGTGAAAAAATTAGACTTTATTACTACAAGATATAGATATTTTTAAATGTTTATTTTTTTCAGTTAATAACTGCAATGTAATTCTTGTTGACCTCATGATATTGAAGGTAATAGATGGGTGGGTCAAGTTTACAAGTGTAAAAAGTCATAAACTGTCATCTAGTCAACAGAAATAGTGTCTAAAGCATGGTTTTGACAGTTTTGATAATAATATTATTATCTAAAAATCTGTTATTTTAAAAAGTTTTCTTTAAAAGTTAAGGTGACCTACAACATCTATTAAATCAGTGACAAAAGGCCAAAATATGCTACTTTGATATATAAATTCAACTTTTTGCAAGGAGCCTAAAAGTTCTTTTAGAACTAAATGATCAAAAATTCAACATATTCAGGGGAGGTAAGGAAAGTAGAAGATGGAGTCACAGAATTATAATTAAAATAAAAATTGATGCTGTTAATTTTAGAAATGATTTAATTTGGCTTATATCAAAAGAAGACATGTAAAGAAAGAAAAAAACTTCCAATCCACACTTTCAGGCAGTTCTGGTTGCTGGCCGCCTACCCCTTATCTATAAAGGAAGGCTTGTTGGCATTATGTTCATCAATTCATTTGTGACTTCTAAATTAATTCTGAAGGAAACCACAACTTACTTGAAGATCCCGCTGAGTGTCTGTGTGCCTGATTTTTTTTTTCTTTCTTCACAGACAAAGCACTTCCACTGGTCATGGAAAAAAGGTCTAAATCCGTGTCTTCTCTGCTTACAAGTCTTGCCTGGGAGCAATGGGAGAGAATGTATACAATCATGAAACAAAATATGGCATTTTCTGAATGCAGCTCACATTACCCCAAATAAACAAACAGGCTCTGTCAAACAACCTTCTTCAAAATGATACCACAATCCTTTACTGCTGCCCAGGCAGAACAAATGCACTATGTCAAAGCATTTTTTGCAAATAAGAGCCGATTTTAAAATTGAGGTTTGCTATTTGAGTCTGTACAACAAAAGAAAACATTTTAGTACAGTAATTTTGATGAAAATCAATCTTAAAGGCAACTGGTGAAACTTGAAACAGCTTAACATCACTTATTTACCAAGTGTATTATTTAATTCTTAATTGAATGTTAGAAATGTCATATTGGATTATTTTCTGCACTATTTATATTTTACCAGTCATAAGTATTAGTCTTCTCAACAGTATTCCTCAAAATGCCTTTCATCTCATAGTTATATACTACAAAGTTATAAAAGATCTCTACCTTCTCATTAAAGCATTATTAATATAAAAATATTATACAGTAAGTCTAAGAGTAATGGTAAATATATAGAAATTTCAAGATATATTAGTTTAAGGACATAGGATTAAATATTTTATTTCATCTAAAATTACCAATTGAACTTTTATTACTACCTTGGACTGAACCTAACAGTTGAAAGAATCACTTCTTGCCTATAGAATATTATTTTACATAATGTCTAATATTATTAAGTACAGATTTATCAGGATTCAGCCCTGAAGTAAGGGAAAATGCCATGATGGAAGCAAAGCAGACACAAAATAACAAGGATTTAACCCAAACCACAAGATGCTTGAAATCCTGTGAGAGAGCATTGTCCTTAATGTTTGATGTGAGACAAATTTAAAAAGAGCAAAATAAAGTCATAAAACCATCACTGTGCTTAAAAAGCTATCCCCATATGATGGGCTACAAAATCTCATGGAAATAAAATCTAAAGATCATTCTCTTTCAAATTCAGATCTTTGAATTTCTCCTTTACATGCCCCTTCCCAACTTCTTCCCACTGTCATGTGCTCCAACTTCACATTTTTAAGTAAGCAAGCTTGCTATTGTTGAACTCAGAATAGATACCATTCTATGTCAGTCACTTTTTGATGTACCTGGCTAAGTGATACAATTGCATTGTCAAAAGACCTAAGTGGAAAACTGTTTAAAAGTGAAATACATAACAATTGGCTTCTAATTTATACTTGTGACTGGTATGAAAAATATTATACATTCTTTCTGAATTTATTTCAAATAGTGCACAAAAGTATGTATCTAATATTTCCATTGGTATAACTCCATAAATACTAAGCCTTAAAAAGAACCAGTCATGGGGTGCCTGGGTGGTTCAGTCGGTTAAGTGGCTGCCTTTGGCTCAGGTTATGATCTCACTATTTGTGGGTTCGAGCCCCACATCAGGGTCTCTGCTGCCTGCATGGAGCCCACTTTGGATTTTCTGCCCCCCTTTCTCTCTGCCTCTCCCCCATTTATTCTTTCTCTCTGCCTCTCCCCCATTTATTCTCTCTCTCTCTCTCTCTCTCCCTCCCTCCCTCCCTCTCTCTCTCTCTCTCTGTCTCACTCCCTCAAAAATAAACAAATAAAAATTTATTAAAAAGAGAACCAGTCAAGAATAAGGGGGAAATACCAAAGCAATACTACAGTTCTGGTGAGATCAGTTACAAAACAAGGAAAAACATGTTAACCACATAGGGACCCTCCTGCTAGCTAAGGAGGCTTTAACAACAAGACTCAAGGTTTTAAAATCAGATTTTATTTGCTTCAATTTGATGACATAATTTCACTACACCTATTCAGAAAGTAGAAATCCCACCCTCCTCCAAATACGATGATACCTACATGTCAAGAAAACATTTGTGGACACATGCCTTCCAAAAATCTCATTACCATCTCACCATTAACACTCAAAAGATTGTTTCTTCTGAAGAAGCAAATAATTAACATCAGTTACTAATTGGGCCAGATTATAACAAAGAATCAAATTTAGAAGTGAAACTTAATATGAATACACAATTTCACAATAATGCCACCTGGCAGCTTAAAATAAAAATCCAGATGTTTTATAAAGGGGTTATTTAAAGGTCCAGTAATGCATCTAACACAGCCAGATATGCATTAATATTCAGAGTCTGTTTCTGAAAACATTCATTTTTAAACAAAACATTATTCTTCCTTTAACTGTTAAGATGGATTTTCTTCATTATTTCTCTATTTGTTTTCTTCTATATCATGCAAAATGGATATACTTAAGAACTGAATATGACTGCCTGTGTTTTTCTTACTCTACAAAAAATGTATGCTAATTCTAAAACACTGTAATATTAGACATTTTGTATGGTTATAACACAATAAACAGTTTTGAGTCAATGTATTCTTATGTGCTATTCAATAGCAAATATTTTTTAAGTAGTAATTTTGCAAAATTCTCATACATCTTTGTTTTCTGAACTGGGTACATTTGTGGCCCCCATCTTGCAAGGTTTGTAAATTTTCCCCCATACTTTCACAATAAAATGAGGAGCATGAATTCTTGAACATGACTTTAAAAAATTTTTTTAATGATGTTTATTTATTTTTGAGAGAGAGAAAGAGAGCGTGAGTGGGAAAGAGGCAGAGAGAGAGGAAGACACAGAATCTGAAGCAGGCTCCAGGCTCCGAGGTGTCAGCATAGAGCCCGACATGGGGTTCAAACTCAAGAACAGTGAGATCATGACCTGAGGCAAAGTCCAATGCTTAACCGGCTGAGCAACCCAGACGCCCCCTTTGAACATGACTTCTAAGCATCTGGATCCTGATTCACCTTCAACCCATGCAAATTAATCACAAACAGAGAATCTCTCACATCTAATAAAGAACAGGGAATTCCTCTTTCTCTTTTTTTTCATAGACAATATTTTATTAAATATTTAGTTTTAAAATTTTAGAAGTTAAGATATACTAAATAGCACACATAAAAATATTTATTTCCTTATTATCTAGATTTTTTAAAGTTTATTTATTTATTTTTGGAGAGACAGATACAGCACAAGCCAGGGAGGAAAAGAGAAAGAAGGAGAAAGAATTCCAAGCAAACTCTGAGTTGTCAGTGCAGAGCCTGACACGGAGCTCGAACCTATGAAACCATGAGACCATGACCTGAATTGAAACCAAGAGTAGGGAGGCTCAACCAACTGAGCCACCCAGGCACCCCAAGACTTTTTAAGAAGAGAAATAAGTGCACCTGGGTGGCTCAGTCAGTTAAACGTCTGGCTCTTGCTTTTGGCTCAGGTCATGACTCCGGGTTCATGAGATGGAGCCCCAGGCTATCAGCGCAGAGCCTGCTTGGGATTCTGGCTCTTCTCTCTCTCTCTTGCTCCTCCCCCTGCTTGCTCTGTCTAGTTCTCTCTCAAAATAAATAAATAAATAAATAAATATTTGTAAAAAATTAAATAAAAAGATAAATAAAATTTATTTTTTAAGTTTATTTTTATTTTGAGAGAGAGATAGAGAGCAAATGGGGGAGGGGCAGAGAGAGAGAGGGACAGAATTCCAAGCAGGTTCCACACTGTCAACACAGAATCCAATGTGGGACTCGAACCCGCAAACTGTGAGATCATGACTTGAGCTGATATCCTCAGACACTTAACTGACTGTGCCACCCAGGTACCCACCCCAAGAGAAATAAAATGTATAAGGCAAAGTTCACTTATATATAAGCTATCTTATGAAAGTAGTCAAAAAATTTTAGAATATTATTTTCAAAATTAATGTGTTATCTTTTCTGAAACTTGCTTATTTTTCACTATTTATTATATTTGTAAGATATAAATTTAGTTCATTCATTTTACCCTTCCATTTATAATATGTTATTATCATTGTACAAACTCCTTTTCTCATTTAAGTCAGAGGACTCATTATATAACATATGTGGGCATGGAAGACACTTTAAATGTTCTATAGAGCTATAATTTACATGCAATGAAATGCATAGACCTGAAACATAAAGTTCAAGCATTTTCAAAATTTTTATTTTGAAGTAACTTAAAATTCCTATAGAGGTTGGAAGAATTAGTACTGAGAGGTTCCTGTATAACTTCCAGCCAGTTTGCTCAATGATATGTAAGCAAAGTGGGATTCATAAAACCAGGAAATTTGCATTGGTGCCGTACCACTACTAAACCACAGTCCTTATTAAGATATTAATATTAATAGTAACATTATATAGTGACTTTAACAATTTTCCTAGTGATTAACAATGTTTACCATCTTTTTTTGTGCTTATTTTTCTCTGAAAAGCCTCTTAGATGAAGTATCTATTCAAGCTCTTTGTTCATTTCCTAATTACACTGTTCAATTTAATTATTGTTTACAGATGATGACTGTGATGGTGAATTTTTGTAACAACTTGACTGGGCCATAGGGTACCTATATGTTTAACCTATAACATTTGGTTAAACATTATTTCCGAATGTGTCTGTGAGGGTGCTTCTGGATGGCATGTGAATTGGTAGACTAAGTACATCAGATTGCCCTCTCTGGCATCATCTAATCAAGACTATATGTTATGTTAATAAAGAAGTTGGTTAAGCATCTGACTTCAGCTCAGGTCATGATCTCATAGTTCATGAGTTTGATCCCCGCATAAGGCTCCATGCTGACAGCTCAGAGCCTGGAGCCTGCTTCAGATTCTGTGTGTGTGTCTCTCTCTGCTTCTCTCCTGCTTGCGCTCTGTCTCTCTCTTAAAAATAAACAAACATTAAAAAAAAACATTTAAATTATAAAACTTATCAAAGAAAACAGCAAGATATTTTCATCTCCTGATACATACAGCAACATAAGTGAATACCAAAAACAATATAGTGAGTGAAACAAGCCAGACACAAAAGAGTATACACTGTATGATTGTATTTATGTTAAGTTTAAGAGCAGAGAAAACTAACCTGTCCATGGTGAAAGAAATCAGAACAGTTGTTCTGATCAGAGGATAAATTACTGGAAAGAGGTATGAAGGAACCAGTTGGAAGTCAGATGCTGAACCAACTGAGCCACCCAGGTGCCCCAAGAAGTTTTATAATTTTATCATTTACATCTAGGCCCATAATTCACCTCAAATTGGTTTTTAAGGTGTGAAGTAGGACTCAAGATTCACTTTTTTTCCCTGTAGATATACAGGAGTCCAGCACTATTTGTTGAGGAAAAAAATTGCTTTAGTACCTTTAAGGAAAATCAACTAACCTTATAAGTGTGGTATTTTCTGGACTATTATTTTCTATTAATTGATTTTTCTTCTTTATGCACATAACATATAGTCTTGATTACTGGAACTTTATAGAAGTCTTGAGATCAGGTACTATGAGTCTTATTTTTCAAGATTGTATTGACTATTCTAGGTCTTTTGCATTTCCACATTTTATAATTTGCCCATTTCTACTAAAAAGCTTTCTAAGAGTCTATTGAATTTATAGATCATTGAGAATTGACATCTTACAATTTGAATCTTTCTATGCATGAGTGTGGTATATTTTTTGAATTTTTTAAAGCAATACTTGATGGTTGTCATTATAAGATTTTTGCACATCTTAAAGTTAACATTTATTCTTAAATATTTTATGTTTTTACTAAATATTTTATGTTTTTACATTGTGGTGAATAGAACATTTTTAAAAAATTTTCAATGCTTATTTATTTTAAGAGTGAGAGAGAACACAAGCGGGGGTTGGGGTAGAAAGAGAGGGAGAGTGAGAATCCCAAGCAGGCTCTGTGCTGTCAGCTTAGAGCCCAACATGGGGCTCAAACTCACAAACCATGAGATCATGTCCTGAGCCAAAATCCAGAGTTGGATGCTTAACTGACTGAGCCACCCAGGCATCTGGTAAATAGAATACTTTTAAGTAAAGGTTTCTAAAGTTTGTTGCTAATATATGACAGAGCATACAAAGAACTGTTTTAATAAATTCTGACAGATTTCTTTCCAGAATAATGGTACCAGCTTTTATTTTCACCAGCTGTACATCAGTGTTTCCACATCATTAATAGCACTTTGCATTACCCAATTTTCTAATTTTTGCCATTCTGATGAGGATAGTCATGCAACATCTAAGCTTTAATTTTTATCCCTCTGGTCATGTAACTAAGCATCTCTTTATATACATTTGTGCATTTAGGCATAAACTCTGTAAACTGTCTATATACACATTTTCTATTGTATTTATATATTTTTTCATTAGGTTAACTGACTTTATATTGTTTATTTGGAGAAGCTTACTTTTTCTATTTAGATATTAAGTTGTTATTACTTTTAGGCACTGAAAACAATTTGTCCGTGTCTGTAATTTGTTAACTTTTTCTATAAATCTTGCATAGGAAGTAATATTTAATTTAACACAGTCAAGTCAAGCAATTTTATTTGCCATATAAATTGTATTATTTGTATCTTTTAAAAGAATCTTTATGGGGCGCCTGGGTGGCTCAGTTGGTTGAGCATCCGGCTTTGGCTTAGGTCATGATCTCGCAGTTAGTGGGTTCAAGCCCCGCATCAGGCTCTGTGCTGACAGCTAGCTCAGAGCCTGGAGCCTGTCTTCAGATTCTGTGTCTCCCTCTCTCTCTGATCCTCCCCTGCTCACGCTGTCTCTCTCTCTCTCTCAAAAATAAATAAAACATTAAAAAAAATTTAAAAGAATCTTCATTTACTGCTAAGTTGCAAATATATTCTTAATTATTTTATTTGATTAATTTTGTAACTTCACTTTTCACATGTGAGACTTTAAATCTTCTAAATTCTTCCATTTGACTATATGGTCTATATTCAGTGCTGTTTCTTAATGCTAGTTTACTGAATTCTGTTTACCAAACCTTTTGAACTTTCCCACCTTTTCCTATATAGTCACAGGTCTACTTCTGAACTATTTATATCTATATATATTTATAGAATCCATTGGTCTATTTGAACCATAATGTTTAGTTTTATACTAAGTCTTTATATCTTGTGATACAAGTTAGCTTTCTTTTCTCTTTTGAAATAAACTTTTCAAAGTTTATTTCCATAATATTGGGTTATTATTAATCAATACACATTTTAGAATGAGATTCTTTAGGGGTGCCTGGGTGGCTCAGTCTGTTCAGTGCCCGACTTTGGCTCAGATCATGATATCCCAGTTGATAAGTTTGAGCCCTGCATTGGGCTCTGTGCTTACAGCTCAGAGCCTGGAGTCTGCTTCGGATTCTGTGTCTCCCTCTCTTTCTGCCCCTCCCCCATTCACACTCTGTCTCTCTCTCTGTCTCAAAAATAAATAAACATTAGAAAAAAAATTTAGAATGAGATTCTTCAGGTTCCTAAGAAAGCAGATTTATATATTTATAAATTAAATATATAGATTTATAAATTTACAGATTTATTTGGACACAGTTGACACATTTTAGATGCTAAGTTGTTGCATCTATGAATGATAAACTTACTAAGAATAGTGGATATTATCATATCTCACTTCTAACAACTGAGTCAAATTTTTCTAGTTGCTGAGAAAGTTGAAGCCTATTGGCTCTTAGCTGCATACCTCTCTAGAAATTGTCCTTAGCTAAAGATGGTTGCCTTGCCTAAGCCACACCTTCTCCGAAGGAGGTGCAGTAACATAAAAGCCTGATCCTCTTACCTCATGCTAAGATGATTTAAAAGGGCCTTCTTACCACCAGAGCTCCCTTCTTATGCTGCAACTCTATTGTGTTTTATTTTTTCTCTCTCCTCAATCCTGTTTCTTTTACCACTTAAGGGAATTGTTTCTGAAAGCCTTCCCCAACAAATGTCTTGCACTCAAATACGTTTCCTGGAGAACCTGAAATAAGACCATCCTCTACAGAAAAATCCTGTAGTTTGGGGGGATAAATTCAATCAGTAGTACAACTGTCTAAATCTGATATATATTTGGAAATAAGTAAAGTGATATCTTATTTTCATTTTTCTCATTCTTCTCTGCCATATAAAATGCTTTGATCTTGTTTGGAAGACAGAGATGTTTTTTATTAGCTTTCTCAAAACCCAGAATTTGAGTATTTGATTATATCTTATTATTGCTCTTGAAAATTTGTGAAGAGTATTCTGGATAATATTTATATTGATCGCTATTATTAAGAAGTAATTCCACTGTCTTTTGGTATGCATTATTTCTGCTGTAATGTCAGCTGTCAATCTAATTACTATTCCTTTGTAGATAATCTCAATCCACTAAGTCTCTCTTTTATGGTGTCCAGTCCAGAGTTTATTTCAATGGTAATATTTTATATATTCAGAATTTATAGTAGGCTTAATTGCATATCCACATTTGTTCTAATTAAAATTTGATCACTTTGTTGCATGATTTTCTGTCCTTTTATTATGGGTGTTTTCCTTATGTCTTGAGGATCTCATAGTGATAGCAGTTGCAGATTTGTTTTTTAATTTTCCTCTTAGTTATGGCCTGGTCCCCATTGTGCAATTATCTGCACATTCCCCAGCACATTCACAAGATTCTGCAAGAGTCTTTCTGCTCTGGGCCTTCAATTAGTCCAGTATTCTTTTGACATAGGTCCTTAGTTAACCCTTCTCCTATCTCCATTTACAAAACAAAAACTGTTAAACAAAAAGCTGTGTTTCTTATCTACTACCATTTACCTTGTTTTGTGTTCATCTATACCTCTTCAATATCAAAAAAGCATTTATCATTGCTATCTATTTGTGACATATTTGAATATAGTGCAATACAGTGGGATACAGGAGGAGAGAGAATAATGTCAGAGCATTACTCTCATAGAACCATTTTGATTAGTGATCTACTCAGTCTGTTTTTCATTCATTTTTAGAAGTGTAATGATTAAATATAAAATCACTTTATCATGACATTCCTTGGGACTTTTATATTCCCCATTCTTGCTCCAAAGTGGCAACTCAACAATCTGTGTGCAGTTGTTAGTAATATGCACAGTGTTCATAGCTTGAAGTATCAATTTTCCTAGGGCAATCTACATGCCACTAGGAAATTAAATTATATTTAGTTTTTTTAGTGAATGTAGAAACTGAGCAAGGAGTATTAAAGGGTTGATATAAATGAAAGGTGTCATAAAGTTAGGGTCACCTGATGTACCCATTATCATTTGCCAAAAAGACTGCACATTTCTTTCATTGGTTAGGGTACCCTCTTTTCTGGAAATTTTTGGACACATACTGAAAATTTCTTGTTTTGTGGGCTCCATTTCTCTAGACTCCATATTGGCCATTCTCCTTCTGTTAACATAGTCTTCCTTCTGATAGCATATAATACAATTGACTTTGGCAATGTACATACAGTTATACTGTCTAGAGTCTTACTCTCTGGTCTCCATGTTTAGAACTTGGTTGTTCCTAAAGTTCCAATAATTTGTATTTCATTAGAGTGCCTGAGTTCACAATTACTTGTTCATTTTTATCTGGTTTGATTTTCCAAGTTGTGAGGGTACTTTTATGTTTCCCTCAGTATCCTATTCTTTTAAAACATTAAAGTAAATAAGTTCATTATATAATTCCTGTTCATAGTAATGATATTTTAAATACGGTAGTATGCTAATATTTTAAAATCTGTCATATAGAATCAGGATTTTAAGTATTATCAGATTTCAGAATTCTATTACAAGTCAAGAAAACATGTTATTATTACAGGTTATTATTTTAATATGTAGTATTTTGAGATCACCCCAAATAGATAAAGTTGTGATATTTTCATAATTTACACTAATTATGGACATATTTTAAAGTGCCATTTACTGAGGATCAGTGTCTACAACATTTTTCTGTAACTTTAAACTCATTTCTTACCACAAGCTGAACTCTTCCACCTTTAAGTACATCTGGATCTAACTCAGGCAAGAAGTGTTTGCTGCATAGTGACAAAAACAAAAATCATATTATTATATAAATGTAGAGGAAAAGTATTAAAGAAATGTCCAGTGAAAATTTTGGGGAGAAATCAGTAATTTATAAAATGGAAATAATAGTTTTATTAAATTGGGATATATGCAAATATATATACAAATTTACATCTTTCCATAGTCATTTGAAAATTCAATTTGACATGAAATTTAAATTTCTAAATACCACTTTAATGCCACTCTTCTTTGCCAAACATAAATACACATAAAGAGAAAAAATTTGAAAGTATCAATAATAAATTACAGAACATATAAATATTTTATTTACTTTTACTTATATATCTTACTTGTCTTATGAGAAAGGCAAAGGTTTCTATTTTTAAAATACTTGTAATGTGTTTAAAGCATTATACTAATGCTCACAATTAATTTCTGTTTAAAACTGGAATATTGACATTTGACTTTTCAAGAATTTCTATTCTTGAAAACAATTTTTCTTAAAATATCTACTTATTGCTTTATATATTTTCAAAAGAGAAAATCTATGAAGGATTGCCTGTTGTATCATGTGTTTAAATATTAAACTTATTTAGGGGTAAAGGATATTGTTAAATGTTTAAATATATCTAAAATATATCCTGAAACATTTTGCTTATATTTTTCATATTATCTATCCTAAAACTTTAAAACTCTCTAAACAAGACCTCTTATATCTGGTTAAGATCAATGATAAACTGTAAGTTATTCTAAATTTTTTATAGTTCTAAGGATGTCATCTTATGAATTACACTAAATTGATTAATACCAACATAAAATAAATTGTGCTTGCATTAATTATAATACTTAATAAAATAAAAAAGTTCTCAGATTTTGATTGCTTTATTCTTACTTTCTTTGCTTACAACGAAATAGGACAAAATAATCTAGATTATAAAAGGTTGTTTTAATTTCACTTTCATTCTTCCCATATTTTTAAAGGAATTACATAGATAGAATTGACCACATATGAAAGTTTCAATTTATATATATTATAAAAAGAGATTTAATTTTTTACATATTTTAACTTGCTTCTAAATTAAGGGTTAATCCTCAGAATTGTAGGATTTTATTTGTTTTTTTGTTAGTCATTTAAAAAATAGTCACTACCTATAATGCCTGGAAACATTTCCAAAGTGTCATCTACATTTAGATTCAGTATTGATTTATATATTTAGTAAATATTTGTAATAGTACTTTTAAAATTCTTTTTCTGGATACATGTAGCTAAAACAAAAGTCTTGAAAATTTTTGTCCAAAATATTATCTCTGGACTTTTATTATTTTCCTACAACCTTGGTAGTGCGGTTCTGCATATATATGTTTTATACTACATTGCTATGGGCTGAATTTTGTTTCATCAGAATTCATATGTTGAAGTTCTTAACCCTCAATATTTCATAATGTGATATATTTGGAGATAGAGCCTTAAAACAGGTAATTACAGTAAAATGAGGTCATATTGGTAGGCTCCAATCCAATATGACCAGTGTCCTTATAAGAACAGGAGATTAAACCACAGACAACAGAGAATGAAGGCTGATGAAGTGAGGGCACAGTGAGAAGGTGGCCTTCCACCAACCATGAAGACAGACCCCCAAAGAAACCAAACTTGCTGACTCCTTAATCTTGAATTTGTAGCCTCCAGAACCGTGAGAAAATAAATCCCTGCTGTTTAAGCCACACAATTTATGGTATTTTGATATGGCGGTCCTAGCAAACTAATATGTACATTAATGTAACAAAAATTAATTAATTACCTATTAGATTCAAGGTACCTTGTTTGTTGCTAAAGGATATATTTATTGAGAATCTATATTGACATTCTCAACATTGTGGGCTCACCTCTATCCTGTGAGATAGATATTATCATCTACTATAAAACAGAGGAAACTGAAGCATGGAGACATCTTTGAAAATTAGTTACACAACTGGTAAATCAGCAGCATCAGTGTTGAATTATAATTTTAACTGCCAAACATAAATGATAAAAATGACACAAAATAAAATATAACCTCCAATACATATGATATTTCAACAGTTACTAGATACCATGCATTTTATTTTATAAAATAAAATCATTTGTGTGGTTCATCTCTTGGGTTTAAGCATGACAGAAACAGAGTTCTCAAGCATTTTAGGGTAAAAAATATAAAAGTGATTAAATCTATTCCATGTAAGAGGTCTTTTATAACCTGGCAATGTGATGTATTGGCCTTTGGCTATAAAGTCATGTTTGTTTTAGCACAATTAACCTAGGTTTCACTTTTCAAGATGTGTTTACAATACAAAAATCTAATTTAAAGGAAATGACCTCACCATTTCATATTTCTGGAACTAGTTGTTTCATGAACCCCAGCCTGTGTGTGAAGCCACTGGTATGTGTATTCTTTACTCCTTTCTAATTTTTCATTTGCAGTGGCATCCTTGTAGATAAGTTCTTCTTCCCTACCTGGGGAAAAATATGGAAATTTTATTTGTTATTTAAAGAGATCAAATTTTGGCCAAGTAGTTCAGTCTAGGCAAACAACTTTATCAAAAGGAAAAAAAAAAAAGACTAATTCATGGGAGCTAAGTCATCTGTAAGAGAAATGTCAGTCACTTAAGTAATTTTCCTTCTTGAGTTTCAAACCCATCTATCTTAAAAAAAATAAAGAAAATGTTTCATTGTAGCCAACATTTTATAGAACTTGTTTTTTAGTTTTTACATTAAAAATCCAAAAAATTATATTCAGTAGAAAGTAGAATTCTAGTATGAAAAGAGTGTCTGTCCAATATGATGTCTTTTCAGGCTTATTTTAAAGTCCAATTGTTCTTATACTAACCTTATATGTATATCGAATTCATAAATTATATTCAGAGTATTTGAAACAGAATTTTAATTTTGTATAAAACTAAGCTTGGTTTGTGTAAGCTAATTCAATCCTTTAAGCTAGGAATATAATAATATAAGGTTTAGAGAACCTGTGCTTATGCCATAGTAGCTATTTTGAGAAAGGAGATGAGAAGCATGACAATGTAAATGGATATAGGAATATGCAAGAGGAGAAATTATACAAGATAAGAATGCAAGGAAACAAATAGAAAAGAGTAAAGGAAAATAAAAAAGAAAATTAAAAATCCAACCCTTATAGTCAAAAGTAAAATTTATACATCTGTGTTTGTTTGTTTATTTTTTAATCTGTAGATGTCACTGAATTATACCAAACACCTGCTGTTTTAGAGCCTTCCCCCATGGACTTGATCATTTTTTGAGCCATTATCATATTATGGAACCTGATAGCTTTGTAGTTTGATTGACACCAGAGGAAGGTACCTCTTGAAAACTAACTCATGGTAATCAAACTAACAAGAATCCTACCATTTAAAACCTAATATTTAAAATGTTATTAATTCTTTCACTGTAGATCTTTGTACACAGAAAGTCACCTTATATTTGCAAGCTGTTTGGAAAACAAAGGAAGCATGATGCAAGGCTACAAATGCTTGATGCATGTGGCACACACACATTCATACATACATTTGTCATTCTGTATGTTGAAGATGAAGTACCTACCATGTCTTTTTTTTCCCTTAAAAGTTGCTGCTGAAATTAGTGAAATGACTCTTGTTTTTCAATTCAGAAAGATATGGTAGCCAGTTCTCAGGAAAGGTAAAAATCAAGGTGTTTATTTCTCTAAACTATGTTGCTTAGTAAAGTTAACTTGCTGCTGCTTCTCATCCCACCTTATGCCTCTAAACGGCCCCATCTCTTGCATCCTGAGCTTAAGTCAACCCCTTCATATTTGCTATATTGGAGGAGCAATCAACTGCCATGTGAGAGCTGACTGTTGAATCCATGCGGAGACACCATTCTGGTAACTGGCCATAGAGGTGTATAGAAACTATAAGGGAGACTCAAACAAAGGGAACCTTTGGCATTGCCACTTCCAGTTACTGTACAGCATTAAGTCTTTTCTCCAGCAGAGTCCCAGCCTTTTATCTGCCTTTCTTGGTTAATCAGACCAGCTGTTGGACTCATAAGTGCAGTGATAGAAAATAGTGAGGACCCAATGACCACTGATAATCAACTGAGCCCATAGCTAGAACCTTATCTACTCTTGATATGTGGAGAATCTTTGTGTAACAATTGTACTTTTACTTTTAAATTTGTATTTACTTCTTTTACGATAGTACTTTTGGCTAAAAATTAAAAAAATTATCTGTGTCTTTCTGTTTTTTAAAATAATGACATATACTTCTAAGTACTTTAAGGTACTCATTTTGGAAAGTTTTCCTCAGCTCTACAATAACACTTCAAAAAACCCTAAGTGGTTTTTATATCAGAGCTCAGCCAAGGATCTAAACAACAGTCCCTGAGTAAAGATGAGAGATTTCACTGGAAGAGTCCAGTTCATATTAACCATTTTAACCGTAAGGCATAGATTGGTAGATTGGTGTGTGCTCAGTGTAAGAAACAGAACAAGCATGTTGGTGAAGGTGGCTGGATGGACTTGAAGATACTGCAATTCACATATTGAAGAAATTGATTCTGTTTTGCTTAAACTATTTCAGGATTACTCCTGTCACTGAGAAGAAGAAAAGACAATTAACTCTTTTAAACTTGCAGAGAAAGTTCTGTTTTTAGCATCTTGCATAGGAAGAATAATGGTGATACGGATAACTTAATGGATGCTTGTCATTAGTCAGGCTGCTCAGTAAAATCTTCCTGTTGTAGAAGAGGCACCATTCTGCCTGCAGAAACTGAAACTCTTTACCTCCTGTCCTTTCCTACTTCTTTGGGTCTTGCTTCATTAAAGCCTTATTTCCTTTAGATTTTGTTTCATTACACTCCCCTTGTTTTTTCTCTGACTTTTTGTCTAAACAGTCTCCTTCAAGGGCTCCTCTTCCCTTGTCATCCCTTCCAATCTCAGGATTCTTCTTAGGTTTGATCCTGGACCCATTTTTTTCTTAGGCTATACTTTTCCTGTATCAGAATACTCATCCAAGTTCTTCAATCACGTTCATTATCTCCTTTTGAAACATGCATCCATCCAGAGCTTTGCCACTTAGAAATCCCACAGATAATTTAAACTGAGTATGGAAAATAGCTTAACTCATGTATTGTCCCACCTTTTCCAAATTCCCAAAATGGTACCACCATTGTCAATGTATGTCAGAGACCAGAGTCGTACTGAACCAGCATTCTTCCTCACTCTACAATTGCATATTTCACCTCCTAAATTCTTTTCAATCTGTCAAATTTCCTGCATTCCTGTTGCCACAATTTTATGTCAGGCTACCATCATTTCTTCTGAATTACTCTAACAGCCCTCTCACTGGTCTTTTTTTGTTTGCTTGTTTGGTCTTTCTCCCATGTACATATCTTCATATTGCAAATGGCCTTGCTAAAATATAAATCTAATTTTGCTGCTTCATAGGTTAAACTCCTGGTTTTCCATTGCCCTTGGATTAAGTTCTTTTTTTTTTTTTTTTTGCATGGCATACAAGCCATGCATATACCTTCAGACACATGTTAGATTCTTGCCTCGATCACTCAAATATATTATAATTACTCAAAATTGTTTCTTTTGCCTATAGACCTATGCTTCAGATTACCCACTTTGCCAATGGTGTTTTTGCTTTATGTCTTCAGGTCTCAGTTTAGAAATTATATTCTTTGGGTTCTTGATCTGTCAACACTGCATTCCCTATTCAAATTAACTTGGAGATGTCCTCCAAAGATTCCTATAAAGACTCCATGATAGCATTTATTATATTTTCCTTTCCTATTCATGTGTCTATTTTGTCTATTATATAAAAACTCTTTAAGGGGTACATAGTAGGATGGTGCTCAATAAAAATCTGTGAAATAAAGGAATAGTTTTCATAGTTGAATAATGTTCTGTAAGTGACCTGAAAAATGTAGAGTTGGGATTTAGATTTTTAGCATGTAGATAAACCTGCGCATTGCGGAGGATAACATATTCCTATACATAATTAACTTAATCGTTACAATAGAAACTTCAGCCCCAAAAGTCATAATTAGTGTGGGATTAAAATTGCCAATGAGAGATGGAAAATGAAAAAAAAAGAAACAAAAACTACTCCATCATATAAGGCTACTTTATAAAATGTCCATAGTGTATGCAATCCTAGAGGAAAGCAGTTTAGCTTAGAAAGCTCACCAAAAGAAATGAAGTCTCTTTTGAAATTAATGGAAATATTATTCTTTTCTTCATGAAAAAAATAAGTGTTCATTAAACCCATATGCTTCAAATAAATGTTTTCTAAATTTTTAGTATATCATAATATCCTACACAGAGAGAGATTAAGATTGAATTATCATTTGGGACACACAGAAAAAGCTAATTATTTATATTTTAAATATATATGGCAACTTTCCCATGACTATTTTCTTTTCCCTTAATGGCCTTTCTTAGTAATATAATAAAAAATATTCTTGGTTTCACGGATAGGCATGAGTTCATCTCTTTACCAAAAGCTGTTGGAGGACATAGTTGCATGATGAGCAAAATGCTACATGCAATGGAAATATTTTTGGTAACTTTGATAAATGGCTGATTCTATGTATCTCATGCTGGAAATGCTAAAAATATGTTTCCATTATAAAGTATAAGTGGTCTGTACATGTTTATTAAAAGAAGTTATTGCATCATACCTCACGAATAAAGCACAAATAAAATTGGAGTTTGGCATAAATGTTACACGGAGAATTTTAAATTCATTAACATCTGTATAAATACTTGTTGATAGGCTGTTTATGGCTTTTTCCTTAACCAACCCAATCTGTTGTTGGAAAGTTTATGGCATTGGCATGAAATCAGTAACTCTAAGAGCTATTTGTGTGTGACAAGCAACATTCCTATTCTTTTAAGATATATTTAAATAAATATGTAATTGATCACTAAGGAAAATTATTGCATGAATAAAGAAAAGAATTGTTGCTGCAAAACTTTAAAAACAGAAATTTTGGGAACAGAGCCAAAGCTGTATGTGAGGGTCAAAGGTTAACTGTAGCACTAATCACTCCTTTACATATTTCACTATATTTTATGGCAGGGAGGCTTAAAAAAAAGTACTAGAATGAAAAATATTTGCTAGTTTCTGACATTTAAATTAATTCTCAAAATTTGGCTCTTTGGGGGGTTGGGTGATACATAAAGTATATGAATGATGTTTATGAAAGCAAAGGGAAGTTAGTTACTAAATTATCTTTTAAAATACATAGATTTTGCAGATGTAATTTTCAATATTACAGAATTGCTCTATTTAAGTGAATCCCTCTGAAATAACAGAAACATTCAGAAAGTGGATGTAGTTGTGCTTATTAACCAATATTAATAGGTCCTCTGTATTCAACTAATATATATTTCTACCAGAAGGGATATGTTTTGCCATTTGTATGTTCAGTGGAATTTAATCTCCTCATTAATATCTTTATAGTGGAGTACCAAATATTACAAAAAGAGTAGTCCTTCAGCTTCTTCTGTGAGACCAACATAAAGTTATATAGTCATATGTATAGTCACATTAATGTATAATATGTCTCCATGTTTGCCGTTAACTAGGGCTGGGACTAGGGTAAGTCAAGTAGGGGCAAATGAAACACTTCAGGCACAAAATTTAAGGGGCTAACAAAAATCTCAGGATTCAAGGTTAATAATATTTTAATGTAATATTTTAAATAAAAATTAATGCAAAAATCCATGATAAACAAAAAAGCTTTAAATGACAGAATTGGTAACAATGCTGTGCCAAGCCATAAAATCAGTACTCATCCTTCACTGTCAAGGCTTTGGCAGATTTACCCACTTCTAAGTAATATTAAGTGTTAACAGGATAATGTTTTTAGAAGTACCTGGTAGCCACTGTCTAAGATTGCTTTCTGTGTTTCCTATGAATCTGGCACAGCACTTAATTTTTTATTAGAAAAGGTTGTGGAATTGTGACATATGAGAAATTGATTATACAACAAATTGATTTAGTTTATATTGGAGAGGCTACACCTTAGTCATCTATCTCCTAGCATCTATCTTGCATGTTCTGAGTTGGCTTTTTCACCTACTAACTGTGTAATGTTGGGCAAATTATCTACTTTCTCTCTGCCTCAGTTTTTTCCTCTTAAAATATATATATATACTACATTATATATATAATACATATAATATAAAATAACAGGATACATATAATGCCTAACCTATAGTAAGGATTTAATTACTGTAGCCATTTTCCTATTTTTTCCCCTAAGTTAAAGGCTATTATGCATAGCCTTAGTGCTAGCTCAGTTGCCATGGGCCAAGACTTAGCTATGCAGGGGGTGAGACTATCTGTAGGAGTCTCCAAATCCAGGCCAAGACTAGAGTTCCGGGGGATCACTGGAAAGATTCCAGGATTAACCACAAAACTAGAAAGAACAATTTTCTGGGGGAGTCCAGAGAGTCTTCCTTACCAGAATTCTAAACCTGTAACAGGTATTTTTTAAAATGTATTTTATTTCATAATATATGAGGATTTTAGTATGTCTTTAATAAAAAAAAAGTTAATTTCCAAAGGATAACAAGGGTACACAGTCCTAATTGATTTCAAGTTATTTCAAATAATTTTTAGCAATTGCTCAGTAATAACCATGAAGGAGTTTCCATTGACATGGCTCTCTCCTGTTTCACTCTCTCAATTTAATTACTGTTGGAAAATATTCCCCCATCCAATCTAGACTCCCTCAGGGAGTGTTAATATACTAGGTCATCCAAACTAGGGCCCACCCAATAGAATAACGGAGAGGCTGATGATATAAGTAGGCTGGCCCTCAAAATATCATGGTCATAGGGCCGCATAAATATTATTTCCGCCTGTTTTTTGTTTGTTTGTTTGTTTGTTTGTATAGTTGGACTTCAGGTTCTTGCTGTATCTAAAAGCTTCTACTCTGGTAAAAAGACATCTCTAATTCTACTCATTTATGTATATATCTTAAGTGAAGGCCAAATGTATGATTAATTTCCTTTACTAGTTTTTCTTTAAAAGCAGCCAATAAGTAGTAGTATATTGATACATTAATGATAGATACACTAATTGATGGACCCAATTAAACATTTTTATAGCTACAAAACAGAAATACTCATAGCAAATATATTAATACATTCATAATGTATTTCTCATTGTCTTAGTTTTCTGCATGCGATGATTTTTCTACTTGTCAAAAAGAATACAGATATGCTTCTGTTACAGAGCTAACATCAAATAAAATACTGAATATATATTAAAATATTGCTTGCATTATAAAAGAGCAATAAGTAAACATAAGCAAAAACAATTTTCTTTCACAGTTTGAATGACAAATATATTAGAGACTAATAAACCTGGTCCCAAACTTAACTGTTTTCCATAGATTACAATTTAAACAAGTATCTTCATACACTGAAGATATAAGAGTTTTCTAAGTGTATACTTTATTAATGCAAAATTTTTTCTTTCATTATATTTTGTTTAGAAAGATTTTTATTTTAGCTAGCAGAAGTTCATTTCTAAATGAATAAGGGCCTCCATTCATTTTTTTACTTTTAATTGAAAAATAGGTTAGGAGCACCTGGGTGGATCAGTCGTTTAAGTGTCCAACTTCAGCTCAGGTCATGATCTCCCGGTTCGTGAGTTCAAGCCCCACATCGGGCTCTGTGCTGATAGCTTAGAGCCTGGAGCCTGCTTCAGATCCTGTGTCTCCCTCCCTCTCTACCCCTCCCTGGCTTGCACTCTGTCTCTCTCTGTCTCTCAAAAATAAATAAACCTTAAAAAAATAATTTAAAAAAAGAAAAAAAGAAAAGATAGGTAAAGATATTATTGATCTACTTACATTCCAGTAAGGAAAAAATTCAAGACAGGCATTACAAGTCTTCCCTCCAAAATTAAGTTTTGGCTTTAAGCTACTTATATAAATATTGATATGTGGAAGCTCCTTTTTGAGGAGAAATGGGGGTGGGGTTTGAAGCTGGAAGAGACTTAAATTGGTCAAGTCACTTTGCGTATCGTAGACATATTTTGTCATTCATCAACAATCAGGAAGGAAAGCAAAATATGGAACACTTCATGAATTTGCATGTCATCCTTATGCAGGGCCATGCTAATTTTCTCTATATCATTCCAATTTTAATATATGTGCTGACACGTGGGCACTGAAAGCTCTTTTTAGTCATTTCTATTTTGTTGTGATATATACAATGCACACACAAAATATGGCTTATAGCAGATGTTTACAATTTCAAGATTTCTAAGTAATTATAAATACATAAATATTATATTAACTATATTTATAAATTATGCATAAATTATTTAAAATAATTCTATAAATTAAAATATAAATACATATTCCATGTGACCCATGATCATTAAAAAAAATAGGACATTGTTTGCGTATGAGTCTTCTTCAAACGCCTCTTCTCTTAGGGATAACCATTATGCTAAAGTTTATAACCTTGACTTTCTTGATTTCCTTTACAATTTTTACTACCTATGTATTAGCCATTATAGTATAGCTTTGCTTGCTACAATTCTGTAGGTATTCTTTTGTGTTTGTTGGTTCAATATTGTTTATGAGATTCATCAGTGTTGCTGTGTAGAGGTGCAGTTCATTATTTTTCAGTGCCATACTGTTGTCCAAAGTATGGGTGTATTAGAGTTTATCAATTCCATTGCTGTTGGACACATGGGCTATTTCCGATTTTGGGTTATTAAGGAAAACACTGCTCTGACTATCCTTGGACAAGCTCCTGTAGAGCAAGCATCTAAGAATGTATTTGAAGGATTGTATGATATAGATATCTTCAAGTCCACCACATGTAACATTGTTTCCCAATTGGTTGTACTAAATTATACTTCAATCAGCAAAATATAAGTCCTATTGGTTATGTGTTTCCCAAATCTTAGTTTTGTTAGGCTTTTTTTTTTAACTTTGCAGCTTTAATTTGTATTTATTTGCTACAAAATGAGATTAAACACCTTTCTATATGTTCACAAGTTATTTGGATTTCTTCGTTTGTGAAAAATATGTTAAGGCTTCTTGTTTATTTTTTCTATTAGGCTATTTTAACTTAAAGACTTTTAGTAGTTGTATATTCTGGATATGGGACCTTTATTGATTATACGTGTGGCAAAGAACGTCTCCATCCCTGTGGGTGGTTGTTTCACTACTATTATGACATTTGGGATTCATAGAGATTCTTAATTTTATTGTAAATATATTTATCAAGATCACCAGTACTCTTGCATATTGTTAAAGAAATAATTCCATATCCAATGTTATATTCTTCCACACTGTCTTCTGTAAGTTTTATAATTTTGCTTCATATATTTAGATCTTCAATGTGGACATAATTCATTTTTTAGTAAAGATAATTGTTTAAGATTTATTGAAAAGTCTACCTATTCTCCACTAATTAGAATTCAATTTGTCTTATAATATCAATTAAGCATGTATGCAGGGGCCTCTATCAGTTGTCATTTTCTGTACCCTACCCTACCCCATCCTAGAGTCACTACCTATCTCATCTCATCCCATCCATACCATACCATACCACACCTCAATATATTCACTCTCATTTGCTTCAGCTCTATAATAAGAGGTTATTAATAATAAGTTATGGTGTTTGGCAAAGTCTCTCAATTTATTCATCTTTTTGAATGTGTTTTGAGTATTTGAGGATTTTTAGATTCTGCTTGTCAATGTCCATAAATACCTCTTGGGGTTTAATTGAGATTGCATACTATCCACTGTAAATTTTGGGAGAACTTAAATCTTTGAAATTTAGTCTTTCAATTCATAGTTTTTATTTATAGTTTTTCTTTAACATTTCCTGATAGAGTTTTATAATTTCCCTGATAAGGTCTTGTACCTCTTTTGTGAGACACATTCTTTGGCACATGATTTAAAAAATACTATCACAGTTGGAAATTTTTTTCCCATCCTGGTTGCTTGCCTACAATGTTAGGTTTAATATTAGAGTTAAGTTCAGTCTGGGTATTATATTTTCCTAGGAATTGTCCACTTTCTCCAAATTTTCAAGTGTACTGCCATATGGCTGTTTACAGTATTCCCTCACTACAGTTTTAGTTTGTATCATTTGTCATCCTGCCCCGTTTTCATTTTTGATACTGGTTGTGCTCTCTCTTTCATTTTCATAATGAGACTTGATAGGGGTTAATCAAATTTCTTTCAAAAATGTATCTTTATTGATGAATTGTTTTACTTTAAAAATTTTTATTAACTACTGCTTTTATACTACAATACATAGATTTTTATTGTTAGTTATTTTTTAATATTTATGATTTTTTGACTCATGAATTTTTCAGATGTTACTTAATTTTCAAGAAAGTAAAGACTATCTGCTTATCTTATTATGGTTCATTTATGGCTTATTATATTTTATTCAGAAAACATACTGCACATGATTTTAATCCTTAAGAAATTTTTGAGACCTGATTTCAGGCCAGTATAAGTTAAAGTTTTGTAAATGTCCTGTATGTGTAGGGGTAATGTGCATTCTCCAGTCGTTGAATGTTTTATACATGTCCTTTAAGCAAATGTTATTGGTTTATTAAACCATGTCCTTACTGATTTTTTGAGCGCTTGTTCTACAAATTACTGAGAATAATATAAAATTATCCCAATATAGTTTAGAATTTTTGATTTCTCTTTGGTACTTCTTTAATCTTTGTCTTATATTATTTAAAAATTAATTAATAACATTCATTTTTTAAGTTAATTTTTAGGTTTAAAACAAAATTTGAAAGTAGAGATATTTTTGTGTACACTTCCTTCTCCTACATATTCAAAGCTTCCCCCATTATCAACATACTTCCACTCCCCACCGCGGTGGGGAGTTACATTTGTTATAATCTATGAACCTAGACTGAGATATCATAATCATCCAAAGTCCACACTTTACTCTTGATGCTGTACTTTCTATGGATTTGGACAAATGTATAATGATATGTATCCACATGATGGCATCATGGAGAGTAGTTTTTCACTGCTCTAGAAATCCTCTGTGCTCTGCCTCTTTACTCCTTCTCCCCAGTCCTAACAATACTGATTTTTTTTTTTACTATCCCCATAGTTTTGCCTTCTCCAGAATGTCACATACTTGGAATCATACAGTATATAGTCTTTTCAGGTTGGCTTCTTTCACTTAGTAATATGCATTTAATGTTCTTCCATGTTTTTTCATGGCTAATATTTGGCTTTAAGCTATTTATATAAATAAGCTACATATATAAATATGAGGGAGCTCTTTTTTTAAGGAGAAATTGGGGTGGGGCTTAAAGCTGGAAGGGACTTAAATTGGTCAAGTCACTTTGCATATCGTAGACATATTTTGTCATTTATCAACATTAGGAAGGAAAGCAAAATATGGAACACTTCATGAATTTGCATGCAAAAATTAATCAAAGGATTTTCATGAAATAAAAGGATGTAAAATAAGACACTACATACCTAAAACATGGGTAGGGCAAGGAGTAAAGAATGGGTTTAAACTTGAGCAATTATCAACTTAATATAGACTGCTATATCCAGAAGATGTTATATGCAAACCTAATGGTAACCACAAAAACCAGTAATAGATGTGCAAAGAATAAAGAGAGATGAATCTAAGTATATGTCACTAAAGAAAGCCAACAAACCATGAAAAAGAGCAAGAGAAGAAAGGATCAGAGAAAAATCTATAGAAACAATTAAAAAAAGTAACAAATGGCAATAAATATATATCTGCCAATAATGACTTTGAATATAAATAGACCAAATGTTCCAATCAAAAGACATAGGGTAACAGAATGCAGAAAAAAAAAGAAAGAAAGAAAGAAAAAGACCCATCTATATGTTGCCTACAAGAGACTCATTCAGACCGAAAGACACCTGCAGATTGAAAGTGAGGGGATGGAGAAATATTTATCATGCAAGTCAATGCCAAAATAAAGCCAGGGTAACAATACTTATATTGGACAAAATAGACTTTAAACAAAGAATGTAACAAGTGACAAAGAAGAACACTGTATAATAATAAAGGGAACAATTTAACAAGAGGATATAACAATTGTAAATATTTATGCATCCACCATGAAAGCACCCAGATACATAAAGTAGTTAATAACAAACATAAAAGAAATAATTGATAGTAATACACTAATACCAGGGGACTCAAACATCCCACTTACATCAATGGACAGATCATCCAAACAGAAAATTAACAAGGAAACTGTGGCTCTGAATGACATACTGGACCAGATGGATTTAACATATATATTCAGAACATTCCATTCTAAAACAGCAGAATAGACATTCTTTTCAAGTGCACATGGAACATTCTCCAGAACAGATCACATATTAGGCCTCAAAACAAGTCTTGACAAATTAAAAAAAAATTGAAGTCAAATCATGTATCTTTCCTGACCACAATGATATGAAATTAATTAGAAATCAACCACAATGAAAATCTGGAAAGGCCAAAAATACATGGAGGTTAAATAACATGCCTCTAAACAATGAACAGGTCAACTAAGGAATCAATGAAGAAATCCCAAATTACATGAAAACAAATGAAAATGAAAACACAAGGGTCCACAATCTTTGGCATGCAGCAAAAGGGGTTCTAAGAGGAAAGTTTATAGCAATACAGGCTTACCTCAAGAAGCAAGAAAAATTTCAGATTAAAGAGCCCAACTTTACACCCAAAGGAACTAGAAAAAAGAAGAACAAACAAAGCCCAAATCCAGTAAAAGGAAGGAAATTATAAAGATTAGATCAGAAATAAGTGATATAACTAAAAAAATAGAACATTTCAATGAAACCAGGAGGTGATTCTTTGAAAAGTTGAACAAAATTGATAAACCTTTAGCCAGACTCATCGAGAGAGAGAGAGAGAGAGAGAGAGAGAGAGAGAGAACCCAAATAAAATTACCAGTGAAAGAGAAGAAATAGCAACCAACACCACAGAAATACAAACAATTGTAACAGAATATTATAAAAACCTATAGGCCAACAGATTGGAAAACCTAGAAGAAATAGATAAATTCCTAGAAACATATAAACTACTAATTACTAGCAATGAAATTGAATTAGTAATCAAAAAACTCTCAACAAACTAAGGTCCAGGACCAGATCGCGTCACAGGCAAATTCTACCAAATATTTAAAAAAGAGTTAATACTCATTCTTCTCAAACTGTTCCAAAAAATAGAAGAGGAAAGAAAATATCCAAATTCATTCTATGAAGCCAGTATCACCCTGTTACCAAAACCAAATAAGGACAAAACAACAAAAAACGAATACTACATATCAATATCTTTCATGAATATAGATATAAAAATCTTCAACAAAATATTAGCAAACCGAATCCAACAATACATTAAAAAAATCATACACCATGATCAAGTGGGATTTATTCTCAGGATGCTAGGGGTAGTTCAATATTCACAAATCCCTCAATGTGATATGTCATATCAGTAAGAGAAAAAATAAAAACCATATGATTACACTTTGTTATTTTATTTGTTTACCAGGGACAGAAAACTTTTTATTTAGTTTTAGAACTAATATGATGAGATTAGACATTAATCTTTGCGGTAAACACACATCTCACTTAGGGCTTTCTAAATCCCACAGTCACCAGTTGCAGGATTTAAATTATAAAAAAAATCATTTACTCAATATCAGCTACTAGGTGAAGTAAAGTCTCTTAAAAAAATTCAGTCCTAAATGTTATATTAATAATTCACAAAAAAATACTGATTTTAAGAATAGTCAAGGGTGAAATGATTTTATACAAACCACAGCTATTTCACTTTGCCTTACTAGTGGATGTGTCCCACCCCAAAATTATTTGGTAAAATAAAATTCTGCCAATCAAGCATTTTTCTATTCTCATTAGTTTTTGGTCAGAAGCAAAGTATAAATAAAGTCATAGTCATAAATTAATAAAATTTTTTATATTGTTATCTCAGAGTTCGCATAATTTCCTCTGAACTGTCTTCATTACCTGTAGTTTCTAATTTCTCTCCCACAACAGAGATTTATAGACCAACATTTAGTGGACACCCTCTGAGTTAACTCCTAACCCCTCCTTTCTGGGTTTTTCCCCCTTCCCCCATTCACACATTGTATAGAGTATTCCCAGGGGGTATGTTTACTAAAGAGTCATAGTTGATGGGACCAAAGGTGGGAAGCATACTCTTCAAAAAGGGTTACAAAGGGTAACCCAATCTATTGGTCTGGGACATGGGTAGAGCTGGAACTGGAGTCATAATTGATTTATTCTGTTGCTCTCATACCTGGAGCATTAACATATAAACTTGGAATTGTTGGAAATAGTATTTTTGACCATGTGACCTGGGAAGCAGAGAGCCAGTCAACAGTGAAAGGGAAGAGTAAAGCCAGAGAAAAGTGAGAAAGAAATCCTGAGGGTATACAAGGCTTTAAGTCTACTGGTTCCTAAAGTTCAATTGCAGCTCTATTAACCTTCCCCCCATTTTTAACTATGCTAGTTCAAAGAGGCTACTATAATTGTAGTCTCAAAATTTCTAGATTTATATTATTGGGAAGACCATGTATCTATCTCTGATACCCATTTATCTGTATATATATCTCTGATACCCAGTTATTTGTAATTTCTAACACCTGAATTTCTGGTCCCTCAAAATTAACATTTGAATATATTTCTAGAGACCGGTAATAGAAAAGTATAAAATAATCATCCCTTACATTATCTCTGATGTAAAGAATCTCCACTTAGACATGTTGAGTATTTTGTTTATAGGAGATTAAATCTGTAATTCATCTAATAACATTCTACAGCCTTTACTATGTGTCAGGCCTTCTAAATATATTAGATGCATTATCTCAGTTAATCCTACAGCTACTCAGTGAAGGAGATATAGTTAGACCAGGGAGAAGAAAAGGGAAGCACAGCAAGAATTTAGTGACTTGCCCACAGGTAGTAATGCTGGGCACTTAAACTTGGTGGTCTCACCAAGGTTTTGTTGTTGTTGTTTGTTTATTTGTTTTTGTTTTGTTTTTTTATCAGTAAATTTCTCCCTTTTATGTATTTATTTTACCTGAAGTATAGTTGATATAGTTATATTAGTTTTTGATGTATAACATAGTAATTCAACAATTATATATATATATGCATTATAAAATGCTCACTATAAGTGTAGTTATCATCTGTCACTATACAAAGTTATTACAAATTTCTTGACTATATTCCTTATGCTGTACTTTTCATACCCATGGCTTTGTATTTTATAACTGGAAATTTATACCTATTAATCCCTTTCACCTATTTTATTTATTCCCCCTGTGGCAACCACTAGTTTGTTCTATGTATGAGTCTGTTTCTGTTTTGTTTTGTTTATTTGTTTTGTTTTTTAGATTCCACATATAAGTGAAATCATATAGTCTTTCTCTTACTCTGTCTGACTTATTTAACTTAGCCTAGTACCTTTTAGATCCACCTATGTTGTCACTAATGACAAGATTACATTATTTTTTATGAGAGTCATAAAAAATAATGTAATCTTGTCATTAGTGACAACATATTATACATTACACATTCATCTACCAGTGGACACTTGGGTTGCTTTCATATCTTATGTATTGTAAATAATGCTACAATAACCATCAGGGTGCATATATAAAAAACATGTGATAATTTCAACAGATATACTAAAAAATTTGGCCAAGTACAACATTTATTCATAATAAAACCCTCTGTAAAGTAGGTCTAGAGGGAACATATCTCAACATAATAAAGTTCTTATATGAAAAACCCACAGCCAACATCATACTCAATAGGTGAAAACTGAGAGCTTTTCCCCTAAGGTCAGGAACAAGACAAGGATATCTACTCTCACCACTTTTACTCAACATAGTATTGGGTGTCCAAGCCACAGAAATTAGACAACATAAAAAAGGAAAACTCTCACTATAAACAGATGACATGATACTATATACAGAAAACCCTAAAGACTCCATTGTTAACTACTAGAACTGATAAATGAATTCAGTAAAGTTGTAGGTAACAAAATGAACATATGGAAACCTGTTGCATTCCTATACACTAATAATGAAGTAGTAGGAAATGAAATTAAAAGTGTCCCATTTACAATTGCACAAAAAGCAATAAAATATCTAGGAATAAACTTAATCAAAAAGCCAGAATACCTGTACCCTGAAAATTATAAAACACTGATGAAAGAAATTCAAGATGATTCAAAGAAATAGAAAAACATTCCATGCTCATGGGTGGGAAGAACAGATATTGTTAAAATTCTATACTACCCAAAGCAGTCTACACATTTAATGCCATCAAATAACAATACAATTTTTCACAGGGCTAGAAAAAAAATCTTAAAATTTGGACAGGACTACAAAAGACCTCAAATAGCCAAAGCAATCTTGAGAATGAAAAACAAAACTGGAGGCATCACAATTCCAAACTTAAAGTTATATTACAAAGCATAAATAATTAAAACAGTATGGTACTAGCACAAAAATAGACACATAGATCAAAAGAACAAAAAAGAGAATCCAGAAATAAACCTACAATTATATGGTCAATTAATCTTCAGCAAAGGAGGAATGAATACACAATGGGAAAAATACAGTCTTTTCAACAAATGGTGCTGGGAAAACCGGACAGCCACATGCAAAAGAATGAAACTGGACCACTTTTCACTATACACAAAATAAACTCAAAATGGATTAAGGAGTTATATAAGAGACCTGAAAGGATAAAAATTCTTGAAGTGAGCACAGGAAGCTAGCCACTGCAACATTATTCTAGATATGTTTCCTGATGCAAGGGAAATACAACAAAAATAAACTATTGGGATCACATCAAAATAAAAAGTTTCTGCACAGTGAAGGGAACAATCAACAAAATCAAAAGACAACCTACTAAATGGGAGATGAGCTTTGCAAGTGACATCTTTAATAAAGAATTAGTATCAAAAATGTATAAAGAACTGATAGAACTCAATACCCAGAACCTAAACAATCCAATTAAAAAACAGGCAGAAGACCTGAACTGACATTTCCTTGAAAAAGACATACAAATGGTCAAAAGATACATGAAAAGATGCTCACCATCACTCCTCATCAGGAAAATACAAATCAAAACTACAATGAGATATCACCTCATACCTGTTAGAACGACTAAAATCAACAATACAAGAAACAAGAAGTGCTAGCAAGAAGGTGGAGGAAAAGAAATCCTCTTGCACTGTTGGTGGGAATGCAGACTGGTGCAGCCAGTATGGAAAACATATGGAGGTTCTTCAAAAAATTAAAAATAGAACTACCTTATGATCCAGGAATCACACTACTGGGTATATATATATGCCCAAAATACAAAAATACTAATTCAAAGGGATACATGCACCTCTATGTTTAGTGCCATATTATTTACAATAGCCAAATATGGAAGGAGTCCAAGTGTCCATCAATAGATGAATGGATAAAGCAAATGTGGTATATACATAAAAAGGAATATTGTTCAGCCATAGAAAAGAATGAAATCTTTCCATTTTCAATGACATGGATGGAGCTAGACAGTATAAAGCCAAGCCATGTAAGTCAGTCAGAGAAAGACAAATACTATATGATCTCACTCATATATATAATTTAAGAAACAAAACAAATGAGCAAAGGAAAAAAAAGGAGAGAGACAAACCAAGAAATGGACTTTTTTTTAAACTTTATTTATTTTGAGAGCAAGCAAGCAAGCAGGGAAAGGGCAGAGAGAGAGGGAGAGGGGAGAATTCCATGCAGGCTCCATGTTCAGCGTAGAGCCTGACAGGGGGCTCGATCTTACGACTGTGAGATCAGGACCTGAGGCAAAATCAAGAGTTAGATGCTTAACTGACTGAGCCACCCAGGTGCCCCAAGATATAGATTCTTAAGTATAGAGAGTAAATTGATGGTTATCAGAGGGGAGGTTGGTGGGGAGATGAGGGAAATAGTGGATGGGGATTATAAAACACACTTATCAAGATGAGAAAAAAACATAAAATCAAATGAAAAATAAGTAAAAATAAAAAATTGTGCCTTGAAAACAAACACAAACAAATAAAATATTTAAACAAAGAAATGTCTTTATTTTGTTCGTATACTGGTGAATTTCAGTTTGACATTGACTTCCATTCATACAACTTTCAGATCACTGAAGATAGTGTACCTCTTCTGCCTTCTGTTGTTTTTAAGACACCAGCTGTTAGGATATTGCAACTTCATTGGTAATGTGCCTCCTTTTTTTCTCAGTAAAATTTTTGTTTTCTGCTGTATAAAGTTTTACTCTGATAAGTAGCTCTGGGTTTTTTTTTTTTTTTTTAATTTATCCTGCTCATGATTCAATTTCTTGAATCTGTTGATGATGTTTTTCATTCAGTTCAGAAAAAATTTTCAGTCATTATCTTACTGGATATTGCCATTGCCACATTCTGTTTAGACATAATTAAACCTTCTCTTTTTCCATATATTTTTATTTCCTAATTTTTTTCATCTATTGGTTTCCCTGAACTGGATTCTAGATAATGTTTTCTCACATATTTCTGAGTTCATTATTTCTTCAACTTTGTCTGATCTACAGGTATACTTGTATTATAGATTTTTATTTAAATTATTTAATTTTTCATTTCTAAAATTTATATTTAGTTTTCTAAAATCTGCTGTCTCTTGCAGATATTTCCAAGACAGCTTTTATTTCTTAAAGTAAGCATATTTATTTTATAATAAATGCCTAATAAAAATAAATATAAATTAATTATTTGTTTTGTGATGTCTATTGTTTCTATTGGTTTGACTCATGGTATCTTATTATTTTTATAAATAAAAATTCATTTTTCCAGAGATGATATGTTTACAATTCTGCCAGGTATGTAGAGATGCTCTCAGATTGGGATCAGATAGTTTTCTGAATTACATTCTGAATTTATGATTGTTTCAGAAAAAAATTTTATCCATCCCTCTTTATTTCCCCACATGTAAGTTCTATACATTCTGTTAGCCTTGTAATTCTTTCCTTTTCTATCTAAGTTTACTCCTTTACCCCAATATCATAAAACTCATATAAGTGCTTCTTTGCCCAAAAGGGTTTCTGTACTTTAAGTTTTAACAATTTTTACCTTTTGTTTTCTATGTACTTTCCGTTAGCACCTTTCCTAACGTCCAGGAATCATACACAATGAGAGGATTCTCAATGTATATACAAGATTTACTAACCATAGGTGGCTTTCAATGTATTTCAATAAGTTGGAAAAATAGATTATTAAAACACTGCCTATCTTTTTTGAAAAATGCAAATTAAATATACCTTGCTTGGTGGAGAGAGAATTAAATTACAAATCAGGAAAACTGGTCATCCTCACTTCAAATCTTAGTTTCTTCAATTATGAAGTGGGAATAACACGTGTCTTGCCAAATGTGAGGCAAACTTGTGAATTTGTTTGTGTCATAAATAAGAAACTGCTATCAATTTCTTGTTTCTGGTGGATACAAACCTTAAGAAATGGCAATTTTTATTTTTGAGCCAAGGTGTATGTGATTTCAAGACATTTTTCTCTCTCTGTAATAGAAAATTGCATGCTTCCTGGAATAAAGTTTTTTTGTGCTGATTCACATAATACCTCTCCTGAAATCATAGCCACAACCAGGCAAATGGGACACATTATTATAGTTCTAAAATATTTTAAGTTAGTGTTTTTTAAAACTACTCTATAGTTGATAAGCAATAAGTACACACTCATGGTTAGTGACAGTATTCCATGAAGCCAATCAAGAAGGTGGAAGAAAGTTCACAGTTCATTTCTTTCTTAAATGGTGAAATTAAAGTTTTTCTATGTCACGAACTCTGAGGGTTTTTGAGATTTGATCATACTTTCAGGTAGCATGTTTTATGAATGTTGGCAGAAGATGGAAGACTTCTAGGTCAGGGAAAAAGGGCTTTATTATTCAGAGCATAGGAAGCAGCATGAGTACTGGCATATTTGTGGTGGTTCGTTTTGCCCCTGAATTTCCACAAGGGTGCAATGAAGGAAGTCCAGATAGATGCTAAGCTCATGGTAGAGCTGAGACATCCTACGCCTGGGGAGCTTAAGTATGTTATATTGGGTTACAAATTAGCTGCTTTTTGTACTGATGAGAAAACATTACCTCTGTTATATTGGACAGCAAGAAAATCTGCCCTTTGCTTCAGAGGAGACTATCTTTATCTCTTAAGGATGTTTGGTATACAAATATTTTTGAAAAGATGGTCTGGAACAAAAGGGTAATTAGTGCCACAGTTGAGATATTCAGATATTCAGAGTCCCACTACACTACCACCAGGTCAATTTTGAATATGAAACCAGTGAAACCGCTCCTTTCCTTCTATTAGAATTCAGGAACCCCAAGAAATAGTTAATCTAACCAAAATATTATGTGTCTATGATTCTGAGTGTTTGATTTGTTTTTCTCTTTATAAAATTGTTTTCTTAATTTGAAAAACAAACTAAGCCAAACCATTTACATTTGAGTTTAAAAGGAGAAAACAAAAAAGGAAAAGAATAGAAAATCAACAATTTCTACTATCTTCAGGTCAAAATACGTTGTTTTATAATTCTTTTGTAGGCAGAAACATAAGTAAGATTATTATAAGAATTATAATCAGATTGTAAGATTATTTGAGTTTTTCAGTGAGCATAGATAAGAAGTATGCTTTAAATAGTCACAATTGACTTATTCTCCAAATGTGTGAAAAGGCTATTATTTAGAAGGTATTTCCCATAATAAAATACAGCACTATAGAATACTGTGGTTTCTGACCAATTCATACATAATTTTTATGGCAAGGATGCTTATTGTGTTTTTCCATAATTTAACATCTGAATTGGTTTAGTAGAAATTTACAAATTCCTCTGAGACCAAATATGGAAAATTTTATTTCAAAATTATTCCTTATTTTCCAAAAGTTATCCACAAGAGAAAAAGAAATTTTGTGTTATTTATTACAGCTGGTATATTAAGAACATTTTAAAATGTCATTCATTTCCATATTCAGAAATATGACATTAAGAAGTATTTTGTGGGAAAGTATGGCTTCCTGATGAAATGGAAACACTGTGGGCTTTGGAGTCAGCCAAATGTAGGTTCAAATTCATACAACTCTTACATAAGCTCAAAACCTTAGTTTCACTCTCCAAGAAATGGGGATTATTACATTTTTCTTACAGGGATATTGTACAGATACATAAAGTCCCTAGAGAGCATTCTGGTTGTTGAACAAATAGCAATCTCTTTTCTCCTAAGGCAGCTGTTTTAAAATATGAAGATTATATCTTAGACACTAATTCCTTGGGTATAGATATTTACTAGAACTCTTTATCATATTGTCTAATTACTAGTTTAAGGATAGGGAATCAGTCTTTATGTATTTACTTAGCTATACTCAGAGATAAACTCACAAATGAAAATGTATTTCTGTCATAATAAAAAGAAACAATCACTTTCTTTCTCTCAAATGAGAAAACTGAGATTCAGAAAAGTTAAGTGATTTACTCAGGATGCAACAGCAAGTTAGTGACAAATCAGGAACCTTCTTCTAAGTCTTTTACTTGTGCCCTTTTCACTGTATTGTGAATACCAACGCAACTGGTGCGTTTTGAGTTGTTTGAGGCCACAGCTAGAGTGTTTTCTATGTTCACAAATGTCAAGAACACTCATTAATAAATATCCTTACGGGGGCACCTGGATGGCTCAGTCGGTTGAGCGTCCGGCTTTGGCTCAGGTCATGATCTCGCGGTTTGTGGGTTCAAGCCCCCATCCGGCTCTGTGCTGACAGCTAGCTCAGAGCCTGAAGCCTGCTTAGGATTCTGTATCTCCCTCTTTCTCACCCTCCCCTGCTCACGGCTCTCTCTCTTTCTCAAAAATAAACATTAGAAAAAAAAATTA
Source organism: Cryptoprocta ferox (assembly GCA_028646485.1). Lineage (NCBI taxonomy): Eukaryota > Metazoa > Chordata > Mammalia > Carnivora > Eupleridae > Cryptoprocta > Cryptoprocta ferox. Next base: position 32,437,188 of record CM053571.1, read on the forward strand.
ATCCTTTTGAGTTGTAAAGCCAGAAGACAGAAAGAATTTCTTAAGTCTCCACAGAAAAAAATGCAGGTACTTTAGGTTGAGTCCTGAGATCTCAGGTTTATGATATTAGGTAACAATCCAAAATAGAGTATGCTGTCTTTGGAATTTAACAGCTAATTGTGTAGATAATGAATAACAACAGTAGATGAGGTTCAATAGCTTTTTCTTTAATTTTATGTTTAATCCACCTATTGTGTTTAAATCAATTATAGTTAATTTTTATGACTTTATCAGTCATATTTCATCTAGAATTTCTATCCAGTTTTTTCAAAGCTTCCTAATTTTACTAGACTTTTGTTGATTCATTATATTTTCAAATTCATTTTTATGTACATAAATACCCAATGTGTTATGTATTTCATCAAATTAAGGATGACTATTCTCTTTTTTTTAATTTAATTTTTAACATTTATTTATTTTTGAGACAGAGAGAGACAGAGCATGAGCAGGGGCAGAGTAGAGAGACTGGGAGACACAGAATCTGAAGCAGGCTCCAGGCTCTGAGCTGTCAGCACAAAGCCTGACACGGGGCTTAAACTCATGAACAGTGAGATCATGGACTGAGTCACTCAGGTGCCTCAAAGATGACTATTCTTAAATTCTGTATCTGATAAAACTACTACCTGCATGATTCAATGGACTGATTTTGTAGTTTGTTTTTTTTTTCTGTTTATTCTCACTCTAGTGACTTGTTTTCCAAGTTATTTTGTTATTGTTTTTTTATTTTGTTATTGTTTTGGTTAGTTTATGTTATTTAGATCTATACTAATGAAAAGTTTTGGAGCTGCGAGTTTAAACTATCAGACTCAAAAAGATTTTTGACTGCTTCTGCCAGTTTCTAGAGGGTACGTTCCCCCTCACCCTGAGAGATAACTCTTAAGCTTGCTACACCTATATATTTGTTTTCTTTACTTTTATAATTTTAACACTTATTTTTTATTTTATTTTAATTTAAATTATATTTAAGGTGTACAACCTGATTTGATGTACATATATGAAGTGAAATGATTACTACAGACAAGTTATTTAACTTACCATACTTCATATAGTTACCATTTTTTATGTGTGTGATGAGAGCACTTGAAATCTACTCTCTTAGCAAATTTTCTGTACTCAGTGTGGTATTATTAACTATAGTTATCATGCTGTACATTAGATCTCTAGAGTTATTCATCCTTATATTCATGTTTTCTTGTCATTTCTGATTTTCAGAAATTCTCTACTTTTGTAGCCAGCTTAAACTTTATTTAAAAATACTATTGGAGGATTGATGTTATTTAACTTCAAGACTGACTATAAAGCTACAATAAGCAAAACAGTGTGGTATTGGTGAAAGAACAGACATATCAATGGAAGAGAATAGACAGCCCAGAAATAGAACGCACACAATACAGTCAACTGGTCTTTGATAAAGAAGCAAAGACACACGATGGAGAAAAAATAAGACTTTTCAACTATTGTTACTAGAACAACTAGACATCCACATGCAAAAAAAGAGAGACAGAGATGTGGTGCCTGGGTGGCTCAGTTGGTTAAGTGGCTGACTTCAGCTCAGGTGATGATCTCACAGTTCGTGAGTTCAAGCCCCGCATCAGGCTCTGCACTGAAACTCAGAGCCTGGAGCCTACTTCAGATTCTGTGTCTATCTCTCTTTCTGCCCCTGCCTCCCATTCACGCTCTGTCTCTCTTCCTCTCTCTCTCTCAAAAATAAACAAACATTAAAAAATTAAAAAAAAAAGAGAGATAGAGACAGAGAGAGAATCTTAACACAGACCTCACACCTTCATAAAAATTAACTCAAAAAACAGATGCCTGGCTGGCTCATTCAGTTGAGTGTCCAACTCTTGATTTCACCTCAGGTCATTGCCCCAGAGTCATGGGATTGAGCCCTGCATCGGGCTCCATGCTGAGAATGAAGCCTGCCTAAGATTCTCTCTCCTTCTCTCTCTCTCTCTCTCCATCAGTGCCCCTAACCCCTGCTCATGCTCTCAGTCTCTCTCTAAAATAAGACATTTAAAAATTAACTATAAATGGATCACAGACCTAAATGCAAAACTAAAAATTCAAAAAATTCAAGGAGATAACAGACTAAAAAGTCTAGATGATCTTGGGTTTGGTGATGACTGTTCAGATAAAACATAATATAGAAAATAAATAATTAAAAACTTCTGCTTTGTGAAAGACACTGCCAAAAGCTTGAGAAGACAAGCCACAGATGAGGAGAAGATATTTGCAAAAGACACATCTGATAACAGACTGGTACCTGAAATACAAAAAGAACTCCTAAAAACTCAACAATAAGAAAACGAACAACCTCATTTAAAAGATGGGCACACATTTAAAACATTGAGATACTACTATATTCCTATTAGAATGGCCAAAATCCAGAACACTGACAACACCAAAGCCTGGTGACCATGTGTAGCAACAGAACTTTAAGTCATTGCTGATGGGAATGCAAAATGGCAGACACTTTGGAAGACAGTTTGGCAGTTTCCTCCAAAGCTAAAAAACTCTTACCATATGATACAGCAATTACTCTCCTTGGCATTTACTCTAAAAGTTGAAAACTTATGTTTACACAAAAATGTGCACATGCATGTTTACACCAGCTTGATAATTGTCAAAACTTGGAAGCAACCAAGATGTCCTTTAGTAGGTAAATGGCATGCGTTGTGTATGTTTCCAATTATGTAACGTTCTGGAAAAGGCAAAACTATAAAGTAAAAAGATCAGTAGTTGTCTGAAGTTAAGGCATAGGGATAAACAGGTGGAGCACAGAGGATTTTGGGAGCTGTGAAACTATCCTGTAGGATATCTTAATGATGGCTACATGTAAAAATACAGATTTTTTCGTATCTACATTTCATGCTTTCTGAGGCCAGAGAGTATTGAAACCATACTCGGATAATTCTCAATAACTTGAAACCATAAGCATAAAATTGTTACCTTGCTTTTCATTATTTTTCTTTATTCTTCAATTACTTCCTACTTTACTCATCTTTGATTTTCCCCACCTTTACTTCAACTGTCTCTATTCTATATTTTTCTCAGCGCTCATATTATGCCAAAAATACAGCAAACATCTCTGGCAACAGTGAAAGAAGCTCAGATACAGCCTATAAAGGCACTTCTTGGAGGGGTCATTCCATTCAAAGCATAAATGTCAGAACTGTCAGGAGAGTGCTGATATCCAGTGTGTCCTCTCACTGCTACTGAATCTAGTCATATGCTTTTTCTTAGCTGCATCTGTAGGGCCCAAGCTAGCTATTCTAGGATACGAGTTGCTTTACTAACCCTAACTAATCCCTGGCTGAGGGAATGCCTTTGAATTAGTTGTCGGTTTATCTTTTACTGAGATTTTGCTTATTTTTTTTTAAGTTTATTTATTTTGAGAGAGGTGGAGGAAGAGGCAGGGAGGGAGAGAAAGAATCCCAAGCAGGGTCCGGAATGTCAGCAGAGAGCCCGGCGTGGGGCTTGATTTCATGAACTGTTAGGTTATGACCTGAGTCAAAATCAAGAGACAGAAGCTCACATGATCGTGCCACCCGAGAGCCCTGAGATTTTCTTATTTTAACTTAATCTTTCAATTTCACAAATTTTGTGCCTGTGCTTGCTTGGATTTGAGAAACTCCACCTTGTTCTGTCTCTATTACTTAAGGCATCAGCTCAGAATAAGGTTTGCAGAATATGGGGCTTCCTGTGCTGAGCCTTATTTCTTCATATATAAACTTTGGGGGTCACAATAATTGCTTTACTCTCAGAGTTGAACCATATTTTTAAAAATGATGCATGATAGGTATGATAGTAACAATTTTTAAGCTTTATGCCATGGGCACTGACAATCAGTCAGAGAGGAACTGACTTTGAACTGGAGCAGATTTACAGGAGAGTCCCTATTATGCAGGACATTAATCCTGTAGTTACCATCATAGACATGAGAGAGGATTTCCAGGGAAGCAGCTAAAGTTGCCATAGTGGGTGGGGTGGCAGTCGTGGGAAGAGGCTCAAGGAAGTAGCTATTTACCAATCAGATAAGAATGTATTTCAGTATTTTAACCACTGTTTCAGTCACACTTGCATATGCCAGTCTGTCAGCTCTATTAAAATGCTCTCCAAATTTGGGGCGCCTGAGTGGCTCAGTCGGTTGAGCATCCAGAGCTCACGGTTCACGGGCTCGCTGCTGTCAGTGTGGAGGCTACTTCTGATCTTCTGTCCCCCTCTTTTCCCCCTCCCCTGCTCTCATGCTCTGTCTCTCTCTCTCTCAAAAATAAGCATTTAAAAAAATAATAAAATAATAAAATCAAATGCTTTCCAAATTTTAGAGTACTATATTATTTCATAGTATGTATGATGCTTGGATCTTGATCTTGCTGGACAATGACAATTGAAGGCATTCACATCTGGTGTCACCTACTACCTGGCTTATAGCAACTTCTAAGCTTCCATTTACTACAAGGTGCATTCTGAGTTCAGAGATGTTAAAATGTGGGAAAAAATGCATATCTTGGAATAAATGAAATACTGAATAAGTTATTATTTTTATTAGAATACTGTATTCTATATATGAAATGTAATTATCCATAATTGTCAATCTTGGATCATTAAATTAGCCTACCCAGAACAAGAATTATGCCACATGATTTTTGATTACTATTGTAATATAAACTTGGTATATTTTATTTGAATTGCTTAATTTTTTTATTGAGTGTCTACTATTGCCAGGCATTATTCTAAGATCTGATATCCTAGCAGTGAACCAATAGAGTCCTGAACTTCAGCAGCATACAGAATAAGGACATTTTAATTACAGTTGTTAAATATACACTTCCACATGTGATAAGCACTAAGAACAAGTAGTAAGTCCTAGTTTCAATGGGAATATATAACAAGGGAATTATTCTTTGGTAAAGTCTAATCAGGTACACTGTTTTTATACTGTGCTTTGAAAAGCCTAAGAGGCTTTTCAAATGCATCTCAGTGGCTGGCTGCTATGGGAAGTCACCAAGAGATCAGACCCACTTCCTAAACCAGAGCAGATGTACTCTTAGCTGTTTTACACACTATATTGAATTTTGGGTAATATTTCATTTGAAGAAAGAAGTTTTCTGCTAAAGTATAAAGTTTGAAAACCATAGTGGTGGACAAAGCACTAATCTCAGCATGAAAATGTTTAAATTAAATTTCCAACTCTACTGCCCATTTATAATTTGACTTCAAATAACCAAGCCATGTCTAAACACATGACTGACAAACAAATGATTCCGAATGATTCTGATCCGAAGCTTTCAGTTAAACTGTGAAGAAAGCTATGCAAATTATTCTATTTGGGCTGCTGTGCAAGGAACCGCCTTCATCCCTTGCTGTGATTATAAGGATTCTGAAACTATCCTGTATCCATTATGTGTAGGGATATTCATGTTTTTCCTCTTCTTTGGGGAGCATATAAAAAAAGAATATCACCATAATAATAATGATTACAATATGTGCTGAGAGTTGTGACATGCCTTTCACATTACATTAATCTTCATTTAATCTTTATAAAACTCTTGAGTGATGCTCCCCAATTTCAAAGTGAAAAAAGGAGATTCAGATAATTAAGTAGTTTGCTCACAGTGACAATGGTGAAACTATAACTTAAAGTCAGTGGTCTGTCTTCTCTAACCCTTCTTCTCATTGCGCTCTGCCGTGTTACCTCTGTACATCAATTTTCTATACCCTATTTATGGTTAGATTAGAGAGTTGGGGGATGAGAAGCAGTGTGTAATTCTCTGAGCTGGGCAAAGGCACAGATGTAAAAACGAAAATAATAAATCTGCTTGAAAATAAATGAGCATTTGTTCTAAAAGCATTTGTTCTAAATACGTCACACAGACTTCTACTTATTTGAAAAAAAAAAGATGTTTGCATATTTCATCAGTTGTGAAACACTACCATTAAAGTGCTCAGGTGTATATACACAAAATAATAGTTATATATCATGAACTATTTTGCACCAACTTCCCCTTATGTAACTCAGAATAAGGGGGCTGACTTGCAGGCAGATCAACCTTCCTGGCTAAGAACCAGGAGTTACGCTTGTTACATAGAACTCTCAAGAGTACCCTGCAATCAGAGGTCACAATCGAGGCAACAGAAGCAATGTCACCATATCAGAGAATGGGCCAATTCAGATCTGCTCCTTGACAGTCACTGAGGTCAAGGCTTGCGGCAAATAATTGTATTAAACAGGAATATTTTCTGCACACTTTTAGAATTGTCATCTGAACAAACAAGTCCAGGTCATCTGTAGGTTAAATCTGAATTCTTTTTCCTGGTACTTAGAGCTTACTTTCTAGTCTTAATCCCTTACAGTTTTTAAATTTATCACTGTAATTTTCTTTAGATCAAGTAAATGCTTAATAATTTTTTTTTGTTTTCTGACCTTAACAACAACAAACCTTCATTTAAATGCATGAATTTGTCATTTAATTCTATTTTATTATTTGCTCTAAACTGTAATTTTAAAATTCTGACTATAATGATAATAAATTTAAATTTCATACTGTTAATGCATAAAGTGCTTTATACTTAAATAACAAGGAAAATAGTCTCATATTCAAATTAAATAATCTCAAATTTTGTCAGGTAATTGCCATTTATATACCATTGCATATACCTTACATAAAAGCAAGTCAATTCAGAATAGTAATTTAGGATAAAAGATGTAAAAGTTACATATTGTATTTAATATATAACAAAAGGTATATTTATAAATAAGTAGCTAAAACATGCATTTAAATCAAATATGGAAAATAAAAAATATATGGAAAGAGTTACATTCAGGTTTATATGAGATACATACTGTATAATATTAGCTCACATTTTCCTTACAGCAATTTGGAGCTTAAGAATTTTTACTACCACATTTTAAGAAATCTCAAATCACACTCGCAAATTTACTTTATTTTTAATTTTAGCCCATGTTTTTAACTTAAGAAATGTTTAAAACATCTTTAATCATGCTACCATTTTAGTTATTGCTTAATTTAAATAAAAGCCCTTGGGAGATTATTTTTACTATAAGTGTCACTTCTCTACATATTTTCCACAAATCATGCCTGAAAAACCATACATTCTTGGGCTCTCTTTTGTTCATATATATTCCAAGAAGTAAGAAAATCAAGGGCTTGATGCTTGGATTTATTTTATATTAATTTATATTTCACTCTTGAAAATTCTAATATTTAGTATTTAAATTACACATACACACACAATGTGTACAAACATACACACAACTGCATGACATGGTTCCAGATAAAATATACAATAAACCAAATTATAAAACCAAAAGACTGAAATTGGCAATAGTTCAACATTCAACTGAATAAGAGTGAAATTCTGTTTTTTCATGGGTGTATAATCAGTATATTAACAATAGAAAAGCATGCTCCTTAAGAACAATATGGCACATCACATTCTAAACAAGGTCTAGGATGATACTTTTCTCATGACTTAATCAGCCCTATAGCATTAGTTGCTTAATTTATAAGGATTCTTTAGAATGTGTGAGATCAAAACTTAGAATTTATATTGTCTGATAATTTGCATGATCCCTGGGAAAAGTGTAAATCTCAGCTTAAGTGGCTCAGACTAAGTGTCAATTTCAGAGGCTTTTCCCAATATTTACTTTTTAAAAATCATATTTTAAAGTTTAGTTCTAATATATTTTTAATTCATAAGTTTATTAACTATACAAGGAGAAAAAGTATCAAATGTGTGTTAAACATTAAAACTGTTATTTTAAGGAAACACTTCTTGACCTCATTAAAATAATTAACGTTTCATAACATTATATTTCACATCCAAGTTATGGAAAAGCAAAAAAAAATTATCAAAACAAACTATAGTCAATTACATTTTCAGATCAGCAAAATGCACTTGTAAGAGTCTTCCTTCCCCTAATCCAATTGCCAAAGGCATTTTAGCAGCTCAAATAGGTGGGTAGAAACATTCCTGCCATACTTTCTGAAATGTACTTAGTTTTTTTGTTGTTATTCTTTTATGATTTTCTTCTTTCTGTAGTTTTAAATCCTTATAAAAACAGAAGATTACATTCATCCACACACACACACACACACACACACACACGCATACATATACACATCTAATTGGAGTTAATTTGTAATATCACCATTCTCAAACTATTCCAGCAAGTTACTCAAATATTATTATTTGTATTTTATTTACTTAATTACTCATTTTATAATCTGAACACTTTAAAGGAATAGAAATTAGAAATTATACTATAATAATTTAGAGACAGCTGGTGATTTTCCATCATATTGAACAATAAAAATGATTTTGATCATTTTAAACGTGATGAACAAGTAGAAGGTAATACATTTCATTTTGATTCTTTCATATTTAAGATATATAATTCTACTTTAAAAGGAAGAATTTTAGGCAAACAGTCTTCTACTTCTTTAGTTCTATGGCATTTGACTTGTTTCTAAAATTATCTGAGTTTCGCACTCTAAGACCTGGGTCACAACCTTATTTAGGGACAGGAAATAGTTATCAGGTCACTGAGTGGTCAAATGAAAAAGGATTTGAAATGCTTCAGCACTTAGGACTCTATTCATTGAAATGATTGACTCCTATGTTGTTTAAAGGTTGAAGTTTCTTTACTGGAATTAGTCAGCTTATGCCTATATGATTACAGCAATATTAAGAAAAATCTACAGAGTATAAACAGAAAGATTATAAGAATGCACATGAACAACCTTATACATCTGCAAAAAGGGAATAGTCTTTAGGATATCCATAATATGCACAGATATTTTACTTAACAACTTATCTGAGTCCAGGGCTAATATAACTCTCTTGGCAGTAGGGTGTAAAGCAAAGGGAACATAAAAGTTATTCCTCTATGTTATATTTCTTTTAAAGGACACTTAAAACTTGCCGTCTAAGCTTGCAGCACATTTTACTATCATGCAGATAAAATTGTGTAGTTATTCCTGTGTAGTAATCATTAAACGAAGCCTGCATAAATACATGTTTTTATATTCACCTGATATTATTTCAAGTGAATACAATCTATCTCTGATGATGGAAATAGGCAAAATAAGGGGAAGTTGGTGCAAAATGAGTAAATACTGGATTTGAGTTATTTAGCACTAGATCAGTTTCCCTGGAGTCCATGATCATTACTGGAAATCAAAATTATCATTTTGCACAGTTTCCAAGGCATGTAGTATTGGGGATTTTAAGCAAAGAGGAGCTTGTGGCTGGAAAAAAAAATCTACTTTAAAAATGGATGAAAAGTGGGAGAAGAGAATGAAGCCAAGGTATTGCTTGAAAAACTCACTTTCCCAATGTTTGGAAGCCCAAGAATGGGACATTATTAAAATTGTACCAAATAAAGGTATTCCATATTTATATAACTTTTATATATATTATTACTAAAACTAATGAAGTCGATGTTTTCTTCCACAAATGTTAAAGGAAGCAATCCTATCACTGACAGACAGAAAGTTGGAAAATTAGGCACAGATTTTATTTTTAAGTTTTATTTTATAATAAGAAACTGGGCTATTAAAACTATGTAACCAAAGCTGGAGTGCGTGCACTGGAAGGCCCCTGCAGTCTTTTACAACTTTTCAGAGGCCTCGGTGGTGAACTGGGTTTGCACTCAGCCAGCAGAGCAGCTCTGACCCATGGAGAGCACTCCTTCAGATCAACACTGCCTCAGGCCTTTCTGCTTTCTCCAAGAAGTCTTACATTTCAGGCATCAAGTTGAATTTCTTCTGGAGATGATTAACCCAAACCCATGACAGATTTTTTCCAAGATATCCAACCCCTTATGTTTATTTTATCCTGGCTCTTTTTTGGATGTACTGGACACAAGTAACTTACTCATTTTACATGTTAAAGGGCTGGTGGAGAGCCATTAATTCCCTTAAAAAATGAGAAAATACTTCAGTTTGCCGGGCTCTATTGTGAGAACTCATGTTAAAGACACGATTTAAAATTTTAAGAAAGGTGTTTCTCCTCTACTATAGAATTTTTAAAAGCATTTCATCACATCCCAAGATAGGGATCTTAGACTTTTTGGGAAATGCATTCTCGTGGTGTATTAAAAAACACAATGTTAGAAGGATCAGTTACTGTTTCCATAAGCCCGTTTGTAGGGGGTTCCAACTAACCTAAATCTTGGCACACACAATTTTAGCTAATAGTCAAATAAAAATATATAAAAGGGTCTATTCTCTTTCTTATATACCAACCCCTGTCATTGTTTCTATTTCTACATTTTCTTATTATTATGGGTGAGATGAGTTGTTGGAAAATAATTCAGGTGTTTTTATGTACTTCTCAAAGTAAAACATTTTAAACTCAGATGATTGGACTACTTTTTTGGAGATGACTATTAGTATTTTTTAAACAAGAACACTTTTTCCTTTTTGAAGAAACAGTGCAAAAGGGTAAGATTTTTATAGATTTTTTGGAGAACACATTCAAATCTCTTAGGATCTAAGATTCCAAATGCAATGGCATTTTTATTATGAACATTCAAGTTACTATTAAAATATTTTAAATATTGAAATATTCAAATGTATAAATTATTAACACGTAACCATAGCAAGAGAAAAAGTTTATGTAATTAGTATATTAATTAGTATATTTAAACATTTATGTTCCTAAAATTAACAGAAATATATCAAAGGAAAAAAACACATAAAGTTAAATTTAAGGGATATAGTGTCTATTAAGACAAGCAATTTAAGGAAAAATGTATAAATTCCAATTTAACATTGCATGCCAAAAATAAGAACTTCTTTTATCAATGGAAGTTTGTGTATATGCACATGTACAGATACATGAGAATGGAAACAAGCACAACATGAAATTGGAAAGCAGCTTCAAGGTATACACCAGCACAAACACAAATAAGTCAATTTAAACATAAGCACGTCATTTACAAGTGGCGATTCTGAGAGACCTGAAACTTTGACCTTGATATAAACTTTGAGTTCAGCATTTGGGTGATGATCACATACTGGCTCCATGATAAGTAGGTTTTAATTTCTTAAAATTAAGACTAAATATTAATTATGATAGTAATTTATTTAATTAATCTGTAAATAGTACTTGATATAATCTTTTCTCTTTAAATAGGAAAATCTCATATACAACTTAAGGTCACTGATGCAAAGAATCACAGGATATATTTTAGTAAGCTTCAAGGGATAATTTTATTTCTGTAAAATGTTGATAATACCTCAAAACTGTTAAAAATTATAAATCTTAGAATCATAAGAATTATAGAAAATCAATTCACTGCCCCAGCTCAGCAATTCTGAAAGTGTTAGTTTCTTCCATTCTTGAATAAAATTGCAAAATAAATTTTATCTTTACAAAACATATATCAATATCTGAATCAAAATATTTTATCTCTAAGTGGGGGATAAAAACTAAGTTAATTTTTATAATTAGATTTATTACTGGAATGTTTAAAGATATCAGTTTTCTTCTTTAATTCATGCTTCAATGGGCTACCTAAGTTCAAGACCTTATACAGAGTGAAGAAAAGAAATGACAAGAGATAGCATATACATTGGGGGTGGGAGGTTAATGCCAGAAGTGTGACTGATTGATTGATTGACATCACTTTTAAAAGTCTGGATTAAGGCTGCCTATCAAATTTGTCCAGCTAAAATTTAGAGTAGAATGAATCATTGACCAGAATCTGTATCTTGTCTATTCATTCAAGTATATGCATTTACCTTCATCTGGAAAATCCCTCTCCACGTAAAAATGATCAGCTAAGAAGAATAATAAATTTCCCCTACACACATACACCATATTTTAAATATAATGTTTCAAAATCTATCCGGTTACTATAATTGAATTCTAAATTGTACAAATTTCAGAGTAAATGGCTACTGTTCCTGATAATAGCAACAGTTAAAATGCATTGAGCTTACAATGCATTAGGTACTATTCCCAGCATTTTATATATACTGATCAATTTACTTGACCCTGAGGCCTATGCATTATTTCACATCATTATGCCAATTTCATCAATGAGGAAAGAGATACAGAAGGGTTAAGTGTATGACAAAGTCAAACCTCTGGCAAGGGGTGGAGCTGGGAGTTAAACCCAGGTAGTCGGCTCCATACCTTACTCTCTTATCCATCCATTAGGTTGAGTATCCTTTTATAATTAAAATAATGACTTCGAAAAATCTTGGAGAAGATACATGGGAAACACATGGGACCCCACAATTCTATTAAACTACTCTAAAATCTCGGTGGAAAATAGAAAATATTTAGTTTTCTAGAGACATAAAAACATACCTTGTCTTAAATATATTACTCATCTCTATCCTTCCATAAAATGTTTAAAAAAATTTGAAGCTTTAAAACGAAGGAATATTGTTTATAGTGATGAAATTATTCAAGATCCAAACCCTCACAGCTGGTGAAGCTTAAGTAGGAAATGATTAAATGAATTCCAAAGTTTGTTAAATAGACCCAAAGGGTGGCTGAGACAGTGGGACCTAAAGCTTGAATGTGAACACTGAATGAGTTGTAAGTTTAAGTTGGGAACAGGCCAATATCTGACTTTGAGTAATAGCAATTGGCAGGAAGAGTGTTTCTGAGAATCCAAAGATATTTTTTTTAAGTCAGAACTGTTTATTAATTCAACAAATACTTATTGAGGGCCTAGTATAGATGAATCTAATACTGTTGCTAGGCTTTGGGGATGGGATGAAACAGAAATATGACTAAGACTGGATCCATGACCTTGGAAAGATTTATAGTCAGGGGAGGAAATAGATAAAAACATATAGTTTTGGGAAAATATTAAATAAACATAGACAAAGACCTATGGGAGGTGGTATTAGGAATGATGTACAGATGAAATGACATTTATCTGAGTCATGAAGGTTAAGCAAAAGTCTGAAACTGGAAAGGTAAGAAAAAGCATTACAGATATCTAATATAGATATAGTATACAAAGTTCAATAGGTTAGAGAATATTTTGGTGAGTGGGGAGATGATACAAGGTAGTGCTGGAAAGGTAGGCTAGGAACTGTATGTAATGCACACTGTATGCTTAAGACTTTGGAATTCGTTCTAGAGGAAACAGAAAGGAATTACAAGATTTAAAACAGGGTTATGCTATATGCAGAATTATAGTTTAGAAAGACATTGCAGTACAAACATAGATGACAGCATTTATAATACTGAAAGAAGTGCAGATACTACAAAGCAGGCTATTACAGTATTTCAAAGTAGGAGACATTGCAGGCAGTGACTGATGTGAGGTGGTGCTTACATTCAGTGAGTAAGGAGAACAGAATTAAGATTGATTCTGAGTTTTCTAGGTTAAGTGAGTGAATAGCTAATGATTCTACTAACAGATGGAATAAAAAGTATCAAACAGGTAGAGAGAGTGGAATGAATACAATGCATTCATGTTAGATCTCCTGGGTTTGAAGTGCCTAGACAAATCAAAAGGGGAAGGATGGAGATAGACATTTAGTTATCTTAGTCTCTAAACATAAGGTATGTGAGAGGATTCGGCACTGTATCTTGATCTTTTCATCATGCCAGTGGTATAGGTCTGATTTGTACTTCCATGATGCTTGCTTTTGCATATATATGTATAAGCGTAATATCTGACAAAGTAAACATTGGCTATATGAATAAATAAATATTTGGGTTGAATAAACAATAAGATCAGAGACAAAATTCCATGGAATATTGATATTTAAGAAACAGGAATAGGCACAGACAATAACTAAAAAGGAGCAGCCAGATAAACAGGAGATTCAGGAGAGAGCAGGGATGAGCATGAAAAGGGAGAAGGGAAATTCTAGGTAGAGAAATTCCTGAAGAAAGGGCAAGTAGAATGAGGGCAGAAAAGAGTTTAACAATTAAGACGTTAAATGCTGATTATGGTAATGAATATAGTTTGAAGAGAATGATGGGAATGTGACCAGAGTGTACAGTCTGTGTAACTATATAAATGTACATGAGATGGTCAGTTTCAGTGTATTTGTCTCTCACTAGGCTGAGCCTCTGAAGCAGGAACTAATTTTTACTTGTGCTTCCAGTCTCAGGTATAATGAAAGGAAGCAGAAACTCAAAGAAAGAAATAAAAAATACAGAATGATTAGAAGGTGGGGAACAAAAGCCCTGATTAGACTGCCTAAGGATGTTGCTAAGGAAAAAGAGAGAGAGACGAGAGAGAGAGAGAGAGAGAGAGAGAGAGAGAGAGAGAGAGAGAGATGTAGCTTGAAGGGTAATAACTTGAAAAGGAGCATCACATTTTCAATGGCAGACCTGCAACTTGTTCATATGTTGATTTTAGGAAGGCCAAGAAAAAAAGACAGGAGATAACTAAACATGCAGAATATCATGGCATCAGGCAGAATAACATCCAAAGCAAGGAGGGAAATTTTAGCTTTGGGAAGGAAGTGGGGGACAATTTATTAAGAGAGAGAGCAAGTTACAGTGAAGTTTGTAACTGCTAATGGAAACAAAAATAATGACCACTGCCACATACTGAGTACTGTGCTCAGCAGTGATTTCACTCCTCACAACTACTCTATGGGATCAGTATTATTCTTCTCATTCAATAGGTCAGAAACAAGTTAAACATACTCATACCCTGTGGCCACTATTTCTTTGCTTTTCCCCTTACCCCTCCATGTCTACTGTGTTTCCCCTGGTCTAAGCTACCATCTCCATGCTAGACTACTGCAGGGACCTTATAACTGGTCTTACATTCACTCTTATTTCCTTTCGATCTGTTCTCTACAATGTTCCACAACCGCTACTTGAAGAACAAAACTGACCATTTCATTTTTTGCTTCCATTGACTGTTGTTCTTGGAATACCAAAGGCCAATTCTTCAACATGGACTAAAAGGAACGGACTAAAATTGCTCTGTTCCCTGCCAACTTCATCTCACTCCTTTTCTGGCCATACTAGCCTTCTTTCAATTCCTTAAATACCATAGGCTATCTTTGTCTTCAAAGTCTTTCAACAGGTCCATACACCTGTTATATACAGCTTTCCCTTTAGCCTAGTTCCTCCTACTTGAACTTCAAATTCAGTGTCACTTCTTACCTTATCTGATTGGGCTAGATTCATAATGAACTCCCTTTGCTTTTCCTCCATAGAATTTTTTTTCAGTTGTGTCATTATATACTTACATGAATTTTTATAAATACTCCCTGCTCCCACCTCTACCAGATAGTGAACTCTATTACCCATGGTCTGTGTTTATTTCATTCACCACTCTATCTTCATCTCCTTGCACAATGCCAAGCTCATGGTAGGTATTCAATAAATATGTGTTGGTAGATTAAATAGGGAATCTAAGGAATTAAGTCTTAGTTCCCACATTCTAAAGGCTAGATCATTCTAAAAGCTTCTAAACATTTTTATTCAATTTACCCTATGACTTATGTGGTATATATTATTTAATATAATTAATTACTGAGAAAATTTAGTATAGAAAGGTTAAGTATCTTCACCAAAATTACATAGGTTTGGGCTGCGATCCAAACTCAGTTCTATCTAATTCCTAGTGTATGTGTTTCTGCTGGGGTGGAGAAAGCATAAACAGAAGCAGATGAATTTAAGACTCATTAAAGAAAAACTAGGCAAATGATATGAAAAACAAAGCATAAATGCTATTGTTACCCACCTATAAATATTTTAAACTCACCAGAAATTACCATCACTGTTAGGCCTCCTGGTCTAAGTCAATGATCACTGGGATTTATCTATATATTCATCCTTCTTTGCCCTTTATTACTTCTTTTATATCCAAGATTTCATCTGGAATCCTTTTCCTTTTCCCTGAAGAATACCTTTTAGTATTTATCTTACACTTGGTCTGTTGGTGAAGAATTCTACTTTTGTTGTTATAAATTTCTTGTTTTACCTTAAAATGTTTTCATTTATTATCTTTTCATTAAAAACCATACCCTTTAATGGATAATTTCAAAAATATCTCATTTAATCATTTAAAAAAGCCTCAAGGTTATATATGACATGTTTTTATGAATGGAAGATGGTTATCCTCAGCTCTGCCCCTCCCTATCCCCAATTTATATTCTAAAAGGCAATCATATTCAACCATTAGTCATTTTTTCTACTATTGGCCTGAATGTATCTTGATGTCCTTATTTTTGTATATTTATATGACCTATTGACTTCACAGTATAAAGATTTAGCCCTTTTACAATATCTCTACCATATACATATATACCTCTTCTTCCCATTTCCTAAAAAAAGCCCATAAAAAAAAGCCCATGATTCAGTGTTTATCTTTTTATGACATGTAAGTATCATTTATCACTCAGCCATATAAGGTACTGGAAAAAAAGGGTTAATAGCTTGTTCTATGATTTTCCTTAAGTTGCAGGAAGGAATGAGGATTTGATCCTTCGGTCAAAAAACTGTTAGAATTTAATCTATACTACATGTAAGATCAATGAGAATTTAGCTGTATCAGATCAAGTACTTTTACTTCACTGTTGAGATTGAATATTGAGCAATAAGCAAGTAGGATGAAATGCAACTGAACCAGAGAAGGGGGGCTAGTTATATACCCCTAAGTGGACTGGGTTAGTAGTTGAGAAGACTACATGACTAAGTGATTATAAAAGCTCCTGGGATCCCCAGAGCTGATGGCACCTTTAACTGAAATTGTCCACACACTTAACAGCCTCATCTCCCATGCCCACATGTTTCTTAAGTGAAGAAGGACTAGGACACACTGGATGCTCTGCCCAGGTATTACAATGTCCTCTCTATACTAAGCATGCTTTATGGTTTCCTCTCCTTTGCCCTTCCTTAAAGCTGAGTAAATTTAACACTGTATGCATCCTACTGTGTTTCATCAATTTAAGTGTTCATTTGAACTCAAAATATACAGCTGCTCCTAGAAAAACTATCACAGCAGTTGCATATAACATTTCATGCCTTGTACAACTTTTTTGTTTTCTCACATTTAGATATCTCATTTTATACAGTTAGCTAGCTTTCTACGTATGTTAGTTCATTAGTTTCCAAATTCTCTAGTAAAAGGCTTCATCTACTATACGTTCATGTGTGAGTATTTTATACACATATCCACAGGTCACACCAAAACTCTTTTCTTAAAGAGTATATCTCCTATCAAGTATGTTTGAGTGCATAAGACAACCAGAAAGATTTTTTTCTCAGAGATATTGCTTATGATATTTTCTGTCATTGTGAAATATTTAATCTCTAAACCCATGCAAGCTTGGATCTCTCTTCACTATCACTGTAAATATTCCTTTTTCTCTTTCCTTGTTAGATCTCATGTATGCCTTTTTCATGGTTGACTTCTTTATTTTTGAGTAGTAGTTCCTCCAGTACTTACTGAGTAAGGTTGCAAGGGAGATAAGCTAATATTTGGCATGTTCTATATTTTTAAATTAATTTAATAGTTTGTATGTTTACAGAATCCTAGGTTGGAAATAACTTTTTCTAAGAATGTTGATTGTATTGTTCCATTATCTTCTAGATTCTGGAATTAACGTTGGGAATCCAATGCTTTTAGATAACTGATGCATTGCATGTGACCTCTTTTTCTTTCTGGAAGACTTTCAGGTAAGAGTCTGAAATTTTTTGAAGACATTTTTTGAAGATGTGCCATAAAGATGGGTTTATTTGCATTCATTTTCCTGACATTCAGTGTATTCTCTTGATCTAGAAACTGGTATCCTGTAGTTTGGGGATTTTTGGAATGCTTTTTTTCTGATCATTTCTTTCAATCTACTTGTTATTCAATGTTCTCTCTTTTTGGATCTCCTATTATTTATCAAGGGTTGGACCTCCCAGAATAAGTCCCTTTTCTATGTTTCCTCTCATATTTCACATCACTTTGTATTTTTGCTCCAGTTTCTGGGAAATCACTTTAACACTATCTTCTAACACTATCTTCTAATCTTCTGCCAAGTTTTCATTTCTGATACCAAGTTTTTGTTTTCAAAAAGATATTTTTGGTTCTCTGACCTCTTTTTCTTATTATAGTATCTCATTCTTATTTCATGGATGCAATCATATTGACAATATTCATTGTATAACTGAAGAATCTTGTACAATGTCTGTTCACCTGGTAGAGTGTCTATTTAAGTTGATTATTATATTTGTTAGTTTTTTCTCTATCTTTCAGGTTTAAATTTGCTTCAGATCCTCATTTGTGCGCTTACAGTGGGAGTCTGTAAAGTTGATAGGAAAATCTACACCAGACCATGAGGCCTCTTCTGAGAGCTTCACTTTAAAATGACTTACCAGAGTCCAAAATTGGAAGTACCTGAGTCAATATTTAGATGTTTCCTTTTTTTGACTGATAAGAATCTCCAGAAACACTCTTGTAATCTCCTTCCTGGAGGTTAAAAGCATGGTGCTATGGAATGAATGCTTGTGTCTCCCTGAAATTCCTATGTTGAAATCTTAACTCTCAATGTGATGGCATTTGGAGTGGGGTCTTTGGTAGATAATTAACGTTAGATTAGGATGGGGCCCTCATGATGGGATTAGTGGCCCTATAAGAAGAGAAGAGAGAAATCTCTTCTCTCCACATGCATGATTTTGAAATAGTTCTCATATTTTATTGCTGGTTATAGCTTTTGCTTTCTCACTATTACTCACATATGTATGTTCTAGTCTAAAAAATTATACTACTGTTGCCCCTTTCCTATATTTGTTAGTATATGTCTTAAAAAATATCTTCCTTGAAGTTTTAGTGAGGGTTTTCAGATCAATCACCATTAGCTAGGAAGCCTCAGATTGTCATTTAATTTTCAAAATGTCATTAGAAGTAAAGACTGGTGTTCTCAGTTACAGATGAGAAAACAAAGGCATGAGCCCACAGCTAGTGAGTGTTTACATGAGATTGAAATCTGACTTCTCAGTCCAAAACAATTGTTACTTTGTTATCTCATGTAGCCTTCTTTAAATAGAAGACCAATGGTCTCCATGATGAACTTTCTAAGGTATTGTAATAATTCTCTGAAACCTTGACAGGATTATTTGCTATATCAAATGATAGAAATTTTCCTCTGTAGGGGTGCCTGGGTGGCTCAATCAGTTAAGCATCTGACTTCAGCTCAGGTCATGGTCTCATGGTTTGTGAGTTCAAGCCTCGCCTTGGGATCTGTGCTGACAGCTCAGAGTCTGGAGCCTGCTTCAGATTCTGTGTCTCCCTCTCTGTCTCGGTTCCTCCCCTGTTCATGCTTGCTCGCTCTCTCTCTCTCTCTCAAAAATAAGTAAACATTTAAAAAAATTTACAAATTTTCCTATGTAGTAATAGGTGGGCATCTAATACAAATGGGCAGGGAGATTTTTTTTTTCAAGAAGCAGGGACATATAAGGAAAAAAAAGGTTGCCGTGGGCTTATCTCAGAACCCACTATCTTCCCCCATTTTCTTCGTGAAGGTTAGCTCAGGAATCTAAGTGTTTTCCTCCTCCTTCCTCGTGGCTGTACAGAAAAGCAGCAAGTGGGGAGTTGGATGGCATGAGTGCCTTGCTTTTTATTTTTGAAGATGAAAGTTTTGCTGGGTATAGACTTTCATAGTGGAACTTATTTTCTTTTAGTACGTTGAAGATATCATTGCATTGTGTTTTAGACAGCTTGGGCTGCCACAGACTGGATCCTTAAATAACAGAAATTTCTTTTCTCAAAGTTCTGGAGGCTAAAAGTCTAAGAAGGAAGTGCCAGAAAGTTTAGTCTCTCAGATGACTCTTTCCTTGGCTTACAGATGGCCACCTTCTCACTGTGTCCTCACATGGCCTTTTCTCAGTGAGCATACACTCATGATGTCTCTTTCTTTTTGGGTAAGTATACCAGTCCTCTTAGATTAGAGACCCACTCACCTGACCTCATTTAAAACTTAATTATCTCCTTAAAAGCCTTATCTCCAAATATAATGAGAGGGTTAGGTGTTTCAACCTGTGAATTTGGGGGTGGCATGATATATAACATTTGTCTTCCGGATTTCATGGTTTCTACTCAGAAGCCAGCTTCATTATTTATTATCATTGGTCCTTTGAAGATAACAAACTTTTTTCTCTGGATCTTTAAAAAAATGTTCTCTCTCTTTTCTTTCTCTCTCTCTCTGTCTCTCTCTTTTAGCAATTTTACTATGATATGCTGCAGTGTAGTTTTCTTTGAATGTATGTATGTTTTATGGTTCATGGAGTTTCTTAAATCTACAACTTGAAGTTTTCCTCACTTTTAGTAAATTCTCAACCATTGACTTTTCAAATATTTCTTTTATGCCATTCTTTCTAACCACTTCTTGGACTGTAATTACCTGTGTGTGAGACATTTTTGCTGTATCTCATATGTCTATTCTCTTTCCTGTATTTTTGATTCTCTTTCCTTTCATGCTTCAATTTAGATTTTCTTTTAATGCTTATTATTTTTGAGAGGGGGGAAGAGAGAGAGAACAATGTGGGTAGGAGCAGAGAGCGAGAGGGAGAAACAGAATCTGAACCAGGCTTCAGGCTCTGAGCTGTCAGCACAGAGCCTGACACAGGGCTTGAACTCACAAGCCATGAGATCATGACCTGAACCAAAGTCGGACGCTCAAATGACTAAGCCACCCAGGAGCCCCTAGATATTTCTTAGACCTATTTTCCCATATCATAGTTCTCTCCTCAGTTTTGATTAATCTGTAATTAAATCTATCCATTGAATTCTTAATTTCAGTTGTTGTACTTTTAAGTTATAGACTTTCCTTTTGGATATTTTTATAGGTTCAGTATCTATTGAAATTCTCAATCTATTCTATATCCCTAAAGTTATTATGCATGTTTCTTAAAAAATCTCTATTATCTTAAATTTTGTTGGCTCTATGTTTATCCACTGTTTCTTCTGATGTTCAATGTTGTCTCATCTCTTCCTAGGCCTATATTTTTTATTGTGTGCCAAACACTGCATAGGAAAAAATGTAGAGATAATTTGAAGCTTGGGATGATGTTACCTATTTCTGGAGATGGTTTATGTTTGTTTCTGGCAAAAGGCTAGTAGAAAGTCTATTTGCAATGTACCTAGACTGGTGACATTGTTTTGCTCAGCTTCTCACATCTTTGTATTTTCTTCTTGACTCATAATTCTTTACTTACCTGTTAGTTTTCCAATGACTTCAATTATATTCTTAAAAATAATTTTCCAGATTTTAAAGTTGTTCTCTGCAGGAGGGTTGTTTTGAATTACATAGTCTTCTCTTACCAGAAGTAGAAGTCCTCTCGTATTTTTTAATGGAAAATAAACTAACATCTCATAGTCTACATGTCATGGTTTATTTCAAAGAAACCTAAGAGCTCTGAAATCCTTTCCCATTTTTAAATCATATGCATACCATATATATATATACACACACAAAAATTCATATAAAATATATATGTATATGTAAATCATCTGTACATAAGGGATACATACACACACTATAAAATATATAATAAATATTCTAGCTTGGCTGAATTTTGGGGGAAAGTAGAAAATACAAACTCATTATAACTAATGTGAATAAAGGAGAGTTTGATCAGCTTTTCTCTAACTCGGGATTACTGCTTCCTGAATCCCCCTTATCCACAGATAATTTTTTTATTTTTATATTTTGTTTAATGTTTATTTATTTTTGAGATAGAGACAGCGTGAGCCGGGGAGGGGCAGAGAGAGAGAGAGACACAGAAGCTGAGGCAGGTTCTAGGCTCTGAGCTGTCAGCAGCTCGAACTCACGAAGTGCAAGATCATGATCTGAGCTGAAGTTGATGCTTAACCTATGGAGCCACCCAGGCACCCCTCCACAGATATTTTTTTTAAATGTACAGTTTGCTTCATGCTTTACTGGACTGAAGTCCTGATCAGATTTTTTTTTCTGTAGAAAATTAAAATGATTCTGAACCTTATATTAAAAAATAGCATGACACTGTCTAAATATTTAGGGAGTTTTAATTTTAATTATGTCACATATATTTTTTTTCTTATTCCAATATTATTGAGTGCCCACTATATACCTGGCTCTATTCTAAGTGCTAAGGATATAACTAAATAAGATCTGCCTGACATGGTGCTCCCTTCATGGAGCTTACATTCTATTAGTGGAAACACAACAGGTAAGTAACAATTTAAATTAAATAGGACAATAGCGGATAAATGCCATGAATGGAGTAGATGCTGTATGAGAGAGTTAGTGGGTAGAGAGGAAGAGTTTACTTAGGTAGTGTTGTAAGAGAAAGCCCTCTCCTGGGGATGGAAACACAAAGGAAACAATGAGAGAGTCACATGCAAAGTGTGGAGGGTGGAGTTTCCAGGCAAAACAATGAAGTATAAAAGCCTAAAAGTCAAAAAATTTCTCATCATATTTGAGGAACTGAAAAGGGTCCTGACATTTACAATCATGTGGACCATGATATGGAGTATAGCTTTTGTTCTAAGAGCAATGAGAGATTATGGGAAGATTTTAAATACTTATGTTATATAAAAATCCACCATATTAAACTTTACAAAGGAGGTTAAAATATAGCTTTTGACCTTCAATATTCTCTAAAGTTGAGCTTCCCACTTACTTTCCAATTTCTATTGACTCTTTCCGCAGATCCTTTTCTATTAGTCGAGCTTAGAAATAAAAACATTCATACAAAAATTGCACAAGATTTTGCTAGTTGATCTTTAATTTTTTGTAGTACAGGCAGATTTTCACTTTTCTAATAAGAATGAAGTTTTTCTTCCTATCTCAAAATGTTGTGAGGATTTCATTACTTGTTATAGGTAAAGCACATAGAACAATGCCTGTACAACTGGTGAGTGAAAAGTGAGAGTAAAGAGGCTATTATTATATTATATTATATTATAGATAAAAGTTTATTCAGGTTACTATGGGAACACAATAAGTGGTGTGTAAGCTATAATTGAAATTTTTTCTTAAAAGATTAATGTCTGAGATGACAGGAATTAGCCAAGTGAAGAGATTTCCTGCAATGCAAAGGACAGTGAGTCCAGTTCATCAAAGGAAGCAGCATATTCAAAGATGTTATACAAGCATTATGTAGCTGGTCCTTTGTGTTTTTATTCACTAAAAAAGTTTATGAAGCATCCATTATGCATTAGATGTTATCCTAAAGGCTGTGAATACCAAGGAGATACATGGAGCTTAAAATTTAGTAAGACAATAGTAATTTGAAATACAGTCATTGTTGCAAACGGAGATACTGATGGACAGATCAGATTTTATGAAAATTCATATCCTTGTCTATTTTGACTAATACTGAGTCTTGCTCAGTAGAAATAAAATTGCAAACATCTCTTCTTTAGAGCATGACATCAGGTATTCTTTGGTTGCTTGCAATTAATCTCCCAGCTCTTAATACCTAATCACATTGGCACTAATAGCAAGTGTTCTATACACTATACAACTATAGAAATACAAGACGCACTTTAAAACAATCTACATAACATGACTCTGTGCCTTAAGCTGGTATTAAAAGGAAGAAAGCTAGAAGAAAAAATGCTTGTAATCATACAATAAAAAATACCACAAAGGAAGATGGTTTGGCTAGAAATACTCTGAAATAAAAATTATAGAAGTTAAAGGTCTTTTAATGTCTTCAATGCTCAAAAATTTAATAAAAAAATATTTGAACATCCATGATGGAAAAGGACATATGGTATGTGTAAATCTTCAGTTTTATAAGAGGAGAAATAGAAAGCATGCTAGTGATGACAGCACCAGACTGGGAATTAAGAAAACCTTACATTAAAATCAAGTAAAATGTCCCAGGGAATGGAGGAGCTAAGACAAAACTTGCCTCTCTGAAAAGGTTGTTGGGCTGGATCCAATTTTTTTCCTGGCTTGTCTATCTTCCTTCCTTGGCTAAAGCCAAAAGTCTGAATTTGGCATTGGTTTAAAAGTAGCGATTTTTAAAATTTTAGGAAATTAGGGCAAGAATGTCACTTAATTTATGTATAAATAATAAGAAAGGAAGCAAAAATATAGTATTTGCTTTTGGGCTATGTGGAGATGTTCTCATCGCTCTGAAAATTAAAATAGGTGATTAAAAATACGGTCACTTTTAGAGTCTAACAGATTTGGCCCTTAATAATGTTAGAGAATCATAATACTATTAATAATAATATTAGACGAGGTAGGAGCTAACTACATGGCACAAATTAGACACTTATCACCACATTGGTACTAAACTGTTGCTTAACTTGTATTAATGCAAGCTATGAGAAAGGAATAAAGAACAAAATTGGCTATTAGTTTCCCAGAGTTTTGCCTAATTCAATAATTAGTCTTTATTTTTTTCTTAAATAGTTTGATTCTTAGTTTGAATATACATTTCAGGGTTATCCAAGAACCCTTTCTCTTCAGTATCTACATTTTGTTTGATTTTTGCTAGCATTGTTTTGATAAAGAAATTATCTGCATTTCTGTTCAGTCACTTACTCTCTGTATGACCTTGGGTACATCCCTTATCAGACCCTCAAAACCAGTTCCTCATCTGTAAAATGTTGCCAGTTATAATATACATTCTTCGGAGTTTTGGGGAAGATTGAATCAGAGAATTTAAGTAAAACTCTTAGCACAGTACCTAGCAGAAAATACAATAAATACTACCAATTGCAAACAAGAGGAAAAAAGAATAAAGCTGTACTTTTAAAATGACTGTTGCTAATGGTTACAAGTTTTGAGGACTTAACTATGAATTCATACTGTGTATTTCAAGCATTTTATGAGTAGGATCTCATGTGGTCCCCAATAAATAGGTACTATTAGTATTCAGTTTTACATGTGATAAGTAATTCTAAACAGGGAAGTTAAATAATGTCCCCAAGGCCACACAGTCAATAAATGGTGGAATCAAGATTCAATTCCATTCAGGCAGTTAGTGTTAGACTAACTCTGGAATCTAGACTTCTATTAAGCTAGGCTTCTTTTTATACCAGTGATAGCTATAGAAGGGTGATGTCAGGATGCTACATTGAGCATTTTACCATAAAAAAGGAAACTTGGTGGGAGAGCTCTGAGGTAATAATCAAGAAAGTGTTTCAAAGTCTAAGGCAAGATCATATATTGAAACCTAAGCAGGGATTATAGGTGATATAGGGTAAATGAAAATAATAATCCAACATTAAATAAATTATAAAAAAATAAACAAATAAATCAGGTAAACCAATACTGAATCTGTCAAGTCCTCAGACTCTTAGCTTTGTCGCACAGGGATAACTGACTGATACTTAACACACTGCACATGTATGAGGTTACCCTGGGAACAGGTGTGGTCAGAGGTTCCTCAGCCTTCTCTAGGTTAAAGCCCTAAATCTGGCAACTAGACAAAAATGGTCAATATTTCATGTTATCACACAATAGAAAGACACTTTGTAAAACATGGTTCATCATTTAATATTATTTAATATTTCATCAAATATTCCTAAAATTTAAGTGTATTTTTTTTTGCCTAATAGAGGACATGTACCATCCTCTCTGTCCTGTTAGTGACATTCAGAAAAAAAGCAGCAATAATAATCAAATAATTTTAGTATAATTTATAAAAGAAATCATGGAAATACCCCACAAATAATATTGCAAAATGGAAAAGAAAGTATTTTTTTAAACTTAACTTCAAAAAAATCAGACAATGTTATAAATCAATGGGAATTATAGGGAGAATTCTAGGGAGGAATCATCAAATAATCATACTAATTTGATATTCGATGATAATCAAATATCATCTAATTTCAAAAAAACCCAGGAAATGATAAAACAGTGGTGCCATGCCATTGTGTTGAGAGACTGTTCCAAATAGAATCATTCAATCTAAACCTACAATGAAATTTAATTCTGATCTCCCTCACTTTTGGGGGGTAAGATACCCAACTATTGATTTTATTTGAAATTTTTAAGGGAAAAGTCCTTCCAATGCTCTAAAATGAGATTGTGCTGATAGTTGTAAAACTGCAAATATATGGAAATTCAGTGAAATGTACTCTTAAATCTGGTGCATTTTATATTACAGAAATTGTATCTCTAAAGGCCTGATTTTAAAATGTGCCCTCTATTGGGAAGCTGGGGTGAGTCAAGTTACTCACCTGGAAGCCAACTGACCCTTAAGGCCACTTAGGAAATAGCGTGAGTCTAGGAGGCACATGAGGCCAGAGAAGTAGGTAAAGTTCCCATGGGATTCATTCAACCTGGCCAGCAATGATCAAATTACCTTTGCCTCATTCTTTTCCTCTTAAAAGAAGGCAGAAATAAACATACTAGTTAAGGAAAAAAAAGTTCTTCCATGTACAGCTGTTTTTTGCCAAGTGTATTCCTTCAAAAAAAAAAAAAAACCCCAAAAAACAAAAAAATTCCAACCCTGAAAATAACAATTAGTCACTAGAATATCTGGTCCCCCCATAACACATAATGACCATTCAGTGAAATTAATGAAATGCCAAATATACCTGAGGTTGCAAAAAGAAAAAAAAAAAGTAAACTCAATGTATTTCATAAGGGGGAAAGTAAACAAAAACATGTAACTTCATATCATGAAGCATTGGTAGAAATGTTCCATGTTCTATAGGCCACTTTATTTCTATCACTATTTGAACTACTCCTAGTATATTTTATATGAGTACTCAAATCCATAAATATATCATACACACACACATACATATATATATACTATTCTAGATGGTAGCACACCTTCACATTTCACAGAAGAAGATAATGCAGCTTATAGAACAGGCTGGGATAGATTTCTCTCTTTTGATTGTGAGACACATGCTAATTTAATGGGTAAAAATGCCCCAATTATCTTTCTCACTAGGCACTGCTTTTCTAAAGTAACAATGCTTCTATTTAACAGGTAATAGCTGTGGTATTGTTATTGATTTTAGCAGAATTTCATCTTTCTTTTACAGTGAAATGGCGAAATTAAGACTGTAATAAGGAAATTAACTGATTAAAACCCAAGCCCTATTTTATATTGAAAACATATTTTCATTTTGTTAAAATACTAATTGATGAGTATTTTTTTAATATTGGTTTTTGACACCTTTGATGGTCACCAAATTTTTAATGATTTTCTATGGAAAATTTCTAATATTAAAAAACAATTGAATGGTAGAGCAAACCTCCATATAACATCATCTACTGATCCAAAATTTTCAATAATTTGCTTGTTTTATCTATCTTCTTATGTATATATTTACTGCTATATAAAGAAAATTTTAGACCCCATTATTACTTCCACTGCTATATACTTAACAGGCATCTAAAGAAAAGCATAAATTTGGGGTTTATCAAATTTTTCTTT
Source organism: Cryptoprocta ferox (assembly GCA_028646485.1). Taxonomy (NCBI): domain Eukaryota; kingdom Metazoa; phylum Chordata; class Mammalia; order Carnivora; family Eupleridae; genus Cryptoprocta; species Cryptoprocta ferox. The sequence continues at coordinate 32,464,581 of CM053571.1, forward strand.
TGTTTGAGACATTATTAGAAATATAAATCAAAATACCTATTTTCAATATGCTATAATAATGCATAAATTTTTCTTTTGTTTGAGACATTATTAGAAATATAAATCAAAATACCTATTTTCAATATGCTATAATAATGCAAAATTTTTTAAATATTTCTTTTTGAGAGAGAGAGAGAGAGAGAGAGGGAGACAAAGAATTCGAAGCTGGCTCTAGGCTCTGAGCTGTCAGCACAGAGCCTGATGTGAGGCTTGAACTCACGAACCACAAGATCATGATCTGAGCTGAATTTGGACACAACCAACTGAACCAACCAGGTGCCCCAATAATGCATAAATTTTAAGATTTATTTAAAATGTACAGAAGACAAAGTATTATAAATTCTAAGTATTTCACTTCCATTCAAATATATTTTCCTATTAGAAATTATAGAAATTTCCTATTAGAAATTCAAAAGCATAGATAAAATTTTGAATATTAAATATTTCTGTTTAAGAATGTAAGTCCATAATTCCTTCAAATGCTGAAATCAGAAATATAATCTGTCATTTATATGTGTAAATCCTTTACCCCAAGAGTGAGTTGGGCAAGCTTCAAATATAGTAAAATATTTAAAATTGAATTTATTTATTTATTTAAAATTGAATTGAATTTATAATATTTAATGCAACTTGTGTATATTGGCAGTAAAGTAAATATATTAGAATATCATTTCCACATGGGTTCACTTCCACTGATATTGGCTAATATTATCAGTCAGTGTAAAATTTAAATAAAATTAGTAACACTGATAAAATAGCTTTATAAGATTTTCACATAAAAATATAAGGTTTAAATATATGTAAGCACTGGTACAAATACTAAACTACTATGCTAATGAATCAATGCACTAAACTGGTATTTTAGCTCCAAGAGCCATATTTTGACTTTTATTTAATTATATTTTATACATGATTTTTCATATATGTACTATAGGACTACTGAAAATTAAAATTTTTATTTTATTGGGGTGCCTGGGAGGCTCAGTTGGTTAAGCATCTTGATTCTTGGTTTCAAGTCAAGTCATGATATCATGGTTCATGAGTTTGAGCCCTGTGTCAGGCTCTGCACTATCAGGGCAGAGAGCAGAGAGAGAGGGAAAGAAAAGAGAATCCCAAGCAGGTTCCTTGCTGTCAGTGCAGTGGGGCTTGATCCCATGAACCAGGAAATCATGACCTGAGCCAAATTCAAGAATCAGATGCTTAACCGACAGAGACACCCAGGCACCCCTAAAATTTTTATTTTAGATACGATTTTTCCAGCTCTATCTTTTGTTCCTACAAATTCTTTTATTTATTTTATTTTTTTACTTTTTCTTTTAATTCCAGCTCCTTAACTACAGTGCTATATTAGTTTCAGGTTTATGATACAGTAATTCAATAATTCCATACTCCATACTCCATCTTTATCTTTTGTACCTATGTATCTGTGATTAAACCATACCTTCAAAGTAATCATCTCTTCTGGGCTGTGCCTTCTTTGGTGATTTTGGAACAGAAACTTTATTTTCATTGTTTTTGAACAATGCTAGGCAAACAGTGGGATCTAGACAAAAAGAGCAAGATAAGATAAAAGTTCAGCTTGGAATCATTCCTTCTCTGAAGCGCCTACATTTTTTATGATAGTATTAAAAAATAATACTCACTCTATAAATCACTGTGAAATTAGTAATTATGTATTTTTAAAGATTTCATAAAATGAAATAGTAACTAACCATTCATATATTCTTGGTTTTCTGACTAAACACATAGCCAATACTTAATACAGAGCACAGAAATGCTAATAAGGTGAAAAAAAATCACATAAAAACTTTCCAGTAATGGCATTATCTTTTTATTTGGGGAATCGCTTTACTGTTTATTTTAGCTCCTTTATTAAATTCCTGATATTTCTGCTAGAATAAAGTAAAATTTCCATAATAGGTAAAATGCATAATAGGTAAAAGTTATTATTATAGGAAAGGCCATATACCCTACTTTTCTCTCCTCTACATATGAGGAGCTGGGATAAAGGAGATGTAAGCAAGGCAACTGATAGGAAAGACCAAAAAAGATCATTTCATTAATTTTACTGATAAATTAATGGATTCTCTTTTGCCCTAATGTATTATATTTACATAACAAAGAATTTATAAAAATTCTATATACATTTTATAGTCAAGAGCACTCTAAATCTATTAATTTTACAAAGTAAACAGGAGTTGTAAACCTAGGGCCCTATAACTTACTGATAAGGAATGATTCTATGGAATGTAAAATTGGTGATTTGGTGCAGTTGTAGTTTTTGCTTGTTGAAGAATTGCAAGAAAAGAAAATAGTGATGTAAGTAATGAAATAAAATAAAGAGTGTAAATGTATGCATTTCAAGTAAGTTAACATAAACATAAAATCACAAGTAAGGGCAATTAATTAACATTTCTTAATATCTTACATCATCTTGCAAAAGGAGAACTTAAAAATCTTTAATTAATATCTAATGCCATATCATTGAATATGCTAAACAGAAAAATAAGATTTTAAATAGCGTAAAGCTCAAATTACATATTTCAATTAAATGCTAAGATAACATATTTTTTAGAATATTATTAGAAAAACATAATAGTAGTTCCAGAGCTATTTTTCAAGCATGTGGAAACTGACGATTTCCATTACTCTTTTAGCAATAATTTACCCTTATTAATAAGCATGGTTTACATGGTTCACAGAGATTATATTTCTCAAGATTAGGGGAAATATTAGTCAACATTTGGGTATGTCTCATAATTATATGTGACCCAAGGTATTATAAGATTTGGGTGTTTCTGTTTGAATTCAACATAAATTATCGATAAGAATAACAAATTAAAAAAACAGTATATACTTAATAGAACATATATTATATATTATCTAAGTCATTTATGAGAAAACATACTGACATATCAAAAGGAGCATTAGTCAGTAAGGGAAGACAGATTCCCTTGTGCTTACATTCTGTATGATACCTTATAACCTACTTGATTTTTCGACGTTTTCCTGTTCTTCTTGCTATTCTATCTCATCTATGCATGTCCTGAGCAAAGACATTACAATTCTACAGAACTGGGTTAGACCCAAGACCTAGCTTTTACTAGTTGTATGACTTTAAGCAAATTGCTCTCTCTCCTTCACTTCTCTGTCCAAGAGAAATGATATTAATTTTGAAATACTGCTGTGAGAATTAATGAAATAATGTATGTAAAGCATCAAGACTAATATCTACAAAGTGCCAGTGATCAATAAATGCTGGCTAGTAAACATATAACCACAACATAAATAAGAATAATATGTTCAAACTTGGAATATATTCTATTCTTGGAAAAGATCTTAAATCCTCCATAGAATAAGATGAGATATATAAGATATTAATTGATGGTCCATAATTGGCTTCATTTTATCCATTTTTTTATATAGCACATAGAATAATAGCTGTGGATCTTTTGTAAATTTTTTGGTACTCCCTTGAGCAAATAATCTCTCTATGACTTGATTTCTTAATATGTAAAACAGAGAAAATAATACCACTTTCCCCATATTATTATCAAGGATAAAGAATACATACAAAACATCTAGAAGAGTTGTCTAGGTCAATTTACTCAAAAAGATATTTTTATTCATCAAGGGCACATAAACAGTGCTATATTTTCAATACCCTTTCATTTTAAAACATTCTAATTGCAACCTTTAATTTATTTAAAATGTACATTAATTCAAATTGCAAAAGGGTAGTAAAGAAGCAAGAAACAGTAATTCTAGATGGGGGGAAAATCACTTGATTTTGATAGTCCCTGGAAATACCACTGTGAAATAAGACACTACTCTTACTCTCAAAAAACAAGCCAAAAAACTTAGTGTAAAGAGTACAGCTGTGATACCTTTTTCTTACATTATAAAATCAGTTTTGTACATTTAAATCTACTCCTCTGAGGTCATCAGGCAGGTCTATGTTTCTGTTTTATAAATCTTTTATCTCCCAGTATGGCTTGCCCAATGTCTGGGAAATAGGTTTCAAGTACATCTTTATGAAATATTTAAAGAAACCCATAAGCAAGTAAGTTGAGTTTCTACTATGTATGTGGCTCTGTACTCAACACTTCATTTTCTCATTTAAGTAACATAACTTTATTTAGGCATTAGAATAACCTTAAAATTATTTCATCTCCTGTATAATCTCTTTTCAGTTTCCACAGTCCTAATCTAGCTCACTGGTTGATCTTATTCTTGTTAACTTCATACATAAAAACCTGGTTATTATCCATTTTTTGTATGTGCCAAGTACAGCTGTGCTCTAAAATATGTTTTTAGTCTGAATGACTAGCTATATTTCATCATTTTATAAGTATTACTTACTAATTTAAATATGCCTTCCCAAATAGAAACATATATTTAAATGACTATAATATACATACCCAGTCATACACATACACACAGTCAAAGATATTTAGTGACTTTTATCTAATTTACTGCTGATTCAGTTAATTGTTGTTTATTGAATATTTACCATATGCCAGGCATGATATTAGGTTCTGAGAATTCAGTGTCTTGGCCCTCAAGGATCTTACTATTCAAATGGATTTTATTATTGTTTTGCTGGCAGCACGACAAAGTAACATTTGACCAAAAACTTTTTTAAGTTTATTTAATATATTTTTAGAGAGAGAGAGAGCATGAGCGGGAGAGGGGCAGAGAGAGAGGGAGAGAGGGAATCCCAAGCTGGCTCAGCACATAGCCTGATGCCAAGAATGATCCCACAAACTGTGAGATCATGACCTGAGCCAAAATCAAGAGTTGGACACTTAACCCAAGTGCCACATGATCAAAATTCTTATAAATTTTTTTGAGAAATCACTGAAGTAAACAAAATAAATCATCAATAAACTTCATTGTGCCACAGTTCTGTCTATATAAGTTCCTTTTGATCCTTCACATTCATTCTTTACCTTATCATTTTGCTATTTGATCTCTTTGTGGTAGCCCATGACTGCTCAATTCATATTAAAAAGGTAGTCTAACTTAGTTTCTACATGGCTTAATTCTTGACTATAACTAAATGTTACCAACACAGTCTCATCGCTAAAGCTTCATCCCTGAAATAAAATGAGCACGTATTTATTGAGTGCTTAATATGTACGTGACACTGTGCTAGGTGTTACAAACAGCTGCAAGATGATTCTTATCTCTAGTGTATCCCTACCTTTAGAACTAAATTAACCTTGTTAGCTTCATCCCACTCTTTCTTTACTCTATGAAATTTAAAATGTGATATGTATATGGGGCACCCTGGGTGGCTCAGTGGGTTAAGCATCCAACTTCGGCTCAGGTCATGATCTGACAGTTTGTGGGTTCAAGCCCCTCATTGGGCTTTGTGCTAACAGCTCGGAGCCTGGAGCCTGCTTCAGATTCTGTCTCCCTTGCTCTCTGCCCCTCCCCCTCCCAAAAACGAATAGATGTTAAAAAAATAAAATAAAATGTGATATGCATAAATATGATAAATGTTGAAAGACCACATTATGTTTTTGTCCTTATATTCTTAAGCCCTTAAACTTCTTACCGTTTGCTCTCCACCCAAATCCCTATATTCAGAACTTGCCCTCTCTGAGAAGTGTTCCACATCAAACCAGGCACTTCCTCTCTTCCCCTACCCTGTTCCTCTCAATCTTGCTACCAATTAAGCCCATTACTTTTAGGTTATTGACTCTTATGTTTTCAGTAAACCAGCAGTTCACATCTTGTACATGATGCTCTCCACTGCAGTTATAAACCCTAAACTTCCCTGGGTATCTGCTAAATTCCAACACAGATTACCAAATTCTAAAATTACTTCTGTGCATGAGGCAATAGTAAAGACAAAAAGACAAATAAATAAAAACCCCATAAAAACAAGACGAGTCATTACTGGTTCGTGCTTATGTCCATCATGAGAAAAACAGCAATAACTGACAAGCAATAATAATAATCAGAACCCAAACTCAAACTAAGTAAATATAACCTTCACAGTTTTAGATATCATCCTGTGGCTTCCAATCAATTCCTCTTCTCTCTCCCCCCTCCTCTTCTGGCTTTTTCCGTTGAAAGCAGATGGCCTCTTTTATTCCAGTAGAAGTCATCAATACTGAGTCTCCCCTGATGGTTGTCTACACTGTACATTTCCTTGGCCCCTTGCTTCTTTATGAATCAGCAAACCCAGTGATATTCTTCCTCTATCTGCAACTTTCTTTAAATAATTGACCCCCAGCCTTTTGTCCTATTTTCACTCTCATCTTCAATCAAATATTGTGAACTCATATCCCCTGGCTAATAAATATATATATAAGATACAAACGGGAAGTATTATTATGGTTTGCTACTGAGCAACTTGTGCTAAGGTTTTTCATGGTAGGAATTTGAATTAAAGGTTCCATTAACCTGTGCATTTATGCCCCACTCCTTGAGGATTACAGCTTTGTTGGGTTGGAGGACGTAATTGATTCCATTTAATTAAAAGTTTCTATCCTCTAATGTTCCACCTACCACCCTCCCTACCCCCACGAAGATGGATAGTCTCCAGTAGTTTTATGGACAATGTTGCCCTCTGGTGGCTAATGATTTTCAAGTTGGCAGGTTATCCATGTAATATATATATTAACACATATCCAGGTATATTTGAAAATTACTATTAATTTTTAAGTGTTTAATAGAATTGAAGCATCTAAAGCATATTTTAATCTATTATTGAGTAAAAGTTTAAAATTATGGCCGTTATTTTAGGCAGATTTAAATAAGGTATTCGGATTTCAGAGATTGAATTGTAAACTGGAAAGGAACTAGAAAGTTCTTTATGTGTGAGAAGAAAACCAGAGGTATAGTCCTAAATGATTCATTCACAGATACAAAATGCCATAAGTGCTACATTATTAATCTAGTAGAAGATTAAAGTATTATAATTGGAGAAGTTCCCACTGATTTTCTTTTTCATGATTTCATCCTTAATCTTACCTTGAATATTTCTATTCTGAGTATCTGCTGTGAGGAGTAAGTAGAGAAAAAGAATGAGGAGAAATTTAAATGTTATCATTAAGTTTTCCATTACAGAATTCAAATTTAAAAGAAAAAATGCTTTTATTTCATCAATCTAATAATATTTTGATTAAACAAAAGCAAAACAAAAGCTTAGCAAAGGGACAAAACCTCACATAGTAGTAAGAATGCAACTTGGTTTACAATCATGCAATTAGAGTAATGATACTCATAAAAATTATTTAATTGCCACTTTAGATCTTTACCTAACAGATCATGCTTAACAGCCACTGTCAAAATGTTAAATTTAAAATGTGGTTGTTAATTTATACGTATGCTTGTCCTTTTACATTTGTTACCCTATCATGCCACCTTGTGACAGATAAAGGTTTGATTTTTGCCTGATAATGATTATGTCTAATTTTTGTCCTTTAAATGGTATTTTTGTATGAGCAAAGATTCCTTATTAAAACTTTTGCTAAAATATTTTATTTACTATGCTGATTTATTAAAAATGATCTCAACAACAAAAATCCCTTAGTTATAAGAACTAATAAGAAAGATCTATATATTTCCAGAGACAGATTCTAACAAGATAAATTTTTCCTTAGCTTCACTATCAGAAACTATTACAAACATTGTAAATATTTTTTAAAAACTAGACCTTAAGCATAAGTAATAAATATTTGTTGAACATTGGCTAAAATAGTACTTATGCCGCTTCTGATATCTGAACTTCCCCCAGTTTCAGAAACTTTTATTATTCTCAAAACAGCTATTTAAAGAATGTTTGTTATTATTGAAGATGAAAAAATACATATACATCAAAGCAATAAAAAAGTTTATCAAACTACCCTGACTTACCATACTGGATTCCATTTCCTCAGTACTGAAAGAAAGTCTCACTACTGTGAAGAATTTGGAGTTACTAATTTCCCTGGGAACCATCATATAGTATTCTGTTCACTGAGTCCTGATGAAGTTAATAGGAGTTTATAAGAGTGTGGGAGGCACAAAGCAAGTTGATGAATGGAGCACATATTTACATTTTCTTTTTTTTTTAATTTTTTAACTATTTATTTACTTTTGAGAGAGGGAAAGAGAGACAGAGTCCGAGAAGGAAAGTGGCAGAGAGAAGGGAGACAGAATCCAAAGCAGGCTCCAGGCTCTGAACTGTCAGCACAGAGCCTGACGGAGGGCTCAAACTCAGGAACCCGGAGATTATGACCTGAGCTGAAGTCAGACGCTTAATTAACCAAAGGAACCACCCAGGCACCCCTACAGTTTCTTTAAAAATGCTTAAAATTTCAATCTTTCAAACTTTACAAACTTTTAATTCACAACAAAAAGTACTACAGCTATCTCAAAGAGATAAACGATGTCACTAATATAACATCAAAAAAAGGAAAGTTGACATTTGTGAATATAAAAATAAATCATCAGAAATTTATCAATAAAGCACTGTGTCAAGAAATATCAGCTATTCCTTGGAACCCAACAGTATCTTGGTTATTCAAATTTTATTATTCTTCTTCTTTTTTAATGTTTACTTTTATTTTCACGCAAGAGAGAGAGCGAGTGAGCGAGCGAGCAGGTGTGAGTTGGGGAGGGTCAGTGAGAGAGGGAGATACAGAATCTGAAGCAGGCTCCAGGCTCTGAGCTGTCAGCACAGAGTCCGATGCGGGGCTCGAACTCACAAACCATGAGACCATGACCTGAGTCGAAGTTGGCCGCTTAACTGACTGAACTACCCAGGTGCCCCTTATTATTTTTATAAATATATATATACATATATGTGTATACATTTCTTAGAATTCAACTATGGAATTAATGATTAAAACAATAAATAGAAGGAGTCATCATTAAGTTTTACCTGAATAATAAATGGCAAATAATAAATAATTTTTAAATAATAAATAGGAAAACTAATAAAGATAAAAATTAATCTTCTGAGGGCGCCTGGCTTCGGCTCAGGTCATGATCTTGTGGTTAGTGGGTTCGAGACCCGCGTCGGGCTCTGTGCTGACAGCTAGCTCAGAGCCTGGGGCCTGTCTTCAGAGTCTGTGCCTCCCTCTCTCTCTGAACCCTCCCCTGCTCACGCTGTCTCTCTTCTCTCAAAAATAAAACATTAGAAAAAAATTTAAAAAATTAATCTTCTGAATGCTTCTTTGTATACTTAACTAAGCTAGAACTATAACATAAATATAGATTCTTTGCTTTTCTCAGGACTAACAGTACTTTTATTAAACCTTTCACTGACATTAAAATGTCAAAAAAATCTTAAAATCTATAAAAGAAGCTAATGAATGCCAAAAAACCCAAAACCAATTTTTTAAAAAGGTCACATTACTTATATTGTCTATGAGTCCATAAGTAAATATTTATAAAATTATAAGTAAATGCAAAGTTATATACTATATGCTAATAATTTTAAGTAGTTTTAATCATAAAGTCATAGTAACCTGCTGTTTCTTGCTCTGACACCTATAAACTACTCCACATATTAGGTAGTGATATTAAAATGATCAAAAGTATCCAAAGAAAGGATGATTTGAAGAATGAAGTGGGACAGAAAAAAGGATGCCTCTGAACATTTCCCAAGTTCTACATAATTGTGAAGATATTCACTGTACTTCTTTTCCAAAGTGTCAAGTTGTAAAGCCCTCAGAGCTAATATTCATGGAAGAAACAAATTTATAGAAATAACTTATTGAATAATCGAGCAATTTAAAAACAAAGGAATAACCATACAAAGCAGACACTCTTTAGAATCAACATTTGTCGAAATCAACCGACTTAGAAACAAATTACAGCACAATTCTCAGTGCACAATAGATAGAATAATCAATAACAAAGTAGATAAGGAACAGAGGGAAAGTGAAAAGAGCAGTTAAGTGTATAACAAATCATTTAATGTAATAACATAATTTTCTCGAAGTTTTCTTGCTTGAGTTTTCAGAATTATTGTTAGACATATTCATAACTGCACATTTCATTTTGGTTCTTATTAAATGTTATTAAATATGATTTGGTAAAGAATATTTTAAAACAATTTATTTTCAGTATCAGACACACAATTATTATTCAAAGAGCATTTATTACCCACCTACTTTTTTCCTTAATTTCTTTGATTTCATCTTCTGTGCTCTCTTCAACATTTGCTGAGCAGTAGCAATATCCTTAAATCCCCTATTAAAAGATTAGATTTCATAAAGGAAAAACAAATATCCAGACCATATTTATATATATACATACACATACAAACACACATATCTGAATTATATCATTCTAAAACAAATTAGATTCCATTTAAGAATCTGTAATTTAACAGATGTATAGTTTCTTAAAAACTAATAATTCTTAAAGTCTTGAAAAATGTCTATCCTAAAAATTTTAAAGTCTCTCAGTTTATTAATATTTTAGTGTAAAATAGACCACATACCATTCTTTGGAAATTTTTTCTTCTTTTTCAGATTTTAGCAAACTCTTTCTGCTGATCTTTGATTCAGGTGTCCTGGATAAAGTTCTATGTTCTGATCTGGTGATAGAAAAAAACTACACTAACTGAACCAACTCAAAAATATCAGCACTTTAAAAAAAACTACAAGCTGTTTATGTTGTCTCAAACTTGGAAATAAAATCTATTTAAGTTACAGAAAAACTTTATCTTGAAAAGTAATAAAAGTCTGCCATTAATTTAAAATGTTTACATTTCAATTATTTGAAGCATATTTCAATCCTTTTCTCGAAAGAAATGCAGCACTGGAATTTTTATTGTAATCCTTATCTCTACCTGTATCATAGTATTTAAAAATTAACTTGTTTACAACACTTAATTACTTTATTTCACTGACATTTTTGTAGTTGTTTTAATGAAGCTACCTCACACATTTTTTTGACTGAAAACTCTGTAAAAATCATTACATTTTAACATTAAATGTTTTTCCATTTCCTAAGCAAATAAATTTGTACCTAATTTTTATCATTTTACTACTTTTATAATAAGTGCAGTACTTTCATCATGGGTTGATCCTCTAGAAAAGTAATTTAGCTTACCTGCTATTAAACTGTGAGTGTTCTGATGAAAACAAATTTTCTTTCTCATTACATATCCACGCTTGTGCTGGATGGCTTGGTAAATGCAGTGAAGTGTCATCATATTTTAAGGTTCCAGAGAACTTATCAGAAAAATAATGTATATTAAGTATGATATAAATGGAAAAATTCTAGCACTTATTACTTTACATGCATATTACTCAGTAGCCTCCCAAGAGAAACACATACAAACACTGAAAATTATAATAAAATTAAATTTATATAATACACATGTAAATGTCCTTTATTGTAGTGGTGAAGGATATGTTTTTTGGTATAGTTTGCATATACAGAATGATTAATGGCAAAGATCTTAAAAAATATCAAAAAACAAAAACTTCAAAGATTATCAAATAAATAACAGATATTGCAGTCCATTGACCTCTGACTGAGAATCTTCAGCTGTTGCCCTCTTAATGCATATTTTTGTATTTGTAAAGTGCTGTCAACTAGTGATTTTAGTCTACTGCCAAATATGCAGCTGAAGTATATCATTTTTTTTTTTTGCTACTGTGAAATAAAGTGTTGAAAGAAATCCAAAATAAAGAAAAAAAAAATTAGGAGCCAATGAAAGAAAAGCTGCATGAAAAATTACATCTGGGATGAGGAGGAAGTCAGAGGCTTCTAAAAGTAATTGTGTTTTTCAAGTCAATAAATTGCATTATTAATCACTGCAGCACAGCATAACCTTAAGAAATGAACAAAGATGGAGCATTAAGAGTTTCCATGACATGTTACCTTTGGCCGGTGCAGCTGGTTTGGGAGAAGCAGTGTTTGTGGAGGGAAGCGGGTGGAATCTAAAGCTAGCCATTCTTTCTCTAAGGCAGCCTGCACAAATAATAAACATTAATGTACATAATTCAGTTTGCATAACATTTACAAAGAGTCTTTGAAATGGTCTTTTATACTACAAATATTAAGAGAGCATAGCAGGATTTTTATGTACAAGAAAATGTGCTACTTGCTATTGTGAGATGTTATGCATCTATTTAATGCAAACATTGTAAAAATTAGGAGAAGGCTTTTCATTCCCAAGTTGGATAAAGTGAGAGTCTGAGTGCTCAGATGTTACAAAAAATAAAGAAGCGCAGACTGTTCAGTGTATTTAACTGTTTGATAATTATGACTCTGAGCCAACTCTAGATGTAACTGAGAGACATAATCTTTCATCTCTTTTTAATGCAAACTTCAATATTTTCAACCAAACCTCACTATTGAAAATTTATGGTTATTTTAACACATTACTATCAATTTTTCCATGTACACTGTCTGTAAGATAGTTTTTCCTTAATTTTTTCAAAAATTTCACAAATTTTCAGAATAGATGGAAAAATGAATTTTGTGGCAACATAAAAATCATCAATCCTACCATTACAGCTTCTAATTCAAGTGTGTGAACGATAAAAAATATAAATTTAAATTTTGAAATGATCCTAGTTTAAGTCCCTTCACCGTTTATCTTGAAATATCTTTATTCCATTTATGTAATAATCAAATTTATTTTATGTTTTGACAATGGTATACTAATTATGCTAGTGTTATATAATATAGGATATAATTGTCTATTTTTTTCTTGGATTATCTAATATGGTTTAGACTAAACTTCTGTGGTTCTATAATGTTTTTGGAATTTTTACAAAAAAAGGATTAGATGCTCATGAACTTGTTTTTTAAAGGGTTGTAAAATAGTCAAACATTTTGGATTTAAAAATTAGAATGATTATATTCTGAGGAGAACTAAATGCAATTTTCCATTTATACAATGTCAGTGTTTCTTGACTATCTCTTGAAAAACCATTGGGAAGGAAAAACTAAGACACCTGAATATAGGCTAGCAGTGCAAAGACAGATTTTTACTTATAGAACTTAGAATAACTATTTAAATTCATGTTATTTGAATAAATAGGAAACCTCTACTCAGTTGTTTGACAGGTACATTGCTGAATTTTTTCTAGGCAAACATTTTAACATATATATCACAGTTATATATCAGTTATACATGGTTTAAAAATACTTATCTGGTTTATAAAGTACTATTTATGATGTAAACAGGATTCAGGGCTCAGAATGTTTTTAAAAAATTTAAATATTTAATTATTTTTGAGAGAGAAAGAGAGAGAGAGAGAGAGCAAGCGAATGGGGGTGGGGCTGAGAGCAGGAGGAAGGCAGAATCTGAAATAGGCTCCAGGCTCTGAGGTATCAGCACAGAGTCTGACATGGGGCTCAAACTCACAAACTGTGAGATCATGACCTGAGCAGAAGTCAGACACTTAAGCGACTGAGCCACCCAGGCACTCCTACGGCTCAGATTTTTTTCATTCTTTCTTTTGTATGACAAATAAAGAAAAATCCAGTTCCATCCCAGGAACGATCAAGGCTTATGACATTTCAGCCGGCATCAAATTTGTATTCTTAATCTGGTGAAAACTACAAAAGTGAAGAGAAAATGTGAAGATGTGGAGACAATATGATAAAAGGCAATGTCCCAGAGGATTCTGGGAAGATGGCAGAGTAGGAAGAACTCGGAACCTGTCTCCCAACCTAGAAAATGATTGCAGTGGCAGAATCCATCTGATATAATTATTTTGGAATTCTGGAGTCTGTTGAAGGCTTGTATCTTCCAGGGGAAGACTTGGATAGTAAATTGTGGTTAACTTTATTCAATACTAGCTTTTAGCATAGTAGCAGCTATTCTCTACTCCTAGGCCCTGAGGCAGGCAGCTATTCACATGTGTTCCAGGAGTAGCCTGTGCATAGCTGTGGAACCAGGGTGAACAATGAGGACACTGACCTCCAAATATTGGTGATCTGTGCATTGATCATTGATTATTACTTCTGATCACAGAGGTGCAAAGAAGTGGGTGTCCATTTGTTGTAATTCTATCGCTGCAAGCCCCTGCCCCACCAGCTAAATGATTTCCAGAGGATTTATTGGACTGGTATCCTCCCCAACCCCTTCATTTTTTCTCTTTTTCACCTTTTGGGAGCCATTAAGGACTAGGATATTCATTTTTTTTAAGGCTAGAATATTCAAAAGCATCTACATGTATGTAGGAAATTAGAGAGTCAATATACGTGTCCAGAGAAAGGCATAGGCTCAGAAAAGACCTGAGAAGAACTTAAGTTTGTAAGTCAGGCTGATCCGCAGCACAGACACAGCCTATAATAATCAATACAAAAAAAAAAACCAATAAAAACAAAAACAAAACCCCAGCAAACCTTTGGAGGGAGAATCTAATTTCTAGTATTACTGTAATTATTAGATTCAATGTCCAATTATAAATAAAGAAATCACAAGCCTTACAAAGAAACAGAAAAGTTTATGGCCCATTCAAAGGAAAAATAAATAAATCAACCAAAACAACCACTAAAAAAAGACCTCGTGGCAGATCTACTAGACAAAGGCTTTAAAATAATTGCTTTAAAAATACTCAAAGAAGTAAAAGGAGAGAAAATGACATATAAACAGAATGGAAATATCAATAAAGAGATATAAAATCTAAAAAAGAAATCAAGAAATGTTAGAGCTGAAAAGTGTAAGAGCTAAAATAAAATATTCACTAGCGGTATTCACTATCTCTGAGTAGGTAGATAAAGGAATCAGTTAACATGAAGATAGGACAATGGGAATGATTAAGTCTGAGGAATACAAAAAAAATTGAAGAAAAGTGAACAGAACCTAAGAGACTTGTGAGACACCATCAAATGTACAAATATATGTATCATGGGAGTCATGGATGGAACAGAAAGAAAGAAAGAGGTAGAGAGCATATATGAAGACACAATGGCTAAAAATTTCCCAAATTCTTTGACTGACCTGAATATTAAAGTACAAAGAACTCAGAGACCCAACCCGAGACACATAATCAAACTTTCAAAAGCCAAAGATAGAGAGAATCTTGAAAGAAGCCAATGAGAAGTAACTTGTCACATACGAGGAATCCTCACTAAGACAGCCAGCAGATTTCTTATCAGAAAGTTTAAAGTCTAAAAGGCAGTGGGCTGATGTATTCAAAATGCTGAAAGAAAACAACAACAAAAAACTGTCAACCAAGAATCCTATATTGTCAAAACTGTCCTTCAAATTCAAGGGAGAAATTAATAGTCCCAGATAAACAAAAGTTGAGAGAGTTTATTATCATTAGATCTGTCCTGAAAGAAATGCTAAAGGAAGTCCTGCAGGTTGAAATGACACTAGACAGCAGTTCGAACCCATATGAAAAAACAAAGATCTCAGTAAAGAAAAATATGTGGAAAATTATAAAAGCTAAGGTTATTGTAACAACAGTTTGTAACCCTACTTTTTGTTTTCTATATGAC
Source organism: Cryptoprocta ferox (assembly GCA_028646485.1). NCBI lineage: Eukaryota > Metazoa > Chordata > Mammalia > Carnivora > Eupleridae > Cryptoprocta > Cryptoprocta ferox. The sequence goes on from CM053571.1 coordinate 32,480,043, forward strand.
TTGAGACTAATATATTAAAAAGTATTAATTTAAAAGCTAGTGTTATTGTTACTTTGGCTTATGATTCCACATTTAGTTTCCCATATAATTTAAGAGACTAATTCATTTAAAGGAGTTATTAGATTAGGTTTTATAAAGAGGTAATTTTGTTATACCAACAACTGAAAGTTGTGGAGGTAGAACTGTAAAGGAGAAAGTTTTTGGATGCTTTTGAAGTTAAGATGGTATAAATTCAAACTAGAGTGTTATAACTTTAGGATATTAAGGGGGATTGAGGAGTGATTGTATATTACCCATGTAGTTTTAGTTTGTAGGATGAAAAGAGCTCTGGATATGGATTAGACGGTGATGATGGTAACAAAACTTTATGAATGTATTTAATACTATTGAATACCACTTACAAATTAAGATGGTAAATTTTACGTTATGTGTATCTTAACTACAATAAAAAAATTGGAGGAAAAATTTAAAAGGTAATGTGTCACTAAAGGACTGACTGGAAAGGAGCAGTATTGCCAGGCAAGGAGCCTGATTTATATACTGTGTGTGTTTTTTTTTTTTAATATATAAACAAACAACCTTTTTTTCCCTTTAAACACCTGCCAACCACCTCCTTTTTATATTCTTGGGGACTCCAGCTGTTTTCTTTCTACAGCAGGACAGGGACTCACAAAGCAGAGTGATTTCTTTGCCATTTCACATAGCTGTAGATGGAAGTCTCTTTCTTAAAAAAGCTATCTAAAGTCTGGGGAAAAAATAGTCTTTAAATTGATACAGAAAAATGGAGAAACCTTTGAAAAGAGGTTTTCTTGTTTTTTGATGCAAGATCATAAACTTTTATAAGCTTCCAGAACAATTCTTTAACTACTATCTCAGAAATTTCTAGAAGCATAAAGAGAAGGCTTAATATAAAATGCTAAAGATACTTTTAGTAATTATATAGTCACAACCAAAACATATTACCAAGACTACTGATTTATATGAGTTCAAACTTATTAATATCAAGTATATTTGGCAGTACTTAGAATGTTGAAAAAAGCTTTCAAAATGTAAGGAGGAATTGGCCAAGATTATAAATATACTACTGTTTTCTAAATGTATATTAATATATCATGCTTACCACTGGACATTTATACAAATTTCAGTTATTGCTTAAGAAAACCTTCTGTTCAGATATTCTTTAACTTACAGCTGAGGATCTGGAAAGCTTTCTAGGTATTAGAAGACTACTAACAAATTTATTACATATTAAAAATAAACTTCAGGGTGCCTGGGTGGCTCAGTCGGTTAAGCATCCGACTTCGGCTCAGGTCATGATCTCACAGTTTGTGAGTTCGAGCCCCCTGTCAGGCTCTGTGCTGACAGCTCAGAGCCTGGGGCCTGCTTAGAATTCTATGTCTCCCTCTCTCTCTGCCCCTCCCCATTCATGCTCTGTCTCTCTCTGTCTCTCAATAATAAAGAAATGTTTTTTAAAAATGCATTTAAAAAATAAAATAAAAATGAACTTAGATTTGTAACTGTGTGTTCACAATTGAAATGTTTGACCAGATATACATGTATTTGGCTTTTTTTTATTTGAGAAAGAGAGAGAGAGAGAGAGGTAGAGAGGCAGATGGGGGGGGGGTAGAGAGAGAGAGAATCTTAAGAATGCTCCATACTCAGCACAGAGCCTGACGATGCAGGGCTTAATCCTATAATCCTGGGATCATGACCTGAGCTCAGATCAAGAGTCAGATGCTCAACTGACTGAGCCACTCAGGCACCCCGACCATGTGTTTGGCTTTTGATCAGAGAAGAAATCATTATTCTATAATCAAACTTTAAGAGTCTAGAAAATAAGGATATTAAAAAGAGAAGAGAAAGAAAGAAAGAAAGAAAGAAAGAAAGAAAGAAAGAAAGGAAGGAAGGAAGAAAGAAAGAAAGAAAAAAAGAGAAGCAAAGAAACAAAGAATGGGTTACAAATAAACATGTTTATTTGGGTGTGTATATACAAAATGTTTCAGGCCATCTAGTGTAATCCTTTCATTTGATGCGTGAAACTAGGATCAGACTCGTCCTAAGCAATAAGTCAGAATTGAGCAAGTCCTAGAAATGTTAAAAGCCATGACCTGATGTTTTTCCTCCTCCCTTCGCTACTGCTCTCCTGCCCCGACACTTTCCTCCTCTTCTGCCCAAGTTGCCTCTTGCTATCCCCAAAATAATTCTTTCTAACACTTCTTGAAAATTTCTGGAGCATCTTAGAATCCTTACACAGTTGGAAACTCGACCCCTAATAAATCTCATATCTCAATTTCTAAACCCTCTCTTCCATCCTCAATGCAAAAGCATGATGGCTTATATTGTTCTAGATTGTGGTTATATATAGGCCAGGAGTACCTCTTTTCATTAAACAAAATGTCACTGTAGTCTTTTCCTTTGCCTCTATACTTTAGGTTGCATTTGTTTATTTTCCCACAATGTACTGTCATAAGTAACACTCTGTGAAGTTAGTTTGAGATAAGGATCAAATATGAACTCCAGAGCTGAAAATTGCCCAGCTTAACACATTTGTCTCCTTCTAAAAAATTATTCCTGAAAACTTACTGAATTTTACTTCAGTAGGAGAGGAAAAAAAAAAAATCCAAATTTGGCGGTGTGGTTTTCTATATTTGTTATATTAGCTTTTCTCATCTTCTCTAGATTTAGGGACTCGTAAGAGGATTGGTGGTTTAAATTTAAAGATAACTTTATTGTTTTTAATGTGGTGGCTTCTAAAAGTATTAAGTAACAGCAAAAATAAACCTTGTTAAATTAAGTCAACAAATAAAAGCATCAACTAAAATTACTTTATAATTTAAAAGTTACAAAATAGGGGCACCTGGGGGGCTCAGTCAGTTAGATGTCCAACTTCGGCTCAGGTCATGATCTCACAGTTCGTGAGCTCAAGCCTCACATCAGGCTCTGTGCTCACAGCTGCTGCTTTAGCTCTCTCTACCCTTCCCTTGTGCTCTCTCTCTCTCTCTCTGTCTCTCAAGAATAAATAAATTTTAAAAATAAATCAATATAAATAAATAAATAAATAATAAAAGGTGCAAAATAAAAGTGCCGCTATGCCACATTAGACTTAACATACCTAGTATTTAGATAATAGGTATGTCTAATAATACCTATTATTTAGACATGTATTATTATAGATATTTTATGGCAAAGTGGCAAAAATTCCCTCTAAAGGAGATTGAGACATAGGCATATTAAAACTTCTGCTAAAATAATTCTTTTAAAAAGGTTATCCATTTTGCACCGCAAATACAAGGCCCAAGAAATGTCTTATTCATCACTATTTCAGAAGTTCATTATGAGTAGTATATAATAGGTGCTTAATGCCAGGAGACAATTTTCCATGGGTCTCCATTTCTGCATGTCTTATGACAGCTTTCTTTCCACACTATCTTTTCAAGGATCTTTGTATACCTAACACACTGGGAAGATACAGAGAGTGTTTTTCCCTGTGTTAGAGGGGGAAACATTTTACAAACTAAATGATTGACCCTTGGAGGCCTTATGACTCTCTGACCTAGTAGTTCTGGTTTAGGGTGAAACAGCTCAAATTCAATGACTAACAAGGTGACAGGTCTGCCAAAGGCTCACTTGTCAAAAGAAATAGCCATCCTGTTCTCAGTGGCATCCTGGCTTTGACATGAAAAAGTCGCAGCTATAATTCTCAGGCAAACATTACCTCCACTCAATGGCCTGAACCAAAGCTACTGGCTCAGATGGATTTAAATTATCACCCTGGTTCCCCTAAATGCTAGGGCCTGGTTCAGGAATGGTTCAGATAAGCTGAAACCGAAATGACACTTGGGCTGTGGCCAACAGCCCACAGTTTGGTCTGCCATGTGGAAAACTATAGACCGGCTGACCAATGACAATCTGTTTTGGGCCCTCACACAGGAATATCAAATCACAGTTGCTTACAGAACTGTTTTGATTATTCCTATGGATGTCCAAGGTAAAGTCACATCCCCGATGAGATGACTAGAATCAAATCATGGATTAGGCTTCATTCTATTTTTGAGGCTATCAATGCATGCCAGACTCGTGACTTCTACAATTTTTTTAATTTATTTATTTATTTTGAGAGAGAGAGAGAGAGAGAATCCCAAGCAAGCTCCACACTGTCAGCATAAAGCATGATGCAGGGATCGAACTCACAAACTGTGAGATCATGACCTGAACCAAATCAAGAGTCAGATGCTTAACTGACTCAGCCCACAGGTGCCCCATGACTTCTACTAAATTTGTCCATCTATCTATGGTGGAAGAGGTCACATTTCATGGATCCTTGCCCCTTCCTGCTAGTGAAAAGTTGACTACATTAAACTTTCAATACCTTACTACTGTTGATACCTTTTCAGGTTGTCAGCAGGCTTTGGCCATATTAACTGTGGGCATTGATATTTGTCTGTATAATTTTACAGTTTTCTGGACCATTGGAGTCTGACAGTTACTGCCTTTTATCACAAAAGCTACTCAACAATGAGCTGAAAGTCTGACTCCACCAGTCGTACTTCCTTCTGTCCAAACACACTGATAAGGCAGTTAATGTGACTATCCCCAGAAAAGGATCATACCCTCGCATCTATTTCCTAGGTAGTAGGAAGTAGGAAAAACTGAATGAGGTTAAGATAGACCTGCTTTGACAACCCAGGATTCTGTCCTGACAATTCCTGGGCATGATGCATATTTTTCTTCCCTAACAGCGAGTCCCAGACCAGCATGATTGGCACATCCTCATCCTCAGGGTACAGCTTGGTCAGAGGGCATGTAAGGCATACAAATTTAATCCTGGCTAAGTTTTATAAAAATGTGCTTATTCCTCTTGCCCTAAACCCTTCCACACAAAAGGTCTAGGTGTGAATAGAGAGTGATTAGAGGAAAAAAAAAAAGTGAAGTTACAGTTACTGAAGCGGGACACTTGAATTTTGAGGAGGTGGAGGATAACAACCACCCAACAATTTTGAAATGAACACCTTACATTTTGAGAGATACAAGAAAGGGGGGAGGCATTGATAATCTTTTGTCCTTCAGAACTATCACTTAAGCCTTCTTCCACAAGAAAAATATGCTATAAGATCCTTCCAAATGACTGCAAGAACCTTAAATTTAACTTATTGCTGGGGCTGCCATCCCTTTCCAGAAGACTGTGACCACGGTGTGATAGTCATTCCCTTAACTTTATGGAGAAGTTTATCAGGATATAAAGGGATAGCCCTAAAACCTGTACCACACATATAAAACATCTCTAGATGTTTTCCCTATACCCATTCTCAGTCATCCCCTGGGATGGACAAATGCCACCTGGAAAGTGTCCTGGTCATAAATCATCTTCAAATGTTTAAGGAAACACCACTAGAAACATTCAAGTCAGCCTTGACTCACAGGCCAGGGTTGTTTTAGATGGCAGAATTACCTTAAACTTCCTCCTTGAGGCCCAACAAAGGGTCTGTGCAATAGCTAATACTTCCAGCTGTACCTGGATTAAAGCCCCAAGTCTGGCGGGAGTCTGTACAGAAACTTAAAAAAAAAAAAAAAGCACTTGGGCTACTGATAGTAACCTTAATAAATGCATCATGAGGATAACCCAATGGATTTTGTCCTGGCCCCTGTCCAATTATTCAGAGTGGCCACTAGAGTGGGTACTTATGGGAAAATTTGCCGTGTATACACAAGGATTACATATTATTGGGAGACAATTTTCTATAGGTTTCTAACATTTCTGCATAACTTACAAGAGTTGTTGTTCTGGACTATCTTTTCAAAAATGTTACTATAGCTAATAGACACAGAAGACAGAGATAGTCTTATGTTACTATAGCTAATAGATTCAGAGATAGTCTTAGTGTTTCCCTCTGGGGCAGAAGGCAAAATTTCTTTGCTGTCTTGTATAATTAAGATAATCACTTCCTCTGGATCATAGGATGGGCAGGTTTGGTGGTAGCCCTTTTTAAAATACAAGGTTTCCTAGGCTTAGGATTCCTAGTGGGGAATTCCTCAGATTCCTCCCTGTGCAACTAGGGGACAAAGGGGAACAGATAGGAGCACTAAGCTCCTGCTACCTGATGTGACAAGTAGCAAGTGTGTTATTTCTCTGCCAGCATACAGATATTCTGATACAGGGACTCCCTGGTCATTTAATCATGACATCTTAAGTTGTAAGATGAGTTTCAAAAAAAGTGGTGACGCTGTTTGATGCATTCACTGAATCCCCAGTCACCATGTCCCTATCTTTGCCTGTTCACTTTAGGTAATTTCCACATTGTACTTGCCAGTCACTGATACCCTCTTATTAAGTGACTAGCCGTGACCTTTTCAGCAGCTGTAATGCAGTAGTTAAAAGTTTGTTGTTCTTTATTCCTAGACTGCTACTTAATAGTTGTTACCTCATTGGAAAGGAAAATAGTAAAGAAATAAGTAGTAATTTGTAAATGTTTTCATATTCTATAAATTAAATGCCTAAGGTGAAATAAGCAATTAGCAAAGAAGAGAAAGAAAAGGAGAAAAGACACATGTACCCTCTGCAATTTGGCATCGATGCTCATGAGTATATAAGAGGTAATGTAACTCATGGAAAGTGGTTCACACTAAATTGTCACTCAAACCTATTATTCATTAGCCATCACACTACTTTCCTAGCCTGTTATAATACTATTAAGTAACGAGGATAAATAATCCTAAAGACTCAAGAGAAACATATAGTTTCCCAAATTGTACAATAAAGTTATTACATATTACTAACTTGCTAGAATATGAACAGTAAGAAGGTTTGATCCCAAACTTTTAAAATGGTTAACTTTGAGGTCTTTTCTAGTCATAATTTATATGTTTAGTTTTCCAATAAAGGGACATCTTTCTTCATTTCAAAAAAATAATAAAAAAGCAGTGACAATGAAATAAGAGGTAAAGTGTATTTTTATAGCCTTTTGTACATTCATGTATTTACTCACTGTTTATCACTTCAAGTTAAATGTAAGCTCTGTGAGGTTAGGGATCTTGCCTGTTTTCTTCATTGTGGTGAGAACAATGTCTGAAATATTTAAGACAACCACTGGCTTGAAATACTCATTTATAAAAATTTCATTCTGTCCATTTCATTCTGGCATAGCCTTAATTAGAATTAAAATTATCATGAAAACATCTATAAATATTAGATTTAAAAAGGAGCTGAAGGCACTCAAGAGTAATCAAAGCATCCAGGAGTTAAAAAGCCAAGATCCTAGAGAGTAGAGTGTCATGCTGATATGAACCCTATATTTCCCTTCACATTTTCCCTCAGGGAAATTCTCAATTTTAGTAACAGGAAAAAGATGTCAAGCAGAAATCTGAAGCCCGGTTGTAGCAGTTTCACTGCAATGAAGACACAGAGGTTGAAGTGCAGGGATGTCAAGGCATCTGGGATTGGACTAAGATCCCCAAAAGGAGAGAGCCAGAGAAATGTGAGCTCAAAGTCATGTACAACATTTCCCTTCATGTGTTTTCCAACTCTATCTAGAATATGTGTAGGAGAGATACCTAGAATCAAAGGTAGGTATTCCTATCAATAGGAATACCTGGAGTGCTAAAAAGCTAAGAAGAACCTCTTCAGTCACTTGATGCTGTGGAGAAGGAGATTAGAATTGAGGGAAAAGCAAAGTGAGGGTAACCTGGTAGATATTCCACTCTTAGTTGAGATACCATATTAGCTCAGACCCCAAGAGAAACCAGAAATAAACCAGTCCTAATAAAGCTTGAAAATAAGCCTCAAAGAATCTCTTCCATACAATATCTGCCTGCAAGATTAAAATTAAATCCTTTTTAGAGAAAGAAAACATTTTTCAGGGTCTTTACACTTTTTTCCATCCATGTCTGATACTTAATTAAAGACTGAATGCTAAAAACGAGAACTAACTCAAAATACAAGAGATAAACAGTCGATAGAAATAAACCTACAAGTGATCCAGCTGTTGCAATTAACCAAGAAAATTTTGAAAATACCATACTTGGTATATTCAGGAAAATATAGAGAATGATAGGAAACTTCAATATGTAACTGGAATTTACAATGAATAATCAAGTAGAAATTCTAGAACTAAAAAATAGAATAACTAAAATTAAGAATTCAAAATATAGCCTAAAAATTCTTAGGTAACTCAAGAGAGATGATTAGTGAACTACAAGATAGGTCAGTAGGAAACATCCAAATTAAAACACAGAAGCAAAACAGAAACAAAAAGCAAACAGCAACAACAGAAGACAAATAGAGAAAAATTCAAAAAAGAATCTAAGAGACTAATATGAAATGGTGAGAAATCCTTACATATACATTTTTGGAAACACTCTACCTCAAAGAGGAGAAATAGTGAAAATGATTAAATGTTTGAAATAATTGGCCAAGAAATTTCCAAAACTGGTAAAGACACAAACCACAGATTCAAGAAGCCATTTGACCTCCTTACTACAAGCAGAGTAAATACAAATAAAATCACACCTTTGCTGAGAAACAAACACAGAAATTGAATCTTAAAAGTAGCCCTGGAGTGAGAAAATAGTATCTTCAGAGCAGAAAAATAAGATTTAGTACTGACTTTTCAACAGAGTCTATGAAAGCCAGAAGCTAATGAAATAAAATCTTTAAACACAAAAACTTTACCTAGAATTCTATACCTACAGAAGATACCCTTCAAAATTTAAAGTAAAAGAAGTGTTCAAACGATAAAAAACTCAGCTGAAGTAAAATAATTACTAAAAAAAATCCTTCAGGGAAGGAAAATGAATGCACATGGAAGCATGTTAATGCAGGAAGAAATGAGGTACATGGAAAAACATAACCACAAACTAACAAGCTAATGAAGAGGGAAAAAGGAAAAACAAACAAACAAAAAACTTGATTCATGCAAGAGAAGGCAAAAAACAAAAATATATATAGAGAGAACACATATGACAAATAAAAACTAACACAAAGATGGTATTTATAAACCTAATAATACTCTTATGAAAAAATATTTTAAAAGTTTGAATATGCTAATAAAATACTATCAGAATAGAATATAAAAATAAGCAAAACATAATTATATTCTCTTATGAGAGTCATACTTTAAATAAAAAGCACAGAAATGTTAAATGGGAATGGTTAGAAAAATATCACGACTATAAGATTACCAACCAAAATAAAGTTGTTGTGGGTATGAAATATCAGAGGAAGTAGCCACGAAGGCATTCAGTTAAAAGGGAACCTAGAGTTAAAGAAGAGAATTTTGTGATGTTGAAATAGTCAATAATAAAATCACTTACTATACAAAATGTGTATGCCCTAATAATGTAGCTTCAAAGTATGAGGTAAAATTTTACAGAACTATAAGCTCATTTAGAGAAACCCACAATCATAGCAAGAGATGTTAGCATTCTTCTTTCAATAACAGAATTCCTCCCCCCAAAGTCACTGAGGATTTAGAAGATTTTTAAAACCAAAATTAATAAACTTGAAGTAACGGAGATTTTAGTACCAATATACTTAACATTCCTTTCAAATGCTCATGGAACACTTCCCCAAATAGATTATATGCTGAGACACCTTTTTAAGAAACAAATAAAATCAATCTTACATCAAACTCTTCCAGAAAACAAAACAGAGGAAATATTTTCCAATGAAATGTATATGGCCAACATAACCTTGATACCAAAATCTAAATTAAGGGTTTCATAAAAAAGAAAATGTATACGTCCAAATTCTTCTTGAATATAAATGCAAAAATTCTAAACAAATATTAGTAAATCAAATTCAGAGATAATAAAAATGATAATACATTATAGCTAAGTTGGTTTATTCTAAGAATATAAGATTTAATGTTTGAAAATCAATGTTACATGCATAAAAAATATTTGATAAAATATTTGATAAAATCCAACTCATATATAAAATCATCATCATATTAAACTCTTAGGATGGTAAAAATATGTTAAGGAAGGTAACTTCCTTAATTAAATATAGAGTTTCTACAAGAAACCTATGTTAAACATCTTACTTAGTGGTGGAATACTGAAAGCTTTCACCCAGAGACTAGAAGCTAGAAAATTATGTCTACTGATATTCAACATTTTACTGGAAATAGTAAAGCAAAAAACAAAACAAAACTAAAAAACAAAGGCAAAAACAAACAAAAACAAAACAGTAGAATTGGAAAAAAATAAAATTGTAATTATTCTCAGATGATATGATATGTATACAGAATACAAATACCTGAGAGATAACCTACTAAAATTAATAAGTGATTTTAACAAAGTGGCCGAATATAAGGTCGATATACACAAATCAATATAATATCAGAAAATATCAAATACCCAGAAATAAATCTAATGAAAAATGTACAAGACCACTATGATGAAAACTACAAAGCATTTTTACAGAAATTTTAGATGGCTTACATAAATTGTGGGATAGTCTATGTTCATGGATTTTAAAAAGTAATAATCTAAAAATATTAGTTCTCCCAAGTTGATTTATAGATTCATTTGACCCAAGGAGAACATGACCCAATCTTCACACTAAAAACAAAAATTAATCCCAGATGCAGCCAAACTTAAATGCGGAAAGTTAATAAAGTTTCTAGAATATCTTAATGATCTAGGAGTAAGCAAAGATTTCTCAATGTCACAACAATTAAAAATTCTGTTATTTGAATTAGAAACATTCTATTTATTAAAAATAACCCTAAAGACGGTGAAAAAGTAAGCCACAGAGGTTAGACAGAATATTTGCATGGAAAACAGAGTAGTATTCAGAATATGTAAAGAACTTCTACAAATCAATAAAAAGAAAAGATGTACAACCCAATGAAAAAATACACAAACACTTGATCATGTCACAAAAGTGAATATTTAAGTGTCCAGTAAGCAGTTTAAAAGATATTCAAAATTATTATATATGGCAGAAATGTAAATTAAAACAATAAGTATACCATCACACACCTACTGGAATGGAAGAAAAAGACATGAAAATACAAAGTGTTGGTGAAGATAGAGCTCCTCTAAAACTCTCATATTCTGCTGATAGGACTATGAACTGATATAATCACTTTGGAATACCAGTAGGCACTATATACTAAACACAGGTAAATGTTAAGGTCCAGAAATTCTATTCCTAAAAGAAATGTGAATATGTATATCAAAAGACATGCACAAGAATGTTCATAGCATTTAGCCTTAATAAGTTATAATAGAATTAACTCAACAACAAATATCTTCCAATAGAATAGACTACTATTCAAAGTGTATATATTCAAATTTAAAAAATGGTGTATTCAAGTAATAATAGATTTAAAAAAAAGTAGTATACTCAAATAATAGATAAAAAGTGGGTATTTCCTTTTTTTAATTTTTTTTTTTTGAGAGAGAGAGAGAGAAAACGCATGCACACCTGTGTGTGCACAAGCCAGGGAGGGGCAGAGAGGGAGAGGGAGAATCCCAAGCAGGCTCCGCACTGTCAGGACAGTGCCCAACCCTGGGCTCAATCCAACGAATTGGGAGATGATGATCTGAGCTGAAATCCAGAGTCAGACACTTAATGGATTGAGACATCCAGGTGCCCCAAAAAGTATTTTCAAGAATGGTATATATACAACTACAGTCAACAACATAGATAAATCTTACAGACAAAATATTATGTGAAAAAAGAGTGTATACTGTATGATTCCACTTATAGGAAGTTCAAAAATGGGGAAAACTAATCTATGATGATGGAGGTATGAATACTACCGAGGCATGAGGAAGTCTGGAGATGTTCATATGTTCTACATATTCATCAGAGTGGTGTTTATGTGGGTGTAACTGTCTAGAGAAGAGGAAACGGAATGAATAAAACTAATGTAAAAGGCTAGCGCTCTGTACAATAAAACAGTGCTTGGACTTGGTGCTGTATTGGAAGCCAATCTGACAATAAATTATATTATAATAAAAACCAGCGCTCAGTTTGGTTGGAGCATTTGGAAGTCACTGGAGAGAAGTGGTGTAGATGTCTGTATAGTCTGCTACCTTACTGTGGAATACTTGCATTAATATAGAGGGTGTTCTCATTTTGCTAGGCAACAAAGAACTACAAAAGACTGTTGAGCAGGGCATACATAAGCTCAGAGTTATATTTAATGAAGGAAAACTGATAAACAAAACACTGTGCAAATCATTGTGTCAAAGAGTATGTACAAACTCTTGTTAATATTCTCTGAGCTCATTTATATCCTGTACATGCTTGTAGAGTTAATAAAGAAGATATTAAGAAATCAGAAGCATACCTTTTCTTGTTTAAAATAATCTATAACATAGTGTTAAGAGGATAAAAATCTTAGAAACTGATTTAGCTCCAAATGAGGATACTAAAAAATTTTAAGACCTATATTTATATGCTGTAGTTGGTACTTACTTCATCAAATGTAAAATCCTCCAAATTTATTTCTTCATATTCTTCTTCAGATTCTTCATTCTTAATAGCTTCTAAAGCTGTTGTCAGTTTCTTTCGCAAAAGAAAGCCCTTCCAAACTGCCTAAACAAAAATTTAAAGCATGTTATACAAGGTTATAGATCAAACTACAAACCAGATTCTCTGTGTTATCCCATTAGGAAGATAAAACATCTAAGCCCTTAGTTTAATGGCTCAATAATCTGTTTTTTGAACTTTATGTGACACTTAAAACTGTAAGATAAATTAAACAACTGCATGTGTCTAAAGTTCTGAATCTCAGGAGACTTTCCTTGTGGTAAGCAGAAAAGAATCTTTAAAACTCCCTCAACTGCACATGTAGGTCAACCAATCAATTATCTGACAATTCCTCCAGGACCCATTCTAAACTAAGAAGAAAGAGATACAAAGGAAAACCAATTTTTCTCATTTTCAAATAATTATATATAAAATAAACTAACACACATTTAGGAAAATTTCAACATATACAAATGGCCATATTAGAGAGGAATTATCTTTGCCCATAACTATTAACTAATTTCATTTTAAAATAAACCAAGCACATAAAAATAGAATTCAAATCATTCAGATTCCTCAATAATCTTGTAGAGAAATCATTCTTAATTATAACTCCAAGAACTCTGTAGCTTTTAAATAAGTACTTTTATATACTGCTAGGCAGTGAGCTCTAGGATCCATTAAGTATAAAAAAAACAAGATAGAAATAAGTGTATATTGTATGCTGCCATTTTTCTATCCAAGATTGTATATAAACATACAATAAAAATATAAAATATATAAACTCATATACATTCAAATATATGTATATGTGGTTGCTAATTTTTAAAAAATAAGTCATAATTAATTTTAAAAATCACTAAGTACAGAGGCAGAACATAGGATGGAAGATACAGCAACAGAAACCAGACTTCTCTGAATATTTCTTTCTTAGATTTGACTCTGGAACTGTCCACATGTGTAACATAAGTATAAAACAAACAAATATGAAATAAAAAGGAATTCCTGAAGAGATACAAAATATATGTTTCATCATGGGGGCATATACACACATAAGTTATTTAAAGTGACTTTAAAATAGATTTATTTGACTATATTCCTAGTGAATTATACTCAAAAGACAAATTTAACTACAGAAGATATCTTAAATATGTTTTCAGTAATCATATTGTTAGTATAATACTGGTAATATTATTATAGAAAATCTATATACTGAGAACTGGAATATATGGACAATAGCTAGACCCTATATAACAACAGAAGTCACCCACAACCTCTGTGGCACTAACCTCGAAAGCCAAACCACAACCGTGCAACAATTAGCCAAAAATGGTCAAGACTTTGTCAATAACTGTCGGTCTCCCTATTGTCCCTACTTCCAACTCAGGATCAACCAGAGCTAGCCAAATATGCTTCCCAACCAAACACATAATATGCGCCACTGCTAGCTGCCCAATTTATACCTTACTCCCGACCAAAACCTCCAATCAGACCATGCCTGAAGATCTTTCTCTTTCTCTTTCTCTCCACTAAAGATTTCCTACTCCCTTCCCAGCTATTGAGACTATGCCAAAGGCAACTAATTGTGGCTGAGCCCCTTGCTATAGCTGTCTCTAAATAAATAGCCTGTTTTTTTTTTCTTATTTGTATGGTCCTTATTTACTTCCACTAAGTATGTGCATGTATACACAGACACAGACACAAACATAAATACACACACACACACACACACACACACACGTACACACACACTGAAAGGAGAGTGAAAAGAAGGGGAAAAAAAGAAAAATTATGTTAATGTCATTGGGAACCAGAACTTTTCATAGAAGAAAAGAGATGAAAGTATAAAATTAAATAAGTAAAAATCTTGTAGTCCTAAATTTAATTTTAAAATACCAGTATGAACCCATGGTACATTTTTTCATAAAAATATGTATTTGTAAGCTTATTGAAAAATAATTTTCTTTTTTTTATGTTTATTTATTTTTGAGACAGAGAGGGGAGGGGCAGAGGGAGAGGGAGACACAGAATCAGAAACAGGCTCCAGGCTCTGAGCTGTTAGCACAGAGCCTGACGTGGGGCTCGAACCCACGAACCACGAGATCATGACCTGAGCCAAAGTCAGCTGCTTAACCGACTGAGCCACCCAGGCACCCCAAAAAATAATTTTTAATTTTTAGGTTGGTAATCTGGTTCTTAAAGCAATAGGTCTTATAGAAATTCATACTGAAATATTCACAAAATAAATGATATCTGGAATTTGTTTCAAATCATCTAGTGATGAGTGGGGAAAGGGGGGTTGGTTATAGAAGAGTTGGTTATAGAAGATATCAAGGTAACGTGAAGACCTAGGAAAAACAGGGTATAAAGGAAAACTTTAATCCAGGCTTTCAATGATAAGGGTCAGCTCATTGTGGTTCACAACAGATCCAGCCCAAATCATCAGGGACAGGACTTCTCCAAAGCTCTAGAATACAAAATAAAGTGTGTGTTTTTGTGGTGTGATACATATAGATACTTTCCTCATGAATCTTCATAGGGTCAGGAATTAAACTTCCAGCCATCTCTGATCAGTTTATGAGAAATAATGGTATTATAGATGTTCAGATTATTCTTCTAGCTCATTTGTTTCTGTCAAGGTTTCAACTTCTCCCCAGTAATCCATCTATGATTAATTCATCTTTCTCACATATTCAAATTAATTCCCTGGCCAAGAAATTCTACCTATATTAGACATAGCTGACTTTTCCCTCCAATTACCATCAATTCCCATCCCCAAAGCATACCATTCACTTCTTCCCTGCTAAAGGATTATTTCTTAATCATCTGGCAAACAGTGAGAGGGTGAAAAAGACCATGGGGCAGCTCTTTAACATAAAAGTAATTCAGGTATCCATACCCTGCCAGCTCTGTAATCCTGACAGACAGCTTCCAAGGATACCTGAGAAACTGTCTTCATTTTAGCCAACCAGAAAGGGAAAAGAATATGAAGGGATATCTGTGCAATGTTTAATGAGCCAGACATGGAAGTGGTGCACATGTGTTTCATTCACAATGTATTGACTAGAACTCAGAAAAAGGGCCATACTAAAGTGCAGGAGAAGGTGGGATATCTAGTCTGGTTGTATGCTTGGAAGAAGGGGAGAACATGAGTTCTGGTGAGCAGAGAGTAGCCTTTACCACATCCATCATAAAATTTTAATTTTGCTCTTTCTAAACCCAGGCTCTTTCTATTGCATTGTGCTCTGCTTTTTAGAATGGTAAGTCAGTCTAGAATTCATATTTTAATATGAATGCTGTAAGAAACTAGATGACTGTACTCAAGAGAAAAGAAAATGAAATTGAGATCACTTCAGGTGATTTTAAGTACCATGGTGTACAACAAAAGAGACTTGTTCTAAGCAGAAAAGGCTGAATTATGCTTACTTTTGTTACAGATAGACAGAAGCTCAACAAAAGAACATTCAGCAGAGATAGCAGTCCCTAAACTAGACTGTTTCACAAAGTGATAAACTTCTCTTTCTTCACTGAACAGAATTAAGAAGTTTAAGATCCATATACCATCAATGCTGAAAAAAGTATTCATTATCAACTGAGGACAGGAGGGAGTATATGCATGATATATACATTTCTCAGGTTGCAGAATAATATTTTGAGATAGTAACTGAGGTTCTTTCTTTTCCTTAAAGTTTCCTTGAACCCACTGAATTCCCCCAACTCCCACCACCGTTTAGGCATTAGTAATGTCTATGCATTGCCCTTAGAGTACAGTTCAGACAAATTAAGTCAACTGAAATACTGAATACATTCATTAGAATATATTCATAGCAAAGATAATTTTGAAAACTATGGCTTTAGTAGTAAAAGCCAGCAAATTAATTTTAAGGCTATTCCTCTAGTTGGTTATTCAATACCTTGGAGTCATCCATGGCTCCTCATACTCTCTTATATACCACATCCCATGAACTAATATTACCAACTCTACCTTCAAAATAAACCAGCATATATTCTGGTCTGTGATTTGCTTACCGCTTCTACTGAAACACTCTGGTCCCATGCTACCATTATCCCTTGTCTGAATTACTGTAATAACTCCTAAGTGATTTTGCCTTCTACCCCTGCCTTCCTTCAGTAGAATCACAACATAAAGTAAACTTGATCATGTGAGTCTGCTGCTCATATTCCTGTAATATCTTCCTGTGTCATTCATTCAGAAGACAAACCAAAGTCTTTACACTGACTTATGATTTGTAAGTGTGTTACCCTTTTCCCCTCCATCACTGTCCAGTCACACTGGCTTCTTGTTGTTGCTCTTTAAACATTGCAGTATGCTCCTAAATCAGTGCCTTTGATCAGATATTCCACTGTCTGGAATGTTCTTCCCTCAGATATCCAACAGCTTAATCTGTCACTATAATGTCACATTTTCTGGTCTTCCGTCTCCATCATATCTAAAATGATAAACTTTCCCTTGTTACCCCTGCCCTGTTGGTCTTGCTTTATTTTTCCCCTTCGTACTTATCACTATCTAAGATGTTTATTTACTAACTGCACATCCCAACAGAATGTAAGCTAGTAAGATTTTTGTGCCAAGAAATATTTGTTGAATGAATGGGTAAAGGGAAACACTAATTTTTTGGTTACTATCTTTCAATTCAGTACCATGAATTTCCACAGACCTTATATTATGCATTTATTTAGTTTGTTTTATATTTATGTATTTATTTAGTTCTGCTTCTTTTACTAAAATGTAAATTCCATGAGGGCAGAGAACTTGTATGGTTTGTTTATATTTATGGTTTCTGAACCCATAACAGTACTTGACAAATAGTAGATTCTAAAAAATATTTGATGAATAAATAAAGGATGAATGTGATCAGGTTGAACTTCATTTCAAAATCTGACTTTGGTGAGATTGAATCAAGTCTATTCACTACTTGCTTTCTGAATTTTTAATTAAAACGTGTATTTGAAGAACTTCAACAATTATTTTAGTAGATTTTTAGACATGCTTCTAAAAAGAGCTATAGATTATGCCAAGTGAAAGTTACTTGGTAATCAAATGTTAGCAAATTTGGCAAATGGCATATCTGATCAAAGCTTTAAATATGACTGTGTGGCTCAGTTTGGCCTTTGGTCATGAGAATAGTATTTCTAAATTATAGGCTACTCTTTCAGCCTAGATGCTAACCACAGGCACAGCCAACCTGTGGCATACATGTCACCTAAGTAAGAAGTAAATCCAGTAGCTGTAAATCACTGAGATCCAGGGGTTGTCCGTTATATAGAATTACTCAGTGAAAGATGACAAATATATCTCTCAGGACTATTTCACCAAAAGATTAAAACTAACCTGAATAAGAATAGCAGCCTTCTCCCTCTGTTCTTGGATATTAATGGTGTTTTCCTTTTTTTCTTCCTTTAAAATAGTTTTATTCTTGATGCAGTAATTGGGTTGGAATGTCAGGGATCCTATTGCAGCAGTATGTGGCCTTGCAGAGAAATGAATCTGTCTGCGCACGATGTAACCACGCCAGTGTGCCTGGATTACCAAAGCTGCCATTCTATTTAGAAGAGAAAAGACAACATGGTTAGTACCCATAAAAACAGTTGTAGGTAAGAGGTCCTCGTAAACTATATTTATAAACATGAACTACATCAAGTATTATTTTAAAATAAGAACATCATTTGTTTAATAATAGGCACATAAGTAAAAATAGTATGGAAAACCTTCAAATCTGAAGGAGAGAAATGGGCCAGTAACTTAGAGAGGGACGTGAGGACTAGGGGTTTTTGTTCGTTTCTTTTAAGGAGGAAAATAATGCCAAGATTTTGTATGATAACAGAATACCTTGATCAAGTAGAAAGGGGAGAAAGTGGTGATGTTGAAAAAAGGGACAAATGCAGGAGCCTAGGCTGAGTTGGCAACAGAGGATGTGATCTTCTTCCCAGTGGAGAGACTAGCCTTGGAGAGAAGGAGGGCCCCCTCCACTGTAAGAGAAAGGACCCACAAGGTTTTGCCAGCTGCACTTCCCTCCCTGCCCGTGACAAATATTAAATCATGCTCTTACAAACCCAGTAGTTAATTCTAACGTTTTCCCAGCCTACATCTATTTGCCAATTTCAGGCACTGAATCAATCAATGCTGTGTTTCTTCCACATCCCCCTAGACTGCTCAGCAACATTAGCAAAATTTGAATAATAATGATAGTAAGTGGGTTCTCAGTGTGCTTAATCTTTTAACTCTAACTATTTGGATAGGTTTTCCTTTTTCCACACAGATTATTGCAGGAATATTATCAAGGTACAGAGTATAGTCAAAATACTAATTATCCTGTCTTAATTGGTCTTTAAATTCCAGAGTTTAGTTTAAAAGGCACATGAAGGAGAAGTAATTCTTGCACATATCCCTTCCTCTGTATCTCTTAAAACAATTTTCAATACTTTTATAATTATTGGCAATTAAAATGAAATTTCCTCCTTCCTCATACTAGTAAGTTGAAGGCAAAGTGGAATTGAGTGATAAACTCTGCCAGACATGACCACACATTTTTTTTCTCATAGTAGTATATTTGTGGGAAATTAGGAATGGACGTAACCATTTTATTGTTATTTTGCTTTATTATCACTATTGTTATCATCATCATAATTTTCCTTAAAGCCTGCAGAAGACTTCAACCTATTTTGCTATGAATAGAAAGTTAAAGTTAATGGATAAAACTTCTGACCTAAGATAAACTACTTGAACTCCACATGCTTAGAAAAAATAATCACATTCCAACAAATCATGTCCTTCTGTAGGGTAAACAAAACTGTAAATTTTGCAATGGATTTAATTTGTATTCAGTTGTTCAATTATCTGTTCATTCTTTCTTCTTTTGAACAGAAACAAGTTAGGAAATTTTAAAGCACTATAGTCAGTATTTTGGCTGATAAATAATATGAAAATGTATTTATCATTTATAACTGGTAAAAAGTGAAAGGTTTGTAACAAAACTCATTTAAGCTGAGACAGCATTTTTTGTATTTCTCTACAAATGCATACAAGTTTCACTGACTGTAACTGTAAATTTCCTCTAAAGCTCACCAGTCATTGAGTGCTTGAATTCCTCAGCTCGGTATCATCAAAATTTCCCAAGGAAAACAAGAACAATGAGGAATATTTTTCTCAGTTACACTAACACAAAGACTGCTCTTTACTACACTGAATGCAGTGAAAGCAGGTAAAAATGACAACTTTAGGGCTTCCTGAATGTAGGGTGTTCTCCATGTTTAGAAAATCAGCTTGTATTAGAGCTACTATCATCACCATCACCATCATTATCTTTTTTTTAATCAAAAATCATAATGATAAAATGTCCTTAGGTATGAATACATGTAAATCATGTTTCGAAAACATCTCTACAACTGACAGTGAATCTTCCTGAAACACTGAATGGTGAGGTTCAGCAAATGGGTACATTTTCTTTTCTCATTATTCTTTAGATCCTTAGCTTGTCTATATTTTCAGTTCAACATCCTCCCGTATTATCATAATTTAGTTATTTTATTGATAATGGATTAAGAAGTTCTAAATGTTGTTTATATGAAATTACAATAGGCAGGGTCTGGAGTGTTTGGAGTTGATGGGGTTCAGAATATGCTACCTCAAAATATGGCACCCTGGCATACTAATATTTTAAGCTACAGGAATTTGAGAAACAACATGTCCTGGAAGGACTTTTTGACCTTCACCAGAAGCAGGCCTTAAGACCCTCCTGTGAGAGGTGTCTTTCCTGTACCCAGAGAAAAGAAGCATTCTTATCTGAAAAAGAAGGAATAACAAGAAGAATCTGAATAAACAGGCCTTGCTAAATTTACCCGTTTACTATGCTTAGCTCATACCCTTTGCCCTAATTATATTTTCCACAACCTTCTACTCTTCATCAAACCTAATACAAAAATGCTCAGGTTTAACCCCTTCTTCGGGTTTTATTTCTTTAGGTGACTTCCATGTCATGTGAAACATATTAAATACATTTCTATGCTTTTCTCTTATTAATTTGTCTTTTGTTTCAGGGATACCAGCCGAAAACTTAGACGGGTAGAAGTAAAAGATATTTTTCCTCCCTTACAGAGCAAAAGCAATCGATTAAATAAATTGATGAAATTTAAATGAGAAAATATTAGAGCCACTTTCAAAAAAAATTTAAATAATTTTATGGGGTGCCTGGGTGGCTCAGTCGGTTAAGCATCCAATTTCGGCTCAGGTCATGATCTCACAGTTCGTGGGTCCAAGCCCCGTGTTGGGCTCTGTGCTGACAGCTCAGGCCTGGAGCCTGCTTCGGATTCTGTGTCTCCCTCTCTCCCTGCCCCTCCCCTGCTCTGTCTGCCTCAAAAATAAAACATTAAAAAAATTTTTTTAAAGAAAACTTAAACAATTTTTGCACTAGGGAATACATCTTAGGTTTAGCATATCAAATTTTTAATATAGCTTTCAGAAAAGAAATCACCATCACACTGACAACTTCTGAAAGAATAAAGACTGGGAAATATACGATCAGGTACTGTGATATTCTGCGTTCTGCCCTACTCGGCACCTGTTATTTTAGGAGAAGCTAAATGTAACCACTTTTAATTTTGTTGCCTTGACAGTGAGGCCAAAAGTAAAAAAAAATAAAAAATAAAAATAAAAAATGTTGACAAGCTGAAGTAATCTTTATCTTTGCGGGTTCAATAAAAAATTAAAGCCGTTAGCTTTATGAAAGTATTTAAAAGTTGGAACACCATTAAAGAGACTTTTAACTGTTAAGAACAGGAGGCGGGTGGGGGAGTGGGTTAAATGGGTGATGGGTATGAAGGAGGGTACTTGTAAGGTGAGCACTAGGTGCTGTATGGAAGCGATACATCACTAAATCCTACACCTGAAACTAATATGCTGTATGTTAACTAACTGGAATTTAAATAAAAACTTAAAAGAAAAATATTAAAAATTAAAGTATTTAGTAGTTGGAAGAGGTTTATGTGATTAATATCAAAGAATATTGCCATATTATATAGGTTATTATGCTAAAGAAAATTATAGCACATGCATTCAAATACTTGCATAGATGCTTATTAAAGTATTCCTAGATCAAGAAGCAAATATATAGCACATAAAAAGGTATATCTTTAAAAATGAAATGACCTGATTATTCAGCAAGTTTTCTTTATATTATTTTTAGAATAGCAAAGTGTTTTATTTATTCTTAAAAATTCATTTTAATTGTTTCAAGATTAGAAAGCAGAAAAAATAATTTTACACGTACTTATTTTCAATTAAATACTAGTCAATTAAATCGGAACCTGTCAAAATTCAATCAAATTAATCTGTACTATAACTAATCATTTGTACACATAATAAAAACATAATTAAGAGAATTCGTACGAAACACAATAGTGAGTTAAATCCTTTACCAAAACATTGATGAAGACTATCAATAAAAAATACAAACTATACAACATAAAAGAAAAATGATCTATTAAGTCTTACATTTTTTTATGATGTTTAATATTTTGGCAGTTCCTCAGCAGAGAACTTGTCATTACTGTTTCCACGAACGGGATTCTTTTAGTGGGGATACTGTTTGATCTGTCTTCTGTCTTCTGGTCTACTATTTCTCCCTGATTTCTTCCTTCTGTATCTTCACATAAGGAGGATTTAGTTAAAGTGGAATGACTAGAGCCAGAGTTCATCCATTTCTCAGAAATATCTGGTGAGTCCAGTTTATATCTGTCTGCACAAGAGTGGAGAACTTTATTTTGCAGGATACTATCACTATTTGTAGAAGCAAAATGATTTTGCTGGGCTTCTGATTCTTCCCTCTGGGTGATATGTGCATCCCCGTGTTCATGTGAATATCGGCATTCATTACTAAGTGTCATTAATTTCTTAAAATAATGGCAGAGATCTTCTGCAGCATCCAAGGTGACCAAATTTCTAAACAAATAATGAAGATATTTAATAATAAGAATTATATTACCAATATTAAAACTTATATAGGTTCTGGAAATTTCCCTTGTGCGGTTTGACATGAAAATTAAGCTTTACTACAACATTCATTAAAAACTTATTTCTGGTTGTTTATATAAAAATTGATCTCATTTCTAACAAAATTTGAAAATATTTGTTTAGCTAATTTAGATCCGTCAATCCAGACAAAATGTCTGGAAGTTTTAGAACCATTTTTATTCTAGGTATTTTTGGTACAATTGAATGAGAAAAATCCATGCTTTTACTACCATGAGATACCATGGCTGCCTAAATTAGGAGAAGTTATTTATGAAACAAAGTTAAAAGTACTTTCTACATTGACTCTTGCCATGCAAAATATTTGTATTGGACTTTTAAACAAAGAATTTATATTATGGGAAAGTTTTTATTCCCCTTTTTCTCTGGAAAAAGAATCCATTGCAAAGAGAATTCAAATACTTTAAGATATAAATGGTTGTGATTCTCTCAAATAATTGTTGAATTTCTACCCTATGGAGGTTATGGCTTCTGTAATTAATCAAACTTTCTGTTCGCCAGATTTGAGGATCTCAACAGCAAATGTAAAGAACTTTGCACCTGTGTGAGTCTTTTTCTTGGCTACATTTTATTTACCTTCCCTTATTTGTTTTATTTTTTAAAAATTTTACTTACTTCAACTGTATATTCTAACTATATTTAATATATAGCCACAGCTGCCTTATTTTTTCTGAAACATTGCAGGATATAAATAAATACAAAACTTTTAACCATACCATACAAAATGATAGTTATAGATCCTAAAATGTAGACATAAACAGTCCTGTGTTCACAAAGGTATTATTAAACATTAACATAGTCTCCTCCAATATATTTTGATATTTTGTATTTCATTCATTTTGGTGGCTAATAATGCAGAAAAGTTTCAATTCAATATTGGAATATCAAGTGTTTATGATTAGTTTTGAATTCACCACCATTTATTATTAATATGAAATATAGTCTATTTTCCATTATCAATGCCAAAATGAAACAAGTTGCGATGAAAGTAGATTATCCAGAGGAACTGACAAATCTGTTTCAACATGAGAGATATCAAGGGTTACCTTTACACAAAAAAACTGTATATTACCATACATATTCAAGGAAATATGTTTAGTTTTGCACAAAAACAGATGTAAAGAACCTTAGTATTTATTAAAAGTAAACATTAATTATAACAACTGGGATTATTTGTTTCAATGTTTACTTACTTATTTTTGAGAGAGAGAGAGAGAGAGAGATAAAGAGAGAGAAAGAGAACAAGTGAGGGGCAGAGAGAGAGAGAGGGAGGGAAAGAGAATCCCAAGCAGGCTCCGCACAGTCAGTGCAGAGCCCAAGGTGGGGCTCAAGTCACAAACCGTGAGATTAAGATCATGACCTGAGCCAAAATCAAGAGCCAGATGCTTATCCAATTGAGCCACCAGGCACCCAGGTGCCCCAGACAATTGGGATTATTTAAAAGCTATGAGATTTGTTTTTAATCTGAATAGACTATATTCAAAAACATTTAAATAGAAATACCAAATCTTAAATATCGGCATGTATGAAAATGCAAAGAGCAATAATTTAAAAATTAAGTTTAGATATTTGGAAGTGCATATTACAATTATAATTCCAGTTAAAATGGAGAGTCATCATAAGTGAAATATGAAATCATTTTCCTTTTTCATTTGTGTTTTCTGGAGCAATGCAAATTAGAAAATATAATTAGAGAGGGGTGTGCTGGTGGTTCAGTCAGTTAACCGACCAACTCTTGATTTTGGCTCAGGTCATGATCTCATGGTTTGTACGATAAAGCCCCACAGTAGGCCCTGTGCTGGCAGCATGGAGCCTGCTTGAGATTCTCTCTCTCCTTCTCTCTGCTCCTCCCCCACTCATGCTCTCTCTCTCAAAACAAATAAAAAATATTTTAAAAATATTTAAAAATCTTTAAAAATAAAATAGTTATGGAAAGATCAAATATAATTCATTCATACTAATGTACCCTGAATTTTGGAGGGGAATGGGAAGTTCCCTTTCTTTTATATCTAATTAAGACTCTACTCTCAGCTTCTGTTCTTCTGAATATGTGCATGGGTTGACTGCTCTTACCTACTGTGCTCTCATAATATTTGAATATATAAATATAATATACGTGTAATATATCTAATACATAATAAATGTTATATGCCTTGCTCCCTTATAACTGTTTGTTTAATTTTCTGTTATGCTAATCTGTTAATTCTTTGAAGATAAAGTATAATCCTTAGCTTATTGTGTGTTTTGATTGCAATCATTGTCATATAAATTTATGACTGATTCATTGAATGACTGAATGGATGTTTGATTCTTGTCTTGAAGCTATCCTCATGATTTCTTTTACTTTATTTAATACTTTAGCTTTTAAATTATGTTTTTCAGGGAGAATATACCAGAAACACACAGTACTAATCCAAAAAAACTTATCATTGTATTAATCAGAGTATTTTGTAAATTATATTCATAAATTGCATTGTCTTTAAATTATGAGAAGAAAAGAACAGTCTTACCCTTTCCCAGTAATATGCTTTTCAATTAGTAAGTTGAATTCTTGAATCTGGGACTGACAAAGTACCACGAAACGTCCTAATTCTGGTTGATAGTATTCTTCAGTGTGTCTTTCTGAACAAGAGTTTATCATTTCACCATTGAGGATTCTTAGAGCTGGTAACACTTTAAGTAGAGAATGCCTATTGAAAGCAGGAAAAAAACTTAATAATCTTGAAGAGTTTATATCTAAAATAACCATATACCTATTCCTTAAACAATATAAGCACAGAGTATATGTCAGAAGATGCTATTGATTTTGTAGAGAAAATGATACTGTTAAATTTGTTAAAAAGTGTTATGATATCATGTCATGTACAAAGTTAAGTTTTAGAGACTTGACAAACATTTAGCCATTTTCTTCTATAACATAAATGGGAAATTTAAGCAGCTGGAAACTTGGGCTGTGAGTAAATAAAAGGCTACGTTATAAATTGAATAATATCAGATACACTCTTTTCAAAAGGTAATAATTAAAATAAACTTACTGAAATTTGCTGTTTATTTTAGAAGTAGAGATAAGTTCTGATTGTTTCTCTTCGTAAAATATGGTTAAGAGTAGGGCTAAAACAAGAGTAAGAGATCACCCTGTTTATCATGATCTAAAAAATCTAAACTTATATTTCCTCTTGAATCATGCTAAAAATTATAATAATAAAAATCTTTGAGGTGTGGGCAAAAATCTGTACCAATTTAAAAAGCTAATGGTGTGAAAAACCAAGCCAGACAGCAAGAGCTGTCCACCAGGCCTATCCATTTATAAATATTTGCCCAAACCTTTCACAAGGATACTGTGGGCCTCTTTTCACAAGGTCATTAATGGTCAAAGGGGTAAAATGGGCTTCTTAAATGAATAAATCCCCCTTAGTTATAAACTAATACTTCATATGAGGAGAAGTACTAAATAAATGAACTAAATAGATGGAGAGATGTCCAATGAAGATATCTTCATAGATAGGAAGATCAAAATTCTTCAAGAAATCAGTTCTTCTCAACTTGATCTTTAGATGAATGCAACCCCACTAAAAATACTGGTAAGGTATTCTGTGTATATTAACAAATACTAAAATTTATAAAAAGAACCCAAAAAGCAAAAGACAAAAAACAAACCAGAGTAGCCAATTCCATATTGAAAAAGAAGAACAAAATTAGAAAACTAACACTTTTGACTTCAAGACTTACTATAAAGCCATAGTAATTATGACAGTTTGGTATTGGCGAAAGATTAGACAAATATATCAATGGAAGAGAAACAGACAAATACATCAATGGAAGAGAAGAGAGAGCCCAGAAGTAGACCCCCATAAATCTACTAAAGTAGATTAGTCAACTAATCTTTGACAAAGAACCAAAGGCAATATAATGGAACAAAGATAAATGATGCTAGAACAATTAGACATCTAGATGTAAGAAAGTGAATCTAGACACATACTTAGTACTCTTTAGAAAATTTAACTCAAAATGGGTCATATAACTAAATGTAAAATGCAAAACTATAAAATCGCTAGAAGATAACATAAGGGAAAAAATAGATGACACAAAAGATAATGATGACTTTTTTATACAACACCTAAGACAAAAATTCATGAAAGAAATCATTGATAAGCTGGACTTAATTAAAATTAAAAAATTCAGCTCTGTGAAAAACAATATCAAAAGAATATAAAGACAAGCCATATACTAGGAAAAATATCTGATAAAGGGTTGTTATCCAAAATATACAAGGAAATTTTAAAGCTCAACAATAAGAAAGTAAATATACCCATTAAAACATGGGCCAAAAAACTTAACAGACGTCTCACCAAAGAAAATATACAGATGGCAAGTAAGCATATGAAAGATGTTCAACATCATTTTTCATTAGAGAATTATAAATTAAAATAACAAGATACTACTATCTATCTATTAGAATTCAAAATACTGACACCACCAAACACTGGTGAGGATGTAAAGAAACAAAATCCCTCGTTTGTTGCTGGTGGAAATGCAGAATCAGTGCAGCTACTTTGGGAGATAGTTTGGTGGTTTCTTACAAAAGTTAACATACTTTTACTATATGATCCAGCAATGTGCTCTTCAGATTTACCTAAGTGAATTAAAAACTATGTCTGCACCAAAATCTCCACACAGATGTTTATAGCAGCTTTATTTGCAATTGCCAAAACCCGAAAACAACCAAGATGTCCTTTGGTAGGTGAAAGGATAAATTGTGTTACATCAATATAAAGGAATATTATTTAACACTAAAAGGAAATGAACTATTAGGCCATGAATAGACAGTGAAGAATCCTAAATGTGTATTACTAAGTGAAAAAAGACAATATGATAGGGCTACATACTGTACAATACCAACTATGCGAAATTCTTGAAAAAAATAAAAATTGAGAAAGTAAAAAGATCAGTGTTTGCCAGGGTTTAGGGTGAAGGGAGTGATGAACAGGCAAAGCACAAAGCATTTTTAGGGCAATGAAACTATTCCGTATACTTCTACTACATAGTGGATACATGTCATTATACATTTGTCAGAATCCATAGAATATACGACACCAAGAATAAACCCTAAAGTAAAGTGTGAACTTCAGGTGATGTAGGTTCATCAGTTATAACAGATATACCACTTTGGTGCAGGATGCTGATAGTGGGGGAGGCTGTCACGTGTGGGGACAGAGTATATGTGAGAATTCTCTGTATTTTCTGCTTAATTTTGCTACCTTGACTTTATCTAAAAAATAAAGTTTTTTTAATGTTTATTTATTTATTTTGAGAGACAGAGCACAAGTGAGGAAGGATCAGAGAGAGAGAGAGAGAGAGAGAGAAAGAGAATCCCAAGCAGGATCCGCACTGTCAGTGTGGAATCCAATATAGGGATCAATTTCACAAACCATGAGACCATTACCTCAGACGAAATCAAGAGACAGATGCTTAACTGACTAAGCTACCCAGGTGCCCCCAAATATAAAGTTTTCAATTAAAATATAAAACAAAACAAACTCAAAGTTTCTAAAAACTAAATGAAGGATGGAAAGATAAGATTACAAAAATGCTAAGGTCTAAGAAAGAAAACTCCAGTCAGGTATTCCTTCTACCTAGATGGTATAGTCAGGTTCGACATATTCATTTATACAAACACAGCTGTAAAATATAATTTTTACATTTATTAATAATTTATATATAACTTTTATTTCTATAAATCTATATTTATATATTTATGTATAAATTATATATAAATGAAGGAAGTGGTCCATTAAGGCTAAAATGCCAAGGCCCAACTAAAGTCATTATGTATAGTTATGATCTTGATAGTCTTGGTGTTTAATAAAAGATAATCACAAGAAATGTATAAATACATTTCCTTCAATGAAAAAAGAACATCACAGTTTTTCATTTACTCAGGAGACATGATTAATTTCCCACCCTTACCTCCCTCCTCTCTTTGAGAAATAACACTTTTTTCTCTTACACATATTTACATAAGGAAAGAAGGAAAGCAAATAGATTATGTTATTCAAGATAACTATCAGATGTTTCACAGTGTTAAAGAGCTTGATCTAGTTAAGAAAACTTGGGTTCATCACTTCTCAGTCTTTTGGCTAAGATCAAGTGAAGACTAGGGTCCATATATTTTGAAATTTTTAAGTGGTTTTTTAGGCTTGAAGATACCAATATTTGTCATATCATAAACTACTATACTTACTACAAAAGGTTAAATAATTAGCATATATTGCATTTCTGTTTGGATTCATTTTAAGATGTGGTTCAAAAACAGAAGGCTAATTAAGATAATAGCTATTCATCACAGAAGTGATGAAATAATCACAGGTAATCACCACACCGTTACAATATTAAATATAACATGAAATCTTTTAGTGAGGCTACCTACCATCAAAGCAAGGAAAGGTTAATCTCTGAAATTGAAGCTGGTAATAAAATATAATGGAGAGATTAACTATCCATGTTCTATCCTATAAAATTATTTATTACATTAGTAATGAAACTACATTGCATTCTAAATCTCCCTCAAGTATCCAGTCAAGTTTTCTCCAAGACATGACTATAATGTCAAAATAACTTATATATAGCCATAAAATGCCACGTATGAAATAAATATGCTTTTGAAATGTGATAATAAAGGGTAGTATTAGTTAAAACTGTATTGGTGTTTATACAGCTTAAAAAAGAACATGCTCTAATCCTACTGATGATCTTATTTCATTAGATTGTCTCCTAAAATACGGAAAAGCAAACAACTTGATGGAACCAGCCCTAGACAATAACCTACAGTTTTAATTCCTTGTGTACCAAGCCAATTTCTCTCTGATACCCTCATCTCCAGAGTGGACCTGAACAGCAGAAGGAATGAAGTATGCTAATGGCGTGCTTTCGTCTTTGAAATAGGTACATTTCTTATAAGAAAAATTAATAAAGCTGATTTTCTTATTATAATTTGGATCTCTTAAGAGTTAGGTAAAGCTGGGGCACGTGGGTGGCTCAGTGGGTTAAGCGTCTGACTTCAGCTCAGGTCATGATCTCAGGGTTCATGAGTTCGAGCCCCGCATCAGGCTCTGTACTGACAGTTCAGATCCTGGAGCCTGCTTTGGATTGTGTGTCTTCCTCTCCCTCTGTCCCTCCTCTACTCATGCTCTGTCTCTCCCTCAAAAAATAAACAAACATTTAAAAAAAATTGTTAGCTAAAGATGATTTGTTTATTTCTATTGTTCAGTTATTTCTGGTTAAACAATAACAGTAAGCTGTTGGACCTGTAATACTTTTCAATGGGACCCTGGACCTACGGTAATATTGCAGATGAAGTAAGACCCTCTTGATCAGCCATCTTTCAGGTGTCATTTTGTCTAATTAAGGAGGTCTCAACAAAAGGAAGAAAATAGTCATGCTGCTATTGTGAGAACCACAGGGTCTCACACATCTGTTCTTTATCTTAGTCACTATTTAAATCCATTGTGATGGGAATTCAAGGCTAGAATGTGTGTCTCCAATCTTGCAGGGCAGTGTCTCTGAAAAGATTGTCCTTGAACTACTGTATCAGTAGTACCTGGGATGCTTTTTAAAATTCAGTCACACCAAAGATCTCTTGTTGGTGGGTTCTGGGGAGTTTGCATTTTCAAAATATAGCTCTTCTTATGTATCTTAAAGAATTAAGAACCACTGCATTCAGAGGAAACGGGACTACAACAAGTTATGCTAAAATTAGAGATGTTCAGGTTTAAACTTAAAAAAAAACCTCTGAAATTTTAATCATTTGCAAATTACCTTAAATTTTTAAGAAAAATATAGCTTACTTATAAACTTGAGGCATGCCCTATATATCAATGATGCCAGAGAATTTACTAAAATAAGAGATATTGTGGGCCTGGACAGTTACAATCTGTTCACTGATTAACATTGCCATTGGTTTTACATAAATGGTGTGAAAGTTTCTTACAGAAGTATTCTTGTAACACTGAAGTTACAGAGTACATATCAAATATATAGAGAAACCACCTTTCTATTCATAAATAATGACAAAATGAAGATCCATTTTAACTAAATACCCAATATAATCCTAGAAGCAAACTATAAGAATGTGCTTTATCAGATTAATGGAAGGATCAATATTTTACAAGTATATTGTATTTAATAAAACAACTTTCTGCTCTAAACAAGCAAAATAATAAAAAATAAGTAAATCCAAAGGTAATTACTATAAGACATTGGTTTGTTTCTAGGTATTGCAAGTGGCATTATGTGGAAGCTGTTTGGATGTTAACTAATCAGATGAGTAAGGGGCAAAATGATAATTTTGTCATCAAATACTACATTTTGGATATGACTATTAATATATACATAAATATGTACAATATTATAGCTACAGGGAATAATTATAGAAAATATGGATCAATGGGCCTTGAATTTTTACATTAAAAATATTTTGATGTTACATTCATCACCTTTCTATAAAAAAAGTCTCTAACAGTTTATTTGAGTCAGAGTGTTTGAAATTTCTTTGGATGAAAAAGCTAATTTGTTTGGATCATCAAGACCATGACAATATTTTGAAATTTGTGATTTATATAATAAATACCCAGATTAGATTTGGTATTTTATGTTAAACATTGTTTCTTATTTATTATTATTTTTTAGGGAATAGTTCTCAGAGCTGCATAAATGAGTAGTGCAGTGGATTGGCCTTCAGTTCCAATGCAGCTTTAGAAGACTCTATGATGAATATATTAGAAAGTGCTGTAACAAGTTGATTCATGTTGGAAATGAAGTATAAGAATACTGTGAGATCTCAACATTAGTTTTTCCAGCTGGGCTCCTCCTAGCCAAGAGCTGAATCAATATTTCATTTAGTGAAAACTTCCTGGTGAATATTCTGTCACTTAAGAGACTCTATTAATCATTAATGAATGAAACGTATTCCCAAAGGAGATTCCAAACTGAGTTTGTAGATTAAGTTCTAAAAAGAGATTTTTTTAGTACATCAGTTTTGTCCATGTTATCACTGGCCAGACATGAAAGTACGGAGCCAACTGGGAAAATCTATAACTAATCCCTTTGTTGGTATCAAAGGGTTATGTAAAGTTCATTGGAACATACTGCTTACCCAAGTTTGAGTTGATCCTTTCATTAACAAATCCATATTTTATAGATTACTAAATTTTAAACCCTTTAGATAACTAAATCTCTTTTTGAAATTATGAAATCTGTATTAGGCCTACTGATCTAAGTGAAATTTGATAAGCAAAAATTTTAAGTTGGTATTACTCCAGTCCAGTAAAGTTTATTTAAACATAGAAATTATAATAGCTAAATAATTGTACATGTCTTTAATTAAATACTACCTTTTTCTTTCAATATTATTTCTAATGAAATATTTGCTTTAAAACTGTAAAGTATATATACTTAGTAAGTATAGAATATACTAGTATAGCACTAAGTATATATACTTAGTATGTAGTAAAATGTGAATGTTTATCTTTATATATTTAGCATATAAAATATGCTTTATATTAAGCATATTTTATCCAACAAACTAAGTATTTATTCTTCATACAAAAAATAACCCATAAATAAATTCAAAGACTATTCAGGACATAGATCTGTTTCTAGTTATTGCAACTGGCAACACAGCCGCTGTTTGAATGGAAACTGATACCAGATCAGCAAGAGAATTCATGTCCTATTTGCCCAATTCCTAATAGAAAACCCATGGCCTGCAAAGAGCTTGCTCTGAATAATGGGCACAGCCACCTCTTTCTGTTTGTCATCATATATTTGGTTTATATAGTTACTTGGGAAAATAAAGATAACTACCTAAAAACAACCCATCAGGTATTTTCATTATAAATAATATCATCTGCCAAGAAGAGGCTTTTGGGGATGTATTTATACTCTACTGTTGGTGTGGGAAGTTTCAGTTCTTCCAGTTCTAAAGTAGAAGAATCTGTACAATATCTGGGATCATTTCCACTACTTAATTTTAGCCCTTTTTAAATTCCTGGACTTTCTAATAACATTTAATGTGGCCACCTTCCTTAATCTCTTATCACTTTGATGCTGAAAAAAATCTTCCCCAAGTACTATTTTCCTTCTCAGACAACTATTCAAAATTTCTCGATAGCTCCTTAAAAATAATGGCTAACATTTGCCAAGTGACTATATGCCAGGCACTACTATAAAATGCTTCTCCCTTGCAGTTAGTTTGGCTTTATGACTGGTTACATCCAATGAAATATGAGAGAAGTGATCCATGCCACCTTTTTTAAAGTTTATTTATTGTTAGAGAGAGAAAGTGTCAGTGGGAGAGGGGCAGACAGCAAGGGAGAGAGAGAGAATCCCAAGGAGGCTCCACACTGTCAGTGCAAAGCCTGATGCAGGGCTCGAGCTCACAACCGTGAGATTAACTGACTGAGCCAGTCAGGCGCCCCAATCAATGCCACTTTTGAAAGTAGAGCAGTTAAATGTCAGATGTGCTTTCCCTGTGGTCTCTTCCCCCTCTCTCAGCACAATCTACTATCTAAAAATATCAGATTAAATTGAAGTTATATGACACAACCACAAAATGGAAGCATCCTGAGTTTCTGAGTCTGCTGCGATTAGACAAGTTGAACTCATATCAGATGCAATATAAACCAGAAATAAACCACATAGATTTCTGGGTTTGCTATTGTGTGGTACAACTTCTATTACCTTAATGAACAAATCCTGAGGTAGATACTATTATTATACCCATTCTATAGATGAAGACACTGAGACATAGCAAGATTAAGTAACTTGTGCGAGGCAAACAGCTCGGAAGTGGCAGAACTAGACATGCACGTGAGCAGCTTACTCACAACACCTATGCTTATATCCAGTATGCTATAGGCTCTCTCCATGACCGTAGGATAAAGACTTTTTTATCCTAGCGTACAAGGCCCTTTACAATCTGGCCGCAATACATCATATGAAACAGTAGAGCAAGTATTTAAATTCCAGGTTTTAGAACTCAGATCCCTTCTCTGACATTTACATAACTGAGCAAATCACAAGATACCTAAGCTTCAGTAAATACCCCCATAAAATCAGAACGATAATTACAGAACCAACTCAGAGTTGCTGTGAAGTAATATGTGTAGACATTTCGCCCATTTCCTGACCCACTGTAAATGTATATACGTGATTTCTTACCTACTTCCAAAAATATTTTCCACTACATCTACATCTTCCACCTGAACAGACCAGAGCCTAACCTGGACTTTCACATTCCCTCAGTTTCTTGGATATTTCCTGCATCAGAAGTGCTTTTATTTTTCTTTTAACTTGATTTTAAATATTACTAAACTTCTGAAGTTTAACCCAAAGTTTGCCTCTTCAGCAAACTTTTTTTTTCCTGGTCCCTGTAAATTAAGATTGGATTTCTAAAGCACATCTGTTGCCTACACTAATCATCCGACATATGTATTAGGTACTGAAATCTAAGTGTTAAAGAGCACAACTGAAGCCAGATTGTTTGAATCCTGGCTCTTCTAGTAGCTAGCTGTGTAAACTTGGGCAAGTTATTCAGCCTTTTTGTGATTCTGTTTCCCTGCCTGTAAAATGGGGATACTAGGTTTTTTATTAGGCATATTGTATTAAATGGGCACAAAATAAATGCTGTGGGTTTCCATGGCTATCATTTTTTGCAGCTATTTTATATCCCTATAGAGATTATAAACATGGTTTGAAATCATGGACTCTATAGAATTTCCTTTAGAGTGTACAAAATGTTAGGACATTGGTTGGATATAATAGGCATACACGAAATATTTGGTGACTTAATGAGACCCCAAAGTGTGGTTAGATTTCTGTATGCTTACCATGTTCCAGAAATTATCCTCAACATAATATGTGTATTGTCCCATTCAATTACCATAACTACCCCATAAGATAGGTACTATTATTATTCTTATTTTACCAGTAAGGATTTGGACATATAGGAAAGTTGTTACTTGTCCAGGATCACACAGTATGGGGCAGGAGTAGGCTGTCCTTGTTTAAAAACACAGTGATTTCCAAAGTTTAGTGTGCATGATTTCATCGAAAGGGCTTGTTGAAGCACGCATTACTAAACGTCATCCCCCAGTTCCTTCTGATTAAGTGGGTCTGGACAGTGTCCAAGATTTTTGATTTCTAACAAGTTTCCAAGTGATGATGAAGTTTCTCATCTAGAGATACATCTTTGAAAACCACTTCAGTGGGTTGTGCTCTCTCCTCCATACTACACAGCTTAAACTGCATCTAGAGATGTTTCTAAAGTAGAAGTTGACAAGTTCTGTTCTAAAACATCTAAAACATACCAGGTTTCCCTAAAATATGGTGTAGCATTGGAAATTTATGTGGAAACAGAGCTTTGAAGAATGTAAGAAAAACAGGTTTTCTGCAAGGATAACTCTTCTGTAATACATGAACTATGAACAAGTAGCAAACTACACAGGTGTTTGACTTGGTATAAAATGCTATTTTCTTTTTTTTTTTTAATTTTCTAATGTTTATTTTTGAGAGAGAGACAGAGACAGAGCATGAGTAGGGGAAGAGCAGAGAAGAGGAGACACAGAATTCAAAGCAGTAAAATGCTATTTTCTTAACCAAAGACCAATTAACAAGTTGATGAAATCAATACATGTGGAAGGAGGATGTCAGAGGGCTGCAGTGGCCTCAGATAATGGAGGGAAAGAGATTGCTTCCTAGACTTTCTTAACCTTTTCTACAAGTGGATTAAGTCAGATATAGGAACTTTAAACATGACCAGATCATTGATTATTCTATAAGATATATTTTGTTGGAAATCATCAGAACAAGGCTCTTCCCGGCTATGGCCACACGTCATAGAAAAACCGAATCAGGACAAACAGTCAACTGCTTCTGCCCTAGAAATGGATGTCACAACCTATTTTTTGATTATTCATTCCTCCTTGTCTATATTTTATTCACAGATGTTGTATTTTCACTACCTGATGAAATCGATAAGATTTACACATTTGATCCAAACTCTGAGGATCCTGAAATGGCTTTTCTACCGAAATTTCAGTAAATATTTGCCTTTCCCTATACTTGGTGTGTTGTCAAACTTATCTTGCTAAATTAGACGACAAGCCTTGTCTATTCTTGCTTTGCTCTGTTTTGATGTACCCATGACGTGATATGACACAAATGTCAAATGTACTTTGCACATTTATTGTACATCATATTAAACCATCTTACAAGTGCATACTGCTAGACATAAAAAAAAGACAAGAGTTTAGATCAGAATCATCACCAGTACTAGAAAAGTAGACATTTTCAAAGCTTTTCAGAATTCTGGGATTTAGTTCATCTGGACCTGGGTAAATGAATAATGATCTGAGGGTGTAGGAGAAAAAAAAAATAAAAACACGTAAGGCCAAGGGCAAGAACCAGTGGGTTGGAAAAAGTAGAAAAATTACAGGAATCTTTGTAAGGCTGGGAGTAATCCTTATCAGCCAAAACTGAAAGGATGTATATCAGATGCAGTAGGGAGAATACACAAGAAGTCACTGCCATAGCTGTAGAGCTAAACTGGCACTAGTCAAAATATTTCATTGAGACTTCCTTAACAGATCTTTTGTTTTTATGGAAAAGCTAGTATTTTATTATATTTTTTATAGTTTATTGTCAAGTTGGTTTCCATAATAACACCCAGTGCTCATCCCAACAAGTGCCTTCATGCTCAAAACCCCTTTTCCCCTCTCCCCCACCCCCATAAAACCTCAGTTTGTTCTCAGTATTGAAGAGTCTCTCATGGTTTGCTCCCTCCCTGTCCTTAACTATTTTTCCCCTTCCCCTCCCCCATGGTCCTCTGTTAAGTTTCTCCTGTTCCACATATGAGTGGAAACATATGGTATCTGTCCTTCTCCGCCTGACTTATTTCACTTAGCATTACACCCTCGAGGTCCATCCACGTTGCTACAAATGGCCAGATTTCATTCTTTCTCATTGCCATGCAGTATTCCATTGTATACATAAACCACATCTTCTTGATCCATTCATGAGTTGGTGGACATTTAGGCTCTTTCCATGATTTGGCTATTGTTGAAAGTGCTGCTATGAACTTTGGGGTACATGTGCCCCTATGCATCAGCACTTCTGTATCCCTTGGGTAAATCCCTAGCAGTGCTATTGCTGGGTCATAGGGGAGTTCTACCGTTAATTTTTTGAGGAATCTCCACACTGTTTTCCAGAGTGGCTGCACCAGTTTACATTCCCACCAACAGTGTAGGAGGGTGCCCGTTTCTCCACATCCTTGCCAGCATTTATAGTCTCCTGATTTGTCCATTTTAGCCACTCTGACTGGCGTGAGGTGGTATCTCAGTGTGGTTTTGATTTGTATTTCCCTGATGATGAGTGACGCTGAGCATCGTTTCATGTGTCTGTTGGCCATCTGGAGTTCCTCCTTGGAGAAGTGTCTGTTCATGTCTTCTGCCCACTTCTTCACTGGATTGTTTGTTTTTCGGGTGTGGAGTTTGGTGAGTTCCTTATAGATTTTGGATACTAGCCCTTTATCCGATACGTCATTTGCAACTATCTTTTCCCTTCCGTCGGTTGCCTATTAGTTATGTTGATTGTTTCCTTTACCGTGCAGAAGTTTTTTTATCTTGATGAGGTCCCAATAGTTTATCTTTGCTCTTGATTCCTTTGCCTTTGGAGATGTTTGAGTAAGAACTTGCTGCAGTTGAGGCCAAGGAGGTTGTTTCCTGTTTTCTTCTCTAGGATTTTGAAGGTTTCCTGTCTCATATTCAGGTCTTCCATCTATTTTGAGTTTATTTTTGTTTATGGTGTAAGTGAGTGGTCTAGTTTCATTCTTTCACATGTTGTTGTCCAGTCCTCCCAGTACCATCTGTTAAAGAGGCTGTCTTTTCCATTGGATACTCTTTCCTGCTTTGTCAAAGATTAATTGGCCATATATTTGTGGGTCCAATTCTGGGTTCTCTATTCTATTCCATTGGTCTATGTGTCTGTTTTTGTGCCAATACCATACTGTCTTGATGACTACATCTTTGCAGTAGAGGCTAAAGTCTGGGATTGTGATGCCTCCCATTTTGGTTTTCTTCTTTAATATTACTTTGGCTATTCGGGGTCTTTTGTGGTTCCATACAAATTTTAGGATTGTTTCTTCTAGCTTTGAGAAGAATGTTGGTGGAATTTTGATGGGGATTGCTTTGAATGTATAGATTGCTTTGGGTAGTATTGATGTTTTAACAATATTTATTCTTCCGATCCATGAGCATGGAATGTTTTTCTATTTCTTTGTGTCTTCTTCAATTTCCTTCATAAGTTTTCTATAGTTTTCATCATACAGATCTTTTACATCTTTGGTTAGGTTTATTCCTAGGTATTTTATTTTTTTTATGTGTAATTGTGAATGGGATCAGTTTCTTGATTTCTCTTTCTGTTGCTTCATTATTGGTGTATAAAAATGCAGCCAATTTCTGTACGTTGATTTTGTACCCTGCGACTTTGCTGAATTCATGGATCAGTTCTAGTAGGTTTCTGGTGGAGTCTGTCTGGTTTTCCATGTAGAATATCATGTCATCTGTGAAAAGTGAAAGTTTGACTTCATCTTTGCCAATTCTGATGTCTTTTATTTCCTTTTGTTGTCTGATTGCTGATGCTAGGAATTCCAGCACTATGTTAAACAACAGTTGTGAGAGAGGACATTTCTGTCATGTTCCTGATCTCAGGGGGAAAGCTTCGGTTTTTCACCATTGAGGATGATATTAGCTGTGGGCTTTTCATAAATGGCTTTTATGATGTTTAAATAAGTTCCTTCTATCCTTTCTCGAGAGTCTTTATTAAGAAAGGATGCTGTATTTTGTCAAATACTTTTTCTTTTTTTTTAAATTTTTTAACATTTTACTAATTTTTGAAAGACAGAGAGAGACACTGTGATTAGGGGAGGGGCAGAGAGAGAGAGAAGGAGACACAGAATCTGAAGCAGGCTCCAGGCTCTGAGCTGTCAGCACAGAGCCCAATGCGGGGCTCAAACCGATCAACCGTGAGATCATGACCTAAGCTGAAGTCGGACGCTTAACTGACTGAGCCACCTAGGCGCCCCTGTCAAATGCTTTTTCTGGATCTACTGACAGGATCATATGTTTTTTATCTTTTCTTTTCTTAATGTAATGTATCACATTGATT
Organism: Cryptoprocta ferox; assembly: GCA_028646485.1. Taxonomy (NCBI): domain Eukaryota; kingdom Metazoa; phylum Chordata; class Mammalia; order Carnivora; family Eupleridae; genus Cryptoprocta; species Cryptoprocta ferox. Next base: position 32,518,793 of record CM053571.1, read on the forward strand.
GATTTTTGAATATTGAACCAGCCCTGTAACCCAGGAATGAATCCCACTTGATCATGGTGGATAATTCTTTTTATGTGCTGTTGAATTCGATTTGCTAGTATCTTGTTAAGGATTTTTGCATCTGTATTCATTAAGGATATTGGCCTGTAGTTCTCTTTTTTTGTTGGGTCTCTGTCTGGTTTGGGAATCAAAGTGATGCTGGCTTCATAGAATGAGTCAAGAAGTTTTCCTTCCATTTCTATTTTTTGGAACAGCTTGAGAAGAATGGGTATTAACTCTGATTTAAATGTCTGGTAGAATTCCCCAGGGAAGCCATCTGGTCCAGGGCTCTTATTTGTTGGGAGATTTTTGATAACTGATTCAATTTCTTCACTAGTTATGGGTCTGTTCAGATTTTCTATCTCTTCCTGTTTGAATTTTGGTAGTGTGTGTTTGTTTAGAAATTTGTCTGTTTCTTCTAGGTTATCCAGTTTGTTGGCATGTAATTTTTCATAGTATTCCCTGATAATTGCTTGTATTTCTGAGCGATTGGTTGTAATAGATCCATTTTCATTCATGATTTTTTCTATTTGGGTGCTCTCTCTTTTCTTTTTGAGAAGCCTGGCTAGAGGTTTATCAATTTAGTTTATTTTTTCAAAAAACCAACTCTTGGTTTCATTGACCTGTTCAACTGTTTTTTTGGATTCTATATTGCAGTGGCCTCAGACAAGGGAGGGAGTGCAATGTACTTTCCACTTAGGACTGTCTTTGCTTCATCCCAAAGAGTTTGGATTGTTGTATTTTCATTTTCATTTGTTTCCATACATTTTTAAATTTCTTCTCTAATTGCCTGATTGGCCCATTCATTCTTTAGTAGAAAGGGGAGTTCTCTGTGCCTCTTGGATTTCAATGTCTGTTTCCTTCCCCTGATTGTGGAAGTTCTCAGTTATAATTTGTTCACGTACCCCTTCAGTCCCTTTCTCTCTCTCTTCTTCTAGAATTCCTATCTATGATATGGATACTGTTCCATTTGATTGCATCACTCAGTTCTCGAATTCTCCTTTCGTGCTCCTGGATCAATTTATCTCTCTTTTTCTCGGCTTCCTCTTTTTCTATAATTGTGTCTTCTAATTCACTTATTCTCCTCTCTGTCTCTTCAATCCGTGTAGTGGTCGCCTCCATTTTATTATGCACCTCATTTATAGCATTTTTTATATCATCACAACTATTTTTAAGGTCCATAATCTTTGTAGCAATAGCGTCTCTGGTGTCTTCCATGCCTTTTTCAAGCCCAGCGATTAATTTTATGACTATTATCCTAAATTCTTGGTTAGTTATGTTGCTTATATCTGTTTTGAGCAACTCTGTAGCTGTGACTTCTTCCTGGAATTTCTTTAGAGGAGAGTTCTTCCATTTTGTCATTTTGGCTAGCTTCTGTCTCTTGTACGTTTTAAAAGCTTGTTATGCCCTCTGCACCTGCAAGTACTGCGATATTAAAGGATTCTTTTAATGGTGTCCTTTGGTCTCTCTTGTTGAGACTTTGGTTATTTTATTTCCCTACTCGTAGTGATATTTGGGACTCTCCACCATGTGTACTTTGGCTTGTTTCTTGAAGTAGCCCTGGAAAGGAAAACAGACAGACAAATACACAAGGAACAAAAGCACACAAATGCACAAACAAATCAAACAAACAAGGAAACTGAAAGAAAAAACACACCGAAACAAAAACAAGAAAAGACAACAGATGGTCTTAAAGCATAAAACCAGAAATCCCAGCTACAAATAAAGAGCAGGGTGGAGACAGTGCTGATGGAAGAGCAGATATAAAGAGAGAAATGACAGGGATGGGGAGAAAGAGAAATTGAACATTGACCAGGCAAAGAGACTAAAAAGCTTAATTCAGATAGAGAAAAAGAAGAATACGCCAGGAGGTGAGGAGGAAAAAAAAATGAAGATAATGTTACCCAGAGAAACTATATAGTCTGATTTTTTCAGTGAGAGAGAAAGGAAGGTAATGATGGAGATAGAACATGCATCAAGAGAATGGATTATATATGCCTGTTTAAGCAAACCTATAAACAGAATACCAGTCCAGAGGAGAGGAGAGATAAGAATGAGACACGGGAGAATATATCTGAATAGCAAGAATTTATCTAGAGTTAATCACGGCCATGCATCAGTGCCAATTTTGGGAGAGGGGCTGTTTCCATATCATCTATCCAGGCTCTGGCAACAAAGCAGCTACCCGGCACAGATGGGCATGATTTGGTGTAGGTGAGTTTTGCCTCCATTGTGGGTCCCCCAGGCCCACCTTGGTGGCTGTGAGGAGAAAAATGGCAACTTCCCAGTCCCTTCTCAAACCTGGCGTTGCAAATCACTTTTTTGGTTCCGATCTCACTGTGACGTGGGCACAGCCAAGGTGGGCCAAGTTCTATGTCCTGCACCCAGCCTCGTTTCCAGATCTGACTCCGTGTGCATTAATGATACCGCCTGAAATGTAATTCCACAAGTGGGGCACTTCCCAGCAGGGGATTGAGTACAGGACTGGTTCCTCCTGATGTCGACTGCGACTGCGATCCCTTGCATACCGTCTATCCCGGAGGGAATTTCTGGGACCGGGGCACCTAGCCCAAAGAAACCCCCACATTTAGGGAAGGATCTCTCTCCGAAAGCCCTGTGGTTAGAGATGGGATGATAGGATCCCTTTCCATCCTGGGCTGAGATTTTTCTCTTCTCCAGGGACCATTCTAGGATTCTCCAACCGCTCTTTCTCTTCTTTTGTTTCTCCGCAGACGGGGCTCCCTCCCCTCTGTGTGTCCATGTCCCGGCCCATTTTTATCTTCCCAGTTTGCAATCATGCACCTATGAGGCTGTCTTCTTAGTGGACTCCATCTCTTTTCCTCCCAGACTCTTGCAGTTCAGAGTCCTTTGGCTTCAGCCCTTCTTTGAGAGATGCGAGCGGGAAGTATGGAACTCTCTATTTCTCCACCATCTTGAATCTGGGTGATCCAGTTTCCCACACCTGCCGGGAATCTCCACAGGAATGCTGCAGGTACCACTCTGGGGCACTGATTCACAGAGCCCCAAGCCTAGTGGCTGGGCAATGGTGACTGCCGTGTGTGGTTATCACCTCTTCTCAGGAGAAGGGTATCTGCCCGATGCTTGTGTCCACCCAGCATGTCAGTGGACTCAGCACTGGTGGCCCTAGGCAGCCTCCTCCCTAACAGATCTTAAAGCAAGCTTTAAAACATCTCCTTAATTTAACTTAGCTGTTGCCTGTCAGAAACAAAATAGATGTTATCTAAAGAAAAAGAACAAATTAAGAAATCAACAGTATAAAATTTAAGATGTCCAGAATACCATCAAAATGATGAAGCAAGCAAGAAGCAGGGAAATATGACCCAGAACTGGGATGAAAATCAATAAAAACAGACCCCAAAATGATATATATGATGAAACTACCAGAGAAGAATTTAAAATAGCTATTATAAATATTCTTCATATGTTCAAGATGATTCAAGAAAACATAAGTATAATTAGGAGAGAAATTGCAAATGTTAAAAAAAAATGAAACTTCTAGAGATGAAAGCCAGAGTATCTGAACTCTGAACTGATTAAGTCTGGACTTTGATTAATATCAAAATAGATATATAAGAAGAAAATATCAGAGAACTTGAAGCTATAGCAATAACTGTTAAGAGTGAAGTACAAACAAAAAAAGTGTTTTATATATAAATTTTTAAATATAAATAAAAAGTGTTATATATACATGAACAGAGCAATAGCAACTTCTAGAATATATTAAGTGGTCGAATATTGGTGAAATTGGAGTCCTAGTAGGACAAGATAGGGAGTAGGCAGAAAAAATATTTGGAAAACTAATGGGCAAAAAATTTCTAAATTTTATGGGAACTACAAGTTCATCAGATTCAAGAGGTTCAACAGATCTTGCGTGCACACACACGAGCAGTGGAAGAGAAGAGAGAATCGTAAGCAGGCTCCACACTGAGCATGGAGCCCCACCAGGGCTTGATCTCATGACCCTGAGATCATGACCTGAACCAAAATTAAAAGTTAACTCTTAACTGACTGAGCCACCCAGATGCCCCGGTTCAATAGCTCTCAAGAAAAATAATGTACATAAAACCACAGCAAAATACATTATAATCAAATTGCTGAAAACCACTGATAGAAAAATCTTAGACATCTCCAGAGAAAATGTTGGCAGACTTCTCATCAGAAACAATGAAAGCCATGAGAGTGGAAAGACTTTTTTAAAGAACTGGAGGAGGTGAGTGACTCCAAAGGGGCACAAGGTAATTTTTTAAGGTGATAAAAATGTTTAATGTCATGATTGTGGTGGTTTGTACACCATACTTATACTCCTAAATAAAACTAATGAAGTTTATTATATGAAAATTATCTCAAAAAAGCTCATCATGAAAAAAGATGTTAGTCAATTTTGAGGGAAATGGTATTAGCATAATATGAGAGTTTTAGATTAGAGAAACTTTTTTACAGAAAAAATTCATTCTAAAAATTATAAAATATTTTCCTTCTGTTATATCTAGGTACTGAAATATTTTAAAGAGAGGTATGAATTCACATATCTTATAATCTGTTTGTTAACAGGCACCAAATTTCTCTTTTAAGGAAATAAAATCAAATTACTGGCAGAAAAAAAATAATTTTAAGTAGCAAGCTATGTGATTTAGATAACATAAAAAGTCATTCCCAATAAAAATGTGTTTTCTATAAATACAAGCCCCAAGTTAACATCATACTAAAATTATCACATAATCAATGGTATGGATCAAAATGATCATTTTAAATTTGCATTATTTCACACATGTGCAAAAAATTATTTTAGGTTGAACATATTTTTAAAACTGATCTTACCAAAAAAGTCTTGTTTTGAATACCTTTTAAAATATTTTTATTAACTTTTCACAAGAAATTAATATACAGAAATTTTCATCAAACTGTGTTTTCTGTAACCATAATAAAGTACATAATAGGGTGCAACAATGTTTCTTACCTCCAGTTTGTTTCTTGAAGAAGTGGGTTTCCAGTGAGAAACAATTCGTGGAGAGAATAGCATGCATCAAACCACCTAATGGCACTTGTAAGATCTACAGAAAATAAAAAATAAAAATCATTATGAAAGGCAATACAGAGAAAGAATCATCATAAATCAATGACCATTTACTTATTGGTTAAGTATTAAAGGAAACCAACAAAAATGATTTATTCTGCAGAATACAGTGTGCTTTTAAAAAGAGACTGTATCAAGAACACAGACTCTGCTGTTAGAATATATATTTTTCCCACAATTGCTTTGTGATTCAGGCTCATACCTCTTACCAGGTGAGGGTTAAATGAGATCATGTGTGTAAAGAATTTAGAACAGTTTGTGCCAGATTGTTAGCACAAAGTCTGAAGAAGTTAAATCTAAAGTAATAAGTGGTAAAATTGAACACATACCTAAATAGAATTACATGAACGTACTTTACTTTCAAAAGTAAGAATAGTCGCTCAATCCAGGGTATATTACAGAATAATTTATATTGAATTGCTCTCCCACAGATAATCATACAACTGGACAATACAATGAAGTACCTGTTTTTAAGCCTGCCTCTCAGAGATGGGAAACATACATGGTGAGCCTACAGCCACATTGGTTTTCCATCTGAAAGCAGTTTGCCACTTTGGAACAGTAGAGACCAAATGAAGAGCTCTTTTGCTGAGTGAGGAGGCAAATATTAGAACTGAAGTTGGAATTTATGATGAAAAGTACTGAGAAGAAGCTGTGTGTAAAGAATTTACACACAGAGAGTTATTTAAAGTTACTAAGAGAGTTATTTAAAGAATAACATATATATGTTATGGGGAGGGAAATGGGGAAAGAAGTCTATGTGAGGATTCACCACAGGTCTGTGGGCAAGTACAAGGTGTCACACACACAAGAAAAGACTGAAAAACCTAGCAGGGATCACCAGCTGTGAGGCTAAGAGCTGAATGATGACAAATGATGACACTAAGTTCATGAGACCTAACTGGGTATCTCAAAGATGGAGCCACAATCCAGAGTGTGCAGTAAGAGTGAACACAATGCCTTGGGGGAGGGGAATGCACTAAGAGTTGAAAGCTAAAATGCCTTGTCCTAAGAGAGAATAAAATTAAAGCAGAAAAAAAAATTATCCATAAAGGCTTTAACTGGTTACCAGAACTGAACTCAACTCCCTTTAAAAGGAAGGCAACACTGAACTGTATTATGTAAAATCTCCAACATACAGCTAAAAATTCCTAGACATATCAGAAAAAACAGACTTTACTTCAGATGAAACACACTTTATTTTTAAATATTTTTTTACATTTATTTATTTTTGAGAGACAGAGAGAGACAGAGGGTGAACAGGGGAGGGGCAGAGAGAGAAAGAGACACAGAATCTGAAGCAGGCTCCAGGCTCTGAGCTAGCAGTCTGCACAGAGCCTGATGCAGGGCTCGAAACCATGAACCGTGAGATCATGACCTGAGCTGTAGTCAGACATCCAAACAACTGAGCCACCCATGTGCCCCTAAATCACACTTTAAAACAAAGAATGTAATAAGAGACAAAGAAGAGTGTTATATAATGATAAAAGGGGTCAATCCAACATGAGGATACAACATTGTAAATATTTATGCAGTCAACACAAAAAGATGTACATGCTTAAAGCAAATATTAACTGCCTTAAAGAGAGAAATAGACAGCAACACAATAATCATAAGGGACTTTAACATTCCACATATATCAAAGAATAGATTATCCAGATAGAAAATCAAAAAGGAAACATTAGCCTTAAACAACATGCTAGACCAGATGGACTTAACAGATATTTACAGAACATTCTACTCAAAAGCAACAGAATACACATTCTTCTCAAGTGCACATGAAACATTTTCCAAGGTAGATTGTTAGGCAAAGAAACAAGTCTTAATAAACCACAAATTATTAAAATATCAATCAACAGGAAAATGGACAAAGTATGGCACATTCATACAATAGACTACACTTCAGCCAAAGCGGGGGGCGGGAAAGAACAGACAACTGATACAGTGAAATGTCACATGAATGTTAAGTAAAGAAAGCTGGAGGCAAAAGAGAACATACTGTTTGAGGACATTAATATAAAGATATAGAATAGTCAAGTTAACCTATGGTGACAAAGTTAGAACTATGGTTTTCTCCATAAGGGGAATGGGGATGGGGAGATCTGGGGAGGTATTAGTCAACTAAATCAGTCGATCATTCTTTAATTTAATAAACTTTTAATGGGTGTTTACTTTATAAATGTTAGAAGCCAACAAGTTAGACAAATTTGTTTACTCATTTTCATTAGGCTATATTTTTCATAGGTAAAAGATATATGAATTTCAAATAAAAATACAATTGTGATATTTGCCTACATCTACCAGAAAGATATAGGAGTTATGATTTTAAAAGTGGAAGGAAATTTAATGGAATGATTTCACCATGCCTTTGAAGGAATTCAGAAATTGCCACACAAATACAACATTCTAGCATATTGACTATTTTGAGTTAAAGGCATTTAAAATACTTCATATGCAAGGACACTGTGGCCTTCCTTCATTATCTTAAAGCAAGATATGAAATTTCTATGTGAAAGATAACCTCCCTATATTAAAAGAGACATTTTTTAAAAATTTATTTATTTTGAGAGACAGACAAAGCACGAGTCAGGGAGGGGCAGAGAGAAAGGGAGAGAGAGAGAATCCCAAATGGGCTCCACACGGTTAGCAAAGTCCAACGTGGGGCTCAAACCCATGAAACTGTGAAATCATGACCTGAGCTGAAGTCAGACACTTAACCGAATGAACCACCTAGGTGTACCTAAAAGAGACATTCTTATCAAACGGATAGGAAGGAGAGGCCAAGAGAAATGCCTACAACCAAACCTGTGAAAAAAAAAAATTACAAGTTGTATCCTTTGCTTCTTAACCTGTCTTGTGTCAGTTTAATACTTAGGCCTACTGTAAAATCCTAAGAGGATACAGGAGAAATTTCTCCTCCTCTATACCATATCATATAGATGTTATTTGTAAGTACCATTAACACATCTATCCAAAACCATTACTTACTGCACTTAGAAAAGAAACTCAAAAGCTTATTATAAACTTTTTAAAAATTATATTGTTCTAAACTTACCAGAAAGACAATTGTTGCTGACATCTAATTTTTCCAAAGAAACAAAATGAAAAAGTGGTATGATTTTTGTCAAGCTGTAAAACAAAGATGTAGAATTCATAAAAGTTTTAAATTGGAATGTCTTTATTATGACATAACCATATAATATGTATTTATATAACACAATTATGTGATGACATGCAATTGTATATCATTATATATACATATATCATTATATATTTGTATAATAAAATATAATTATAACAAAGAGTACTAATTAAAAATGTAGTAATTATAAAATTCCAAGTATTCATTCTATAATAGAACATTTATATTTATTTCTAAAGAGAAAATACCATGTATTATCAATTTCAATGAAAAAATCATGAATTTTAATGTGTACATGTTATTTAAATAAAAATAAGTGGAATTTTTATTATTGTTTTTGTTTTGTTTTTGTCTAAGGCCAAATTTACAGAGAATTTATATTATCTATATATTTTGTCCTGGCTCAAACACATAACTTAAACCATGAAGAGGTTAAAAATATAAAAAATGTTTTTCACTTTTCAACAGCATAACAGATTAGAGTTACTCAGTTTGTTTTTAATAAATTTTTTCTTCCAGATTGAAAGTATTATAAGTACTGCAATTATCCAAAGTTATACTAAGTTATTTCTAAATTAGAAATATGCATATAAGCAACGTAATAATAGAAAATGTTTTATATAGATAGAATGAACTTAAATTTGGCAGAAATATGCAAACATTTAAAATTAATAATCATCATTAAGGCATGCATATTCAAATTCCAGCAATAATGAATTTTTCTCCTACATCTAAAAGTTTCTATCATTTCTTAGATATAATTGTCAGTAAGAACCCAAATTCAAGCCAGGAACATAAGTGATATTCAAAATATTCATATCACTGGAAACAAAAGCCATGAAGGGAAAATTAATTTAGTTTGATTTGCATTTCCAACTAAGACAAGTCTACACTTTAGTCTGTAACACAATCCCACATTACCATAGCTATTTGGAAATAAAAATTAAGCCAGGTCTTCTAAATCTTTAAACAACAACAGGAAAAATTCCTTTGCTTGAAATATATTCTCATTACAAACACAAGTCCCCTATAAATGTCGGAACTCTGTAACAGTTCAAAATATGCCTCAACTAACAGAATATTTCTGGTACAAGAAAAAATGTATGCATTGATTTTCACTTCTTTTCTTTTCTTGTTTTTTATACTGTTGTCCTGGAAGATATTTTCACATCTTTATTTCTACTATCTCCTTGTCATGAAAAAAAAAATCTATTATTCTAAGGTCAGAATCTTATAGAATAATACTGTGACTAGAAGCCTCATGGGGTCTGGCACAAAACTAACCCTTGTACTGACCTTGACTCCTTTCTTGTACTATCCTGTTCTGCATTAGCAGAGAGACAGAAGTTACTACTAATGAAAAAACAGACTAAATAATGAGATTGGAAAAAGTTCTCTCTGTAGCTAAACCTAAATACAATATTACTATTTATATTAAGCCTACACAACACCACTTCTTACATGCAATTTCCAGGAGGAAAAAAAATCCAAGATAATAAAAGTAAGAGTGATAAATTGTTAGCCATTATATATATATATATATATATATATATATACATATATATATATACTTCATTATTTGTACTATATTCCTAAATAGTAAAATTTACTGAAATGTCCCATGTACACTGAAAAGGAAAGAAGGAAGGAAGGAAGGAAGGAAGGAAGGAAGGAAGGAAGGAAGGAAGGAAGGAAGGGAAAATAACCTAAAACGTTGTTGATACATAATTAGTGGTTTTAAGTCCTGGTTTTCCTTCTCAGGCATGTTTTGGATCATTATTATTACAAGTAGGAAATTTAAGTATTCAATATAAATCTAATAAATATATTTATCAACAAGAAAATTCTTACTTGTTTTGTACCTTTAATAAATTTCTAATACTAAATCTTTGTTCTTCTACTAAAAGTGTTTTGAATGATTAACAGACAATGAGTTTCTTCTTTTTTTCCAGACTATTTCATGTTTTTAACCAGTAAGTTATATGGCAAAGTGTAGGTAATGAATAGTTTATATAAAGACATCCAGTAAAATAACCAATAAAGTCTTAGAATTAAAAATAAAATTCTCTTTTCAAAAATCAATGCAAGTAAAGAAATATTTGGTTTGACCAAATATTTTTATAATATTAAAACTTTATCTTTTCTGATAACCATGCTTTTAGAATCATGTTCTTTTACTTTTTAAAAAAATTTTAATCAAGAAAACTGATTATTCATTCACCTTTATGATTATTCATTAGGATAGTAGAAGCCTAATAGTGGAACTCTTTTTTTAAAACTCTAGAACTTTTCCTTTTACTGACATTCTGTGTATATTTTTTCCAAGAAAATTCAAACCAGAAAGACAAAGGACATTAGTGAAAACCTAATACCATTTGACCTTGTCACATTAGCCCTGGGCATAAAAAAGATATAAATTTCAAAGACGACAAAAAGCAAAAGATTTGTACAATGAGCAGCCAATGGGTAATAGTTTCCACTTTCTGCTCCTACTTAGAGTCTCACTGGAAGTAGAAAGACTTATGAAGCCGCGAGTCTTCCATTTAGGACTCCGCTGAGTCAAACTTAAAACAGTCATATGTCCTAATGAAAATTTAAAACAGAAGTCAAGATGAAACATGTATTTCAAACAATATGTACTAAGTATCATTCCTTATTGTATTTCATTTGTTGGGGGAAAAAAGCATATGGACACATAATTTCTTCCTTGTGGTGAAAATATCAAAAATTAAGAGAAAAATATATACAATTTAAAAGACATACCAATCACAAATCCAAATATCACATTTATAAAACTCTTCTCAGGTTTGCAAAATGTATTGATATACATTTTCCTTTTGGATCATCATTAGAATCCCATGAAATAGGTAAGGTAGGTATTACTACCCCTTTTATATGTAAAAAAAACAGTCTCCAGTAGAGAGAGTTGCTCAAGGTCAACTGACAGGTAAGTTGTAGATTCAGAATTCAAACCTAGATCTGCTGGTCCTGAGTTTTACCAAACCTGATATAGTTCTGAAAAAGTCAATGCACATGTAAAAGCTTAATGTAAGATGGATAATTCCTACAGTTAATGGTATTAGCTTATCGTGAAAAATCCTAAGGTTGAAGATTATTTTTACACTATGATTTCAGGAAATAGTTATTATTCTCCTTGTCCATTTCTATCTATCAGTCACATTTCCCTGAGGTCTTTAGGCCTTTTTCTTTTGTCCTTTGAGAAATGCTAGATTAAATGTGCAAAGAACTTTGAGAGAGTCACCAAGAATATATTCAAATCTATGACAGTATTATTAAAAAATTCAAAAGAACACATATAATAAATTTGTTTTTATATAAGTTAAGTTCAAAAGATTAAGTTTTTTTATTCTTAAGAATTTTTTTATGCTAAAAACATATATTACTTAGTTCTGTGCCCCCAGAATAGCAAACAACACTGCCAAATGTTATAAGGCTAAGCAAACAAACTTATAAATAAGGATTATTTGGATTAAGTATCCCAATTATTATTATCAATTCTAAAAATGTCTAGTGATCAAGTTTATATATATCCTAGTCCTACCAGATTGATCGGTCAAAAGTCTATTAGGAATATTTCTTTGATAATCTAAATTGTCCAAAGAAATTAAAGACATTATTTCTCAAAAAAAAGTTATTGATTTAAATATTTTTTAATCTCATTAAATATTATTTTGCTCATTGGTGTGGTTTAAGATCCACTTCTATAAGATGTGTGAGGTATGTCAATTACTGAATGATTTACTGCATATGTCCAAAGCACAGCTGAGCATTTCTATTGAAATTGTGTTTCTTACCTGGAAAGTATTGTGAAAAGATCCAGTGAGTTTCTAGATGGCCCACATTATTTAGACAGTGTTATCTGATAGAGATGCTCTACTATAAATGCCCTTTTAAAACCAAATCAACTTTCGTATATTAGATCTGATTAAAATAATCAGAGGATATTTTTAGATACAGATTCAATTTTTACTTTACCAAACAGTGGAATAGCTTAATAGGTGGAAGTTAAATCATTTGGGACATACATGCTCAAAGGATGAGCACTTTTGTGGCAGAAAATGTGAGAAAATGTTATGATTCGTTTGGGAGAAAAATATATATGCATTAAAATCACGCTGTGCTTGTTCACTTGTTCTTCAAGACTTGTATAACTCAAAAAAGCAATTTCTTGTTCAAGGTGGTTTCTATCCCCTACTCCATGTGACTTTGATGAACAAATTAATCATATTAGAGTGGATAGGTCTCAATGAAATATTAAGCAGAGGGAGACATACACATATTGTACTCCTGTTTTGGTTTTAGACAGTTTTTCTCTGCAAAGATCCAGATGTTTGGTGGTTTCAAATGGATCTTCTGTGTCAGGTACCCATCTCGATTTAACGTTAAGGTATTTTTTTAAGTGTTACTTTATATCCTTAGGGAAATCGAATTTAAATCAATCTTAACAGTTACAAAAAGACATGCAAGTTGAGAGCAGATTAAAAATCATTCTTCCAGGACTTAATAAGTACCACTTGAGAGAATGAGACATCCTTCTGAATTAAATTAACTACCTCCTGCATTTTCCAAGGACTATATTCTTTACAAACATAAACAAACCTGCTCTGGGAGATTTCTACAAGTAAGTCTTTGAGAAGAAAGAAATAAAATGAGTAGGATAAGTGACAATTAAAATTCTACCAAAATTCAAGGGTATGTCAATACACTACTTTTTTCAAATCCATTAAGGTTATATTTCTAACATATAAATTTATTGTGATGCACTTTCACTAAATTGTTGGAAAAAACTAAAAACTTTTCTACTTGTTATGAAGATCAAGCATTTACTTTAATCATTCAATGCATTTAGTGCTTAAGCAGTTTTTTTTTTACCTGTTTTGAGAGATAGTCAGGTTTTGTAGTAAAGGCAACCAATATGAAGAAAGTGCTTCCACAGTTGAAATGCTATTATCATCCAAATGCAATTCTCTTAGTAGAACATGATTCTCCAAGGACGGAAGCTATATTTAAATTTAGGTCATTAGCTAATATTAAGCAAAACATTTGCCATTCAACAAAATTTAAAAACATAAAACCTACTAAAGCTAACAACAGATTCTGTTAAACTCAGAGTATAATGTTATGAGAATTTTAGAATGAATTAAATTTATAAGAATTAACTTCACAATCAGAATTTGATTTTTTATAGAAGTTACTTCATGATAAATTTTAATTAGAATTTCCTGATAAATTGACCCCACTCATATACTGTTATATTTTAACTGAAAGTTTATCATTTATTTTAGTGTTCTGAAAAACTTAAATTAGATTTCTTTATAAAATATTCTATGTTGAACATTTTTTTAAATAGAAGTATGTAATAACAGTTTTAAGTAAACTGGAAATCACATACTGATAATAGGCAAAAAATAAAGAAAAATTAATCAAAATTGCATTTAAATGTACAGTTGATATTTCTATTAAAAGAAAAATGTTGCATTAATCATAGAAACCAATAAGTCAAAGGAATTACCTCACTTAGATAATTTCCCTCTAACTTCAGTATTTGGAGTAATCCACAGTTTTCAATACCTTCAACTTTAGTAAGATGATTATGTGAGCAATCCAAGTATATAATGGTAGGAGTATCACAGAGACCTTTTGTACTAATTAACTGATTGTGGTCCACAATTAGTTGCTGAAGATTTCTCAAAGATTCTAAACCACCTGGAAGAAAAATTTTCCAAGATCACTTGCATCATACATTCTTCCAGAATCGAAAGAGCTTCCATATTTTTCTAAACAATTGTATCTTTATATTTCCCAATATTTCTAGTTACAAATGAAGACTTAGCCCATATTCCTATGAAAAATGTATAAGTGTAAAATGTATTATTTTTTAAACTTGTAGTCAGGAGATATATTTTTGAATGACATTGTTATATGCAAATTGAAAACTGAACAAAATATTAAAAAGTATAAATTGGACACTGAAAATTTTATTTTCAAATGACAATAGAACAAGGGAGAGATAAAAGGACTTTTTTTTTTTTTTAATATATACAGTTCTTAACTCAGTTTCAGGGTTTTTAAAGTTTGAATCCTTACTTAAGTCTGAATATATAACATTGGAATGCCATTTTCCTACCATTGAGATATCTACATTAGATTCCCAAATGATGTAGGTGAACCATATTAACAACAATGAAATATTAGGGTATTCTTCGGGTGTTTCAAGATTGGCACAAGTGTCCCACTTTTAACCCAGACAGAGCTAAAACTAATATGATGCTATATGAAAAATAGCAGAGGAGCCTTAGACTATAGCTCAGTGCTGATAAGGAAAAAAACTGAGAAGGTTGTTCAAGTAAGTCATCAAAAATTAGCATTGGAAAGAAATGCTGAAGAAGTCTGTAAGTTTCATGGAAGATATTAAAAATCTACAAAATGCTATTTAGATTGTATATTGGACTATATATGATCTCTCTACGCTTCACCCTATTATATGAAATGGGCAGTTCTAGAAACTGGTAATATGGTTTATAGTGTAAAGTAAGTACGGTTAAGCAGAATGTCTTCCATGACTATTATACATATGGGAGTCATTGAGGCTAAACTTTGGAGAAGCTTCACTGTGATTTTCTTGTCAAACCCCAAAATATTTTTTTCAGTTAAATGTTGGAATACACATGAGTTTTCAAACAAAAAAAATATTTTATAATAAACTGCGAGATAATCTTGAAAGAAACATCATTATATATAAAAATAATATCTGGAACTTATGTAATAAATTTATCCTGGAGAAATTTAAAGCATTAACTCAAGGCTTGTTCTTCTCATTATACTTTGTAATTTACAGAAAGAGAGGGCAGAAAGTCTGCTTATATCAAAATGGAGAAATAAAAGGAAAAATCAAGTAACATTACCAAGATTTCACAAGAAAGCTTAGTTCTACATTGTATTTTAAAATTTTGTGTAATATAAATATGTAATATATAATATTCAGAATTATAGGTGTATTATACAAATATTTCATAGAGATACACTTTAAGAAAAATATATTTCAAAATTTCAACATTTCTTATAGTTTGAGTCAAAATAATTTAATGTTGTGGATGATTATTTCTTATGCAAAGGAATATATTTTTACACTAAAAAGTAAATTTTCTTAAAATGATAAATAAATTTTACAATATCTAAGAAAAGCAGGAAAATGCATGGAAGACCTACAGGAGAGAGAGACTGAAATTTAAATTTAGGCAATAATCTTACAATTTTTAAGTTCTTATCTAGAATTATATGTACTGGTATTTTCTTGTAATGTAACATAGCAAGCCTAACTTAGAAAAATTGTCATCTGATGTTGTTCAATGAGTGAATTGTTATGCCCTATAAGAAATGACTAAGTTTAAATAACAGACCAATTATATATTATCAATTCTAAGGTATTAGGAATATCATATTACATATTATAATAAATATATATTAGTTAAAATGTAATTTAAAGTCTGCTGAAATAGAAAATACTTTGGAATTTAGTAAGTCTTATGAACACTTACAATGAACATCAGTTAACCCACTGAAGCAGTTTAAAGACATTCAAGGCAGAAGGAAATACTAATAAAAATCTGTAGTTGTATAAAATAAAATGTCCTTATCAAACATTTACACAGGTTAAGCAATCTACTTCCATAAGCTGAATATTTTTAAAAACCATGCACATTGCTCTTAAGCTTTTCAGAGCTATTCAGAATAGAATCTTCCATTAAATCATTTAGAGTTGGGAATGCATTTGTAAAACTTTTCAAAGGTCAACCAAGAAGAGAACCAAGAATGAAACATTAGTCATACACAGAGTAAAGCTAAAGGATTTGGCAGAAGAAGGCAAAAAGAAATAAGAAATAGCAGATAAAGCAGCAGAATAATTGGGAAAGAACAAGAGGAAAAAGCAAACAATTCTGTGATGATGACAGTGGTTAGTAAAAATAAAAAATAATATACATTTTACAATTATGAAAGGCAATTTTATTTACACCAAATTATATATGGGTAATAGTGTGCAAAGGAGTATGAAGAGGCCACTGTCTTGGCAGTCATGAAGTAGCTGCAGACTTCTGTTAGAGGCAACAATAGAATAATCAAGATGGAAGCCACAGTGCAGTGGAAGTGGGGGTAAGGAGAATAGACTACTTTTTCATATTTGATTTTGGAGAGAAGGTCCTCCAAAGTCCTTAAAATGGCCCACAAAACCCTATCTTTGAACTCATCCTCTACTACTATCCTGTTTTCTTGGTTCATTCTAGCTTGTTAACCTCATTGCTGTTCCTCAAACATGCCACACATACTTCCACCTTAGGGCTTTCTATATATGTAAAAAACAGTATCAGTTTGTGACATATTAGGCTAGGAAGAATTAAGTAATGCCTATCAACTAATTTCAAACATTAAGACACCATGATTTTCAGCCAATATACAGAGAAGGTGAGTCCATTCAACAATCTGTTTGAGATTCCAATTTGGTAGAATTACCATGATTTCAAGCCTCAGATATCAAGGAATATTTGACAGAACATTTCTACTTCTAGAAATCCATGACATAGTAATACACACACAACTATAAAGTAAAATGTAGAAAGACTCCTTTCCATATTATTTAAAACAAAGAAATGGAGACAAGTTAAATGTCTATCAGTAAGGGAATAGTTAAATAAATTATGGAGTATCTAAAAATGAATACACATAATCTTCAATGTGAACTAGTTTGCAATAAAAGGATGTCCATGATCTACTACTGTATGTAAAACCTAATTTGTATACAAAGGCCTTTAGCTATTTGAGTGCATATATCTGAATCTAAATCTACACATCTACAATTGTATTGCAAAGGACAAGATCTTAATTGATTCATAAACAATTATGAACCGTGGTCACTCTTACAAAATAAGAAAGAGAAGGGTTAAAGAGAGAATGTTTTATTGCTTACATTACATAATTCTCTATTTAAAAATATTTTTAAATGAGAATGCCTTCTTGCATAACAGATTTAAAAACAATCTATTTGGGAAAAAATCAGAGCAAGTATTGAAGAGAAGTGTTATTTTGTATTTAATTCTGACTACCACCACTACCAACAATGATTGTTTAACTCAAGAAAACCGTGGGAAAACCTGATCTGCTATTCATTAAAAGGGTTTGCTATCTAGCCAAATAGGGGAACTCTGTACATAGATAAGGAGGCATACCTCTTTGACTTTAAGATAAAAGTTTTAAAGGAAATGCAGTGAAACAGTAGACGGATACTGGGTAAGACCTCTATAGCACTGGCCTAAATATAACTGTGTGGGAGGATGTGTATTTGAAAAAAAATATATACATATATTTTCAAATACACATATATATGTATATATTTTTTTTCAAATACACAAATACACATTAAATACAAAATAATATATATATGTACATATATATATCTTATATAACCTAAAACTTGGTTTAATGACCAAAAAAAAAGAAAGAAAGAAAGAAATCATTTAAAAAAATATGTGGAACTGGGGCATGCCAACAAACAAGTGCATGAGCCTGGAAGATCTTTCAGCCTCACTGAGCCTTGAGATGACAGCAGTCCTGGTTGACAACTTGACAGCAACCTCTTGAGAGATCCTAAGACATAACTACCCAGTTAAGCCACTCTCAGATTCCTGATCCACAGAAAATATGAAGTAATAACTGTGGTTTAAAATGGTTCTTTCAGGGTACTTCACTTCACAACAATATATAACTCATACAGTAAGTATTACACTCTGAAGAAAATATGAGAAAGAAGAAAATATGTTGAAAATGCTCTGGGCTATAGAAAGACATTTGAAGAAATTTAATGTAACAAGAATTCAAAGATATTAAAACAACAGATGGGTAAACAAGTGGACCAAAATAACACCATGACAGAACTAATAAATACTTTAGAAACAACATTCTACAGAATAGAGAACTAAAGCTTGAATTGCCCACAAAAAAAAAGAGATCATCACACGGAGAATAAAATATGAAGAAGCTGAAAATAAAGACATAGATTAAATTAATTAAATAATAATAGACATGAAAGACAAACTCAACCAACATAGGAATCATCTACAATTCAAAAATAGAACCAAGACAAAAACGTTTTCAAATACATAAAACCCAAAATTTTCCAGAAACAATTTAATAGCCTAATCTGTAGTTTGAAAGGGACATTGCATTCCAAACAAATTTATGTGGATTTTTTGACTATAAGATGTTTCTGGTTAAGTTACAAATCAAGAACAAGGAAAATGTTAGTCAGGTATCTACACAGAAATCAGTTATGAGGGGAGAAAATCAAGTTGACTTCTAACTTGCAACAGCAACACACAATATCATGTATGCAGTGGAGTAATGTCACACAGCACCAAGTGAAAGTGTTACTTTCATAATAAAGTATGAGTTTATTTTTCTTTAATGTTATTTATTTATTTTGAGAGAGTGACAGAGAGCGTGAGCAAAGGAGGGAAAGAGAGAGAGGGCGGCACAGAATCCAAAGCAGGCTCCAGGCTCTGAGCTGTCAGCACAGAGCCCAATATGGGGCTTGAACCCACGAGACTTGAAATCATGACCTGTGCGGAAGTCTGACCCTTAACCAACTGAGCCAACCAGGTGCCCCTAAAGTATGAGTAAAGCACAGCTTTATTCTCATTCAAGAATAAAGGGAGAGGACAGTCTCAAATATGAAAGAATTCAGGGATTATAGGATGCATCTTTCTTTAAAAAGTAAGATTTAAAAAGAGTCAGTGAACTGGATAATCCAGACAAGCAGATGATGAAAGGAGTAGTTGTAAAAGGAGCTGGTATTGACCCACTGTCATACAGATCTAATGCTGCTAAAGGATACATACATAGAATCATAAATCCTAATGTGAATAATATAAATTGTCAGAGGAAAAGAAGTTTCAAAAAAGTATAAATATTCTAATTTATTTTATTTTCTTAAAGAGTTAATATTGTCTAAACAGATGAATCAAAAGCACATGTTTTAATAACCTTCTACACAACAAAAAAGGTATTATAACTGAAAAACTGAAAGGGGGAGATGGAGATGTAAGTGAGATAATTTTATTTTCTTCTTTTTAAAGGTTTTATTTTTTCTTAATGTTCATTTATTTTTGAGAGAGAGACATACAGAGTGTAAGCAGGGGAGGGGCAGAGAAAAGCAGAGACACAGAATCCAGAGCAGGCTCCAGAGTCTGCACTATCAGCACAGAGCTTGACGTGGGGCTCGAACTCATGAAATGTGAGATCATGACCTGAGCCGAAGTCGGATGCTTAACTAACTGAGGCACTCAGGTGCCCCAATAATTTTATCATCTTTAGCATGAGGAAGCCACTCTAAAATTTTGAAGACAACACATTTTCATATATTTTCCTGCTCTGTTGTTTAACAATGCTTCTGTGAGTTTTTAAATATGTCCTATCTTAGTAAACTCTTTGTAGAAAAATTGACTGAAAAGGAATGTTCCCAACCAGTAATTCATATAAGGATGACTTTTTTGTTGTTGTTCATCATAAGATTATTTTATATATGTTAATATATTTCACAAATCGTGGTACTTTTTAAAAACTCATATTGGTATTCAACTTCAGTAGTAGTTAAAGTTATGTCTGCATTATCTCAAAAGCGGCACTAAAATGTTAACTTTCTTTAATATTAATATAAAATATATGCCTAAAGATAATCTCTTTAAGTATACTGTAATAATCATAGATATTATTGAACTTTTTCTACCATTTAATTAAAGTTTACTTAACTACCTAAACTTTTCTAAACTAAACTTTACCCTAAGTATACTTATTTATATAGAAAAATTAGGCATGATTGGCTGAAGAGTTACCATGTTCATTTTAAGTGATTTCTTATTTTGATTACTTTTTTCTTTCATATAAATGCCTCCTATATATAAAAGGACATTATGTTTACCATTTTGTATTTGTTAATCCTCAAAGAGTTTGGGATTTCTATTTAGGTGTCAGCTATGTTTATTACAGTTTTATTTTCTTAATAGTAGTATATGATAATATTTTTCTAATTTTTTGAAATAAGTATAGAATATTATATATTACACATACAAATCATTTATATTCTTTATATTACTACTACAAATATAAAAATCTATTTTTTCAAAAATGCCTTTAATTGCAATATAAAATTCATCAGAGACCTGTTTTACTAGTATCAGCCCTGTGCTGTGTCCACACAGAAATAGAAAAATAACAAAGATAGAATCTCTGTTCAAATATCTCTTACTTGATCCATTCAACCGCATTTTTTTAAAATTATAGCATGTAAAAATGTTAACACTATATTGTGAAGTGAATAAAGTAAATTACAAAACAATATTACAGTAGTGATTTTTTTCCAATGGCAGAAAACAATCTGGAAAGACAGAACAATTAGGCAAGAAAGCAAATAAAAGGCATCTAAACTGGAAAGGAAGCAACACTATTACCATAGGCAGAAGACATGGTACCCTAAGGACTCCACCAAACAACTGTTAGAATAAATGAATAATGAGTAAAGTAGCAAGATACAAAATAAATATGTAGAAATCTGGGAGTTTCTATATACTAATAATGAATATATGAAAGAGAAATTAAGAAAATAATCCCATTTATAATTACATCAAAAAATAAAATAAAATACCTAAGAATAAATTTAACCAAGGAGGTGAAAGACCTGTATATTGGAAACTACAAAACACTAGTAAAAGGAACTGAGGAAGACACAAATAAATTGAAAGACATTTTGTGCTCATGGATTGAAAAAATTAATATTGTTAAAATGTCCATATCCAAAGCAATCCACAAAGCCAATATAATCCCTATCAAAATCCCAGTGACATTTTTCACAGAAATAGGACAAATAATCCTAAAATTTGTATGGAACCACAAAAGACCTTGAATAGCCAAAGCACTTTTGAGAGAAAACAAAATTGGAGAAAACAAAATTGGAGGTATCACACTCCTTGACTTCAAACCATATGTCAAAGCTATAGTAATTAAAACACTATAGTATTGGCATAAAAACAGACACACAGATCAGGGGAACAGAACAGACTCCAGAAATAAACCCACACATATATAGTCAATTAGTTTATGATAAAGGAGCCAATATTATACAAAGAGGTAAGGACAGTCTCTTCAATAAATAGTTTTGGGAAATCTAGACAGCCACATGCAAAAAATGAAGCTTGGCCACAGTTTTACACCCTGCACAAAAATTAACTCAAAATAAACTGAAGACTTGTAGGTAAGACCTGAAACCATGAAACTATAAAACTCCTAGATGAAAACATAGGTGGTAAACTCCTTGACATAAGTTGTCTTAGCAATGAATTTTTAAATCTGAAAGCAAAAAAAAAAAAAAAAAAAAAAAAGCAACAAAAGCAAAATAAACAAGTGGAACCATATCATACTAAAAGCTTCTGCACAGCAAAGGAAATCGTGAACAAAATGAAAAGGCAACATACTGAATTGGATAAAATATTTGCAAATCACATGTCTGATAAGGGTCTAATATCCAAAATGTATAAAGAAGTCACACAATTCAATAGCAAAAAAAAAAAATATGATTATAAACGGGCAGATGATCTGAATAGATATTTTTCCAAAGACAACATACAGATGGCCAACAGACTCATGAAAAGATGCTCAACAACATTAGTCATCAGGGAAATGCAAATCAAAATCGCAATGGGATCTCACCTCACATCTGTTAAAATAGCTATTATCAAAAGATAAGAAATAACATGTGTTTCAAGGATGTGGAGAGAAGGGAATCCTCTCACACTGTAAATGTGTGAATATAAATTGGTGTAGCTACTATGGAAAACATTATGGAGATTCCTCAAAAATTTAAAAATAGAACTACCTTATGATCTAGCAATTCTATTTCAGGTATTTATTTAAAGAAAAAAACTCCACTAAGTTGGAAAGATATATGCACCTTCATGTTCATTACAGTATCATTATCATAGAAAAGATATGACACAATCTAAGTGCCCACTGATGGGTGAATGGATAAAATAATTGTGATATATAGATCTACAATAAAATTAATAAATAAGTAAATAAATAACTAAAACAATAAATAAAATAAAACTTAAAAAGAATGAAATCTTGTCATTTGTGACAACATGGATGGATCTCAAGGGCATTATGCTAAGTGGAGTAAGTCAGAAAAAGACAAATGCCATATTATTTCTCTCATATATGGAATCTAAAAAAATGGAACAAACCAAAACAAAATTCATATATAGAGGGAACAGTTGAGTGGCTATCAGAGAGAAAGGTAGGGGGTTGCAAAATGAGTAACAGGAGTCAATTGTATAATGACATATGGTAACTAGATGGGCTGTAGTAATAACTTGTAATGTATACAAAAATCAAATTATGTTGTGCATCTGAAACAAATATAATGTTATATACCGTTTTGTTGTTGGTTTTTTTTTTTGAGAGAGAGAGAGAAAGAGCGAGCGAGAGAGAGAGAGAGAGTGTGTGTGTGTGTGTGTGTGTGTGTGTGTAAGTGGGGGAGAGGGGCAGAGGAAAAGAGAGAGAATCTCAGGTAGGTTCCATGCTCAGTGCAGACCCTGATTTAGGGCTCCATCCCAGGACCGTGGGATTATGACCTGACCTAAGCTGAAATCAAGAGTCAGACACTGAACCAACTGAGTCACCCACGCACCTCAAAGTTATATATCAATTTTATCTCAATTTTTTTAAAAAATAAATACTTTAAACACACACATACACACCACACACACACACACACACACACACACACACACGCGCGCACATACACACAAAGGGAAGGTTTTTAAAAAGTGAGTGAATCCAAATGGTATTGACATTATAAAATTATACTGTCCTAAGTCATTCTAAATACACACATACAATTAAAATTCATGACAACAATAGTATATTAATTTGGGAGCAAGTATATAAAGTTGCAATTTTCTAAGACCCTAGTACTTCCTGGAAAAAATACCACACAAATTCAGATTTGGTAAATCAAGAAGGCATGCTTTATCTGTAATAAACCAAAAGAATAGTAAAATAATATGGAATTGGTAATAGGAATGAAAAATGAAATAATTCAAAACCTCAACTAAAACAAAAAGAGACAAGAAAAGAGGAAAAACAGGAGTAGCAAATAGAATCAAATAGTATGATAGGGGATTTAAACTCAAATATATCAATAATTGCACTTAATTATTAATTAAACTTAATTAGTTATTAGAAGCTAACTAAGCTGGAAACCAAGGCTGGAAACAAAGTTAGAATTTGTCAGGCAGCCTATAGAAAACAATAACAAAAGCAACACATTTTCACATTACATAAAAGAGACATACCAAAAATAGAACTTGCAGAAATACTGTAAGTAAAAGGATAGAAAAAGTTACATTATATACACACTGTACCAGTGATTCTCAAAGTGTGGTCCAGAGACCTCACTCGTACAGATGCTTTTAAAGGTTCCGTGGAGTCAAAACTATCTCATAATAATTCTAAGATGTTATTTGCCTTTTTCACTCTCATTTGCTCAAAAGCTTACAGTGCAGTTTTCCAGAGGCTACATGAGGTGTGATATTGTAGCAAATTGAATGCAGAAGGAAATACGGAACTCCAGCTGTCTTGTGTTAAGCTAGACATTAAAGAGATTTGCAAATATGTGTAACAATAACCCTCTTCTCACCATATCTTTTTGTTAAAAAATACATTTATTATTTATAAAACTGTTATTAATGGAAAAAGCTTTATTATCTTAAGCTCTGAATGACTTAATAAATAAAAACAAAAATTTTCCTCATTTTTTTCTATATAGTAAATACTGACATAACCTGTTTGAGGTGGGTACTCAATAATTTTTAAGAGCATAAAAGATTCCAGAGTCCAAAAGAAAGCTAGTTTAGGTATATCAGACACAGAAGACTAAAGCAGAAAGCTTTACTATAGATGAAAAGGGACACTTAAAAGTGATAAAAATTTTAGTCAATTCAAAGAAAATCTATAACAGCTACAAATTTATATATAACAAATAGCATGGCCTCAAAAATATTTAGAGCAAAAAAAAATAGGCTCTAAGACTAAAGATCTACAATGCACAATCATCATGGGAGTCCCATATATAACTTTATGGCGATGCTGACATGATGAATGCATGTGGATTACAGGCAGTACGGCGGCATCATAAAAAACAAACAGGCTCTGAGGCAGGCACTCCATGAATTGCAGGCCTATTCCCAAACTAGCTGTATGCATATAAGCAAGTTACTTAACTTCTCTGAGTTTTTGTTCCATTATTTGTGGAGGGAGGGTGATTTCACGTTATTGGGAGGATTAAAAATATCTTAAAGTAGCTTGTACAGCACTTTCACGTATGAGGTATTAAAATGATAAATATTATGGCTTTCTAACAATTATCCTCAATAAAAAGGAGTTAAAAAAACTGTAACTATTATGACCAATAAGACTTCAAAGAGAAATGTTTGAGCTAAACCATGAAGAAGAAATCGGATATTAACACACACTTTAAAAGTCTATATACACTTGATTGATCAGTAACTTGATCCAATCAATGCATTTGGCTCAAAACAGGGAATCTAGATGGGAAGGAAGTTACAATAACTTGCCATCCTTCCTCTTTTATTCTTACAAATTTGTTGCTATCAAGTGAAGGATAACAACTGAACAAGAGACTTGCAGCAAGCCTTACCTTAGGATACCATTACTTCCTCAACATCCCAAAGAAATGATTATCTTCCAGTCAACATTTCTATTTCACTCCCCGTCGCAAGCAACAGAAAACAGTAGCCACAAAAATATTCAAGAGCTTCTTGCAAATGATGTAAATATAAAAAATATAAATATAAAGTATCACTTAAATATTCTTGCGTCCACTGCTTCAATATATTCTTTATTAACTCTTTTAAAATTTCCTAGGTCCCACAAAATAAAACTGAAGCCAAGTGTGTTTATCCCTCAAAGGGCCTTTGCCCATGGCAAAATTAGCATTTGGCCATAGTTGCTACAAATATCTGTTTCAAAGAATTCCTCCCACAGAAATGAGCCAATGGTCTAATAAAACATTCCTGCCACTTGAGGGGAATAAACTTCTCCTGTAAGGAACAGCAAACGAAAGATGTTAAATTAGGCTGGAGGTTTTCACTAAATAAGTGTTTGGTAAAAGTCTACCTTCTTTAGCTGCTCAATGATTGCTATTTTGACAGTTACATACAAATATGCTGGTTGAACTTAAGATTTTTTATTTCAGTGCAGAACTCCTTCAGGATCATACATGTTGTGTGAAAACGGGAATGCTAAAACAGGAATCAGAAAACTCGGATTCTAGCCCCACCTCTGCTAGGAGTTAGATGAAAATTATGTGGGTCTGTTTTTTCATCTATAAACTTACGAAGCCTAAACGGGCAGATCTGTAAAATCCCTTTCAGCTTTGTATTAGGTATTGTTGCACTTCAAAACTAAAGGGTAAGCTAGCACCATCTAGTGGAATATAAAAAAAAATTCACTAAGTATATAATAGCGAAAAGCATTTCTACAAGCAAAATGTCAAAGGTTTATTTTATTTTACTTATTTTTTTCCCAAATGTTTCAAAGGCAACATTTGGTAGCAAGAACTAAACTAGGTACATTTCCTCCAGGAGCCAAGATAGTAATCAAGCTTATGCAAAAATGTTGCATTATTTCAATATCTTTTATACTTGTAACACTAGTGTCATTTTTCCAGAAAGCAGTATTATCTGAAAATAAAGCATCAGGGTGAAGAAACTCTCCTGGTATCTCTATCTACTTACAATGATATTTTCTAGGAATGTATTACCTGAAATATATAAACTAACAAATTAATTGCTAGCATTAAAGAAATATTTTTTTACCAGATTAAAGTTTTCTTCAAATAACAGAGATAGAAACTTCATGAATGAGAAACCAAAAATTATTATTTGCTCTTATACTTTAACATCATACTTACTTTCATTTTTAATTAATACTCAATAAATGAAAGATAGCAATTTATTCCCATTTGTCTTTCTCTCTATGTAAATATCACTAGATAATCTCGGTGAAAGTCAGGATACTCATTTGTTTTGCTTATTGGCTGCATCCTGACCAATATTCCAGTACTATATTCCAGTGCCTGGAAAAGTGCTCACACATAGCAGGGGCTCAGTACATTTGCTCGTTAATAAATTTATTAATCAATAAACCTTAATGTCATTATTTTTCAGCATAGTTTTAATATAGTCCAAAAAACAGTAATAATCTTAAATGTTAAATGCATATTTATTAGAAAGGTAGTAGAATGAGGCAATTTAAAATTGGAAACTAGAATAGACTGCTGAGTTTCAAATCCTTGATTTATCATTTACTAACTATGTGATCTTAGATAATTTACTTAACCTCTCTGTGCCTCAATTATTACCTGGGGTGGGTAGAGAGGAACATTTTATAGTAACTAACTCATAGCACTTATGTGAAAAGCAAATGGGTTAAATGTATAAAGCATATAAATATATGGTGGTTAAAAATGTTATCTATTACTACATTTATCATATTAAATTATATTTCTTCTATAAATAAAATTTGTAAAAAATTTTTTCATATAGCATAAACTTTTTTCAAATTAATTTAATTTCAGAATGTTTCCCTTAGAAAGTCAATAAAATTCAACATATAAAATGAAAGAAACAAGGAAAACTAGATTATAAATTATAAATCACCTATTTTTTTATTTGCTTTGGCTATTCATTTAAAACCTAAGTCAAAAATACTAACTCAAAATATGAAAAATGTCCCACAGATATTCAACACCCTTTCAAGGAATATTTTTCCACATTACTTATGGAAAACAAAATGCTTTATCAACTTTACCTGAAATTTACTTATGGGCAATTTCACACAAATGAAAGCATGAAATATAATAATGATATCATAAGAAATGTTAAAATTTAAATTGCAAATCACCCGACTTAAATTCAATTATAAAAAATAGTACAGGAAAATAAAAAACTTCTAGGAAAAAAACATAAAATATTTTATTTATTTTTTAGAGTTTATTTATTTATTTTTGAGAGAGAGTGTGCACGAGCATGGGAGGGGCAGAGAGAGGGAGACACAGAATCAGAAGCAGGCTCCAGGCTCTAAGCTGTCAGCACAGAGCCCAATGCCAGGCTCAAACACATAAATCGTGAGATCATGATCTCAGCTGAAATTGGATGCTTAATCGACTGAGCCACCCAGGTGTCCGAAACATAAAATATTTTAGACTAATTAAAGGTATAATAAACTCTCTTGTCTGATTACAATAAATCCATATTTATAACTGCCAACAAAAGTGAGCTTAATAACTTTAAACAAGTATTATGCACATTCAAAATATGCAAAATTGTTCCAGGTCAAGGTAAAATATTCTATAATCAAAAACTGGCTGGGGCTCAAAGTGGCTCAGTAGGTTAACTGTCCAACTTCGGCTCAGGTCATGATCTCACAGTTGCTGAGTTCGAGCCCCACAGGGGACTTTATGCTAACAGCTCGGAGCTTCCAGCCTCTGTGCCCCTCTCCCACACTTGCTCTCTCCCTCTTTCTCTCAAAAATAAATAAATATTTTTTAAAAACTTGCTACCAAACTAGAACCAATTATAGAAAATAACCTAAAAATGTTATACAGTAGTCTTTAAATTACTCATAGCACACAACATGTTTAAACATTAATGGCAGTAACAAAAATGCATTATTAACTTTGTAACTTTCAATTTATAGAATTACATTTTAAGTTGTTACTTTTTAAAAAGTATATTTTACATTGTGTTTCTATTTCTGTAATTAAAGTTTAATTAGAATGGAAACCATTTAGCATAAATAATTTCAAATGAATTGCCTTAAACAGATTGACACAACTTCTATTCTCTTTCACTTAAATGCAATGAAAGTCAAATAAAAATGTGCATTGAAGTTTTCTAATAAAAGGAGTAACTAAAGCTATGTATATGTAAAGCTAACCTTACATATTAACTACCACAACAACTACAGCTTAGGAAAAATTAGGAACAAATTAAACTTGAAACTACAGATGTAGAATACATGGTATTTCTTCCAATTTTATTTCACCTCCTTAAGAAATATTATAGCATGAAATATAGCATGAAATAGTAACCTATTAACTTGTAAACACAAATCTATCTTTGTGCCCCTTCATAAGAGTTCTTAGCATCAATACATCATTGAAAGACGAAATCTATGCTTTTCCCTTAGCTCAACCAGAATCTCTACAAGCAGTCCCTAAAGATGAAAAACAGACTCCAACCGGTCTTCAGAAAAATCTACTTTTTCATGTATACTCTCCCCTCACACTCAATAAATACAGTGTTTTCATTGTGCCCAACAGACAGCAAAGATGTCTTTTACCTTGTTTGCTCTGTACTACATACAGATGCTTCAAGTACATCAATTAATACCATGGCAGTTTCCACATAAATCATGCAGATATCCTATCCCAGGAAATCCACTGGTTACAAGAAATCCCCTACAGCCCTGCTGGCAATGAAAATGAAGTGAATGGGAGTTAAAGCATCTCTTCTCACAAACAGCCTTTTTTTTTTAAGCTTGCTTCAGTGTGTGCCAATATAGCAACATACATTATCAATGCACTTGCCTTCATTCCAACAACAAAATTATTTCTTTTAAAGTAAAATTTTAAAATAAAAATTGTATTATTTCCTTATGGGAAAAAATATGGGTAGTTCCAAAGCAGGCAGCACAGACACATAGGGAAATAAACACTTTAAAGAATACCATACATTATTTTTCAAAAGTATGCCTTGAAATGTCTGCAAAAGCTTGCTTTGTGAAAACAACTATATTTTTCCCATATTAAAAAAAAAGGAAGATAATGGTGACTGCCTAGATCCAACTCTCCTGTATCTCCTTCAGAAATCCATAACAAGCAACAATTAAACACATACCCCAACCTATCCTTCCAGTGTAAATGGGAGATGAAGAAATTACAAGCTGAATTTTTTCTAAGTTGGGTAGTAAATATCCACAACCAATAGAATCCACCCTAATCCACACTGGTACAGAGGGAAACCTATGGAAACGGAATCGATAAGAAATGGAGAAGCTCCAGTGGTGGGAGAACCCATGTGTTATCAACAAGGCCTCCTGCCAGAAAGGGTGTGAAGCATCATCCTGAGTGGGAAGACAGCGCTGGGGCGCCTGGGTGGCTCAGTCGGTAAGCTAAGCGTCTGACTTCAGCTCAGGTCATGATCTTGTGGTTTGCGGGTTCAAACCCCATGTCGGGATCTGTGCTGACAGCTCAAGCCTGGAGCCTGCTTCGGATTCTGTGTCTCCTCCTTTCTCTGCCCCTCCCATGTCCATGCTCTGTCTCTCAAATAATAAATAAATATTTTAAAAATTAAAAAAAAAAGACAGTGCTAACACCAAGTGTAAGAGCTGCATTACTAATGCAAATGGCCATGTTCTATATGAAACAAAAACATTTAAAATCGGATCAAAACACAGAAACCAAATCTTTGTTGCATACAAGTACACACCTAAAACAAAGTGCTTCAAGTTGTTGTTTTTTTCAATGGCCAAGTAGGCAAATACAAACAGAAATAAAATCTTGTTAGACAAGGTGAAATGTAGTCTCAAAGCATTAAAGAGACAAAGAAAGGAACTTATAAATTTCAAAGTTAAAATCCACAATAAAGATAACACAGTTAAGAATATCTATGAAACAGCATGGAGCAACACTCATAAAACAGAAACCAAAGGATATAAGAAAAGAAATAGACTGATTAATAACAAATATATTTATACCAGCTCAACTACTTCAGTCTATGATGGATCAAGTAGACATAGAAGATCTACAACAAATGATTGCTAAGGTAGATCATAAAGATAAAAATATAAACTCTATACTCCAATTAAAAAAAAAACACTCCTTTTCAGGTACACATTAAACATTCCTGAAAATTGACCACATATTAGAAAATCACAATAAGTTCCAAAAAGCAGAAATGGCACAAAGGTAAGCCTCTCACTATAATACAATAAAATTAAAAAAGAATAATAGCAACAACACAAAATAGTCTTACCATATAGAAATTTTAAATCTTAGGTAAAAGGCAAAATATGTCATAAAATTGTTGAACTGATGAAAACACAGAGGCTCTGAACTAAACAATTCTCACAGGAAAATTTATGGACTTAAGTATTTACACTGGAGTGTCTGAGTGGCTGGGTCAATTAGGCGTCCAACTCTTGGTTTTGGCTCAGGTTATGATCTCACAATTTTGTTAGTTCGAGCCCTGTGTCGGGCTTTGCACTGGCAGTGTGGAGCCTGCTTGGGATTCCCTGTCTCTTTCTCCCTCTCTCTCTCTCTCTCTCTCCCTCTGCTCCTCTCCCTCTTGCACTGTTTCTGTCTCTCCCTCTTGCACTGTTAAAAAGTTAACATAAATAAACTTTTTTTAAAAAAGTATTTATGTTAACAAGAGTCAAAAAGAATAAAAATAATTGAATTAAACCCATAGAATGTGCCTGGCACTATCTTCCTAAATTACAGATGTCCTTTGCATCAGCAATATATATTGCAGAAAATTAACCTAAAGATATAATAAAGTATGAAATGATATAGGTATCCAATTAGTTATAATGGCAAATATGGAATATTGGAAACCATCCAGTGTCTATCAACCAGGAACCAGTGGAACAAAACCTGATCCATCCACAGAATTGAATACTATGAAACTATGGTGTTGTTAAGTGAAAAAAATCAAGATAATGGACAGTACTTAAAATATTCTATATTTTGTTTTTTGTTTTTGCTTTTTTTTTTTTACTTTTTTAAAGTTTTATTTCAGCTCAGAATCCTATGTGGAGCTAGAACTCAAGAACTGTGGGATCATGACCTGAACTGAAATCAAGAGTTGGACGCCCAACCAACTGAGCCACTCAGGCACCCCAAATATTCTCTATATTGTGAAAGGATTAGCATATATACATGTATTTCTTAGATATATGTGCATAAAAATATATTTATATATACATGCATACATATAAGTGATATGCATATGCCGTATACATATATACAGGTCATATGTGCATATATACAAAAATATCTATGTATAAAAGTAGATGTGAGAACAGAGTAAATGGAAAAAAAGAATAATCTCTTTGAGATGTCTTTTTTAATGTAATTTGACTAATGTAGTTTGTTTCACACATCAAAAATAAAATAGAATCAAATGGGAAAAGTAAGCTTATTTCTACTACCCCATCTACTCACACCCCACTCCCTGAAATTTCATTCCAGATCAAATTTCC
Source organism: Cryptoprocta ferox (assembly GCA_028646485.1). Lineage (NCBI taxonomy): Eukaryota > Metazoa > Chordata > Mammalia > Carnivora > Eupleridae > Cryptoprocta > Cryptoprocta ferox. Next base: position 32,550,481 of record CM053571.1, read on the forward strand.
TAATGATTATAGTATGGAGAAGGTGGAAAGGACTACCTTTTGGGGGTCCACACATTTAAGCTATTAGTATTAATCCAGTGTAAAACAAAAATTTTTAAATTTGTTTATTTATTTATTTTGAAAGAGAGAGTGAGTGGGTGGGGCGGAGAAAAAGGGAGAGAGGAGAATCCCAAGCAGTCTCTGCACTGACAGTGCAGAGCCCAATGTGGGGCTCGAACTCACAAACCATGAGATCATGACCTGAGCTGAAACCAAGAGTGGGATGCTTAACTAACTGAGCCACCCAGGTGCCCCCAGAATAAAATTTTTATCTAGTTCCTGACTTTCTGGCAATCCTTGATTATACATTAACCATTATTATTTAAGCCCCTGTCAAATACCTTGTGAATCTCACAAGTTAAATTAACAACGAACAGAATTTTAAGCCAGGCACGAAAAAATATAATGAGATTTTTATTTTAGAGTAATCACATTGTTAACAGTCTAGAAGTAAGTTGAAGTTGAATTTCAGTAAGAAGAGGAGGGAAGTCAGATAGTAAAAAGTGAAAATACAAACAGAACACTTTCACAAAACTTGACAGCCAAGGGTAAGAGCAATGAAGCAATGGTAGAAGTGAATGGCAAAAGGAAGTGTTTGACATAAGACAGGTGATAAATGATAGAATAAAGTACCAGAGGAAACTACAGTTCTAGAAAATAGTGGGACTGGCCTTAAACAAGAAAGACATATTCATTGCTAAGTTATACGGATTATAAAGTATGAGGGTGGAAACAGATATAGATAAAAAGGGGATACAGATATACAGATGGAGGGATGGAAAAGATTAGGGAGATTCAAACTGATGAATTCTTTCTTTCATGTGGTGGAAGCCTTATCTAAAAAAGGAAAGGTTAGTACAAGTGGTGTATGTAGGCAAAAAAGGAGTGATAACAGGGATTTTTAGGGAACAGTTCTGACAGTTGCTAAGTGCAGAAAGCATAGGATCCATAAAAGTATGATGGAACCAAACCAGGGTATTATATTCTCTAGTATAGCTCAGATCACTACTGGTTATAAAAAAAAGAACAGGTCAGTTGAATATAGTAATTTAAGGAGCTACTAATAACTAGCCATTTGCCAGTGGTGGGAGCATATTCCCTTTATATACATTAAAAATAATTTTACTTCCTTCATCTAATGAAAGATTAGACAAGGATGGCATAAGTAAAATAAGCCAATTAGTAATGGTGGCCTATTCTTGAAAAGGAATAAATGAAACAAAATGTAATAATGAGAAAAAAATGTCAATATATTAAAATTCCCTTGTTCTTACCAATTCGAGTGATTTTATTATGTGAAAGTTCAAGATTTTGGATATTAGTGCAGCCATCCAAACCATGAAAAGAAGTCAGTTGATTTTTATTAAGAAGAACAACACAGAGATTTTCTAAATTTTCACAATTGATAGTTTCAATATGGTTTTCCTAAAACAAAAAACAAATGTAATTAGTTTTATTTTAATGGCTTATTAATGAAACATTTAAAGCTTATGAAAAGAGGAAGGATGAGATATATGATCTCAAAGCAAATATCCAAATCCCTGACTTTTAAGACAAATATGTAGAATGTTGTGGTGTCTAGATGAAAATATTAAGTAATCTAATAAATAATTAACTATTTTTATATTTATTAATAGTCTTTCAAAATACAGAACACAGAGGATCACGTAACAAAATATTTCAAGCAATCTAAATGAACAAAAGTGAACACTTGGTCACAGTTCCATTAAAACTGTTATCTTCCCACTTCCCTTCCTCAGTCTGTTTTGCTCCCTTCCTCTCCAAAGAACACCAATATTGTGAATTACATCTCATTTGTATGTTTATACTTTTACTACGCATACATATCTCTGCAATACACAATACTGGTTTCAGTGTCAAGATCATGTGTCTAGGATGTAACAGCAATTTTATTTTATTTTATTTTATTTTATTTTATTTTATTTTATTTTATTTTATTTTATTTTTTGTGAGAGAGAGCACAAACAGGAGCTGAGGAGGGACAGAGTGAGAAAGGGGAACAGAGGATCCAAAGAGGGCTCTGCACTGACAGCAGTGAGCCCGATGCAGGGTTCAAACTCACAAACCGTGAGATCATGTCATGACCTGAGCCAATGTCAGACGCTTAACCAACTGAGCTACCCAGGTGCCCCAGCAATTCTATTTTATAAGACCACAGAAGGATAAATGGGCTTTTAAGAATCGTAAGGGTGTAGTATCACAGCATCCCTCTCAAAAATATTTATGAGCATAAAGCCTTTGTCTAACGGAGTGAACTTAATAAGAAGCATAAGAAATCCAGAAAGCTTTAAAAGAAAATCAGATTGGTGGAAACACTGCCTGTTGTGAACTGAAAAGAACATAAGTCAAATGAAAAGAAGCCTCAAGCAACAACCCCCCACCCCCCACCATCTTCTATGGGTAAAAAAAACAGGCTGAGAAAAATTCTCAGCTGCAAAAAGCACTTCTTATGCAAAAAGAAGTATGCCTTGAGAATGGAGTCAAAACCCCAGTGGGCAGACCCCAGAGTCATAGAAAACTATTTTCATGGAACAGAACTGAGTCCTTATTATGGAAATGATATATGTTCAGCTATAGAACAGGGACTGCTATGGGCTTCTTGTTTTCTTTCATCTTGAATGGGAATGGCTATTGTAACTAATCAAGCCCTATCTCACCACTGCCTGTGAGTGTGTATGGGGGAGGGGACAGTGAGAGAAGATGGCTTCTCATTTTATCTCACAGATCTCTGACTTGGGAGCATGTCATCTCCAGTTGGATCTGATTTAGATGAGAAAATTCTGTGCTTCAAGTGTAAGTCTGATACCACAAAGTGATGAGTTTCGGGGTTTCTGGCACATGAGTGTATTTTGCATGTGGGAAGAATGTAACTCCTTAAGAGCCAAAGGGCAAATTTGATAGGCCCCAATAAACCTCACAACCCAGTATTCACAAATCCACCCCACTTCGTCTCACACAAATTCAGACTTGGTGAGCAGGATGCCAGCAGAATCTTGATAAGCATTTGCATATTGGAGATTTGTCTTTCTCTTGGGACTGGGCTACTCTGTAAAGAAGGTCAAAATGGAAGAGGCAGACACACACACACACACACACACACACACACACACACACACACAGATGGAGAGAAAGAAAGATTGAAATTCCAACCTCCCAAGGCACCAGATATACAAGAAAAGGCCTTTTGGCCATTCCAGCCCCAGCTTCAAATTATGTAAGAGACTCAGTCATCAAAACATGAAGCAGAAGAAATGCCCAGAAAACCCTGGCCTCAATTCACAGCTCCCAGAACCACCAGCAAATAAAATGGTTGTTGTTTTAATTTACTAAGTAACGTCATTTGTTATGCAGCAAAAAGTAACAAAAACAGTAACTATAACGTGGCAAATAGAGATAAGTGATTTCCAGGTCATACTTCCTCATCATCTTTCCTCAATGGTTCTCACAAATTTTGGCCCTTGATCTTTTTAGACCCTGTGTTACAGGTTATTATAGAAAATATTTCTTCAAAATCATCATTTCTAAAATGTAAACATAAGTCCATTTACTTGTTTTATTTACTTTTAAATTTTATGATAGGATAAATAATGAGGAGAACGGAGGACATACCTGTGCATCAATGTGCTTCAGTTTTTTGCAGTTACTCAGGCTGTGCAAAGAATTTAATCCACAGCGTCGAAGAGACAGAAATTGAAGATTTGGACACTCTGCCAGTGTGGAAAGACTACAACCTGGCAAATCTTGAAATGTAACTGTTGTAACCTAGAGAATTCAAGAAAATTGGAGTGCATAATAAAGAATATAAACTATATTAGCCTTGCAAAATTGTTTTTAAAAATTCATCTAAGGGGCACCTGGGTGGCTCAGTCAGTTAAGCGTCCAACTTCAGCTCAGGTCATGATCTCATGGTTCGTGGGTTCAAGCCACGCATCGGGCTCTGTGCTGACAGGTCAGAATTGACAGGATCCTGCATTGGATTCTGTGTCCCTCTCTCTACCCCTCCCCCACTTGCACTCTGTCTCTCTCTTTCTCTCAATAATAAATAAACATTAAAATGTTTTTAATAAAAAATAAAAATAATTCATCTAAAAAACTAAGGATATATATTGAAAATTGACTTATTAACAACTCAATTTCAATTGTTATCTGGACTCTTTTGTTCCTCACATAGAATGGCCAAATAATGCAATCATCCATGACCAATTCAAATTCAAAACCAATATGCATAGAAGCAATAATATTATTTATTAGCTCTATTTATTAGCAATCATTTATTAGCTCACTCCCTGATTTTTCACCAAATTTACTTTCTGTTACAATTATTTTTGCACTATTTTAAGGATTGTACTATATAAATGTTTAAGATCTGTGTTTGACAGTATCCTAGGGATACCTGGATAGTAACAGGAGCTACAAAATGTCAGGAGATAGATTTTGTTTCCAACCCTCTATGCTTCAACTGGAATAGCTCAATTATCTTCCAAAAATAAAGAAAATTTGAGAAATTATAGAACCTGAAATAAATAGAACCATGCAATAATAATTAAACCATGTAATAAAAATAATTTCATTTTATAAGTCCTCTGAATTATAATGGTATGAATCATTCCTTACTAATATACTCAAAGCATATAGAATCTGTGATACAGCAAGTCATGAATGTATTCTGTGTTTCCAAACACTTTGAAGATCATACATTTATGAGATTTCTAATTACTGAGATATTACTGTGGACTCAATACTTCACAAAGCTTTTTTCTTAAACAACTTTTCTATCTTTCTGGTTTTAGTCTTTTTAACTGAAGAAAATTCAATATCAAAAAATGTACTCAACTTTGTGGTATGTATATTAAGGACTTCACTTATAGTTCCACAAGAATATGTCAGATAACAGGAATATTTTTGGATTGCTGAAAAGCACTCTACATAATAAATTCAAGAGCTCCCATATAAGTAAAATGGCAGAAAAATAAATATAATATGTTGGTTTGTCACTATAATTGAGTCCATTTACTGAAATAACTATATATGCTAAATCATTTTATAGTAAGAATACTTTTACACATTTCATATCAAAAATCCTACCTAAGGCCACGTTTCTCATGTACTAAAAAACAATTTTAATATTATTATTAGCTTTATAAGAAGAATCTAGTATATATCATACTGAAAACAGAGATTCAAAAATGTTCTATTGAAATTGAAAGAACAATTGCTTCAGAAAAATCTAGAAAAAGTACAAAACTCTTAAGTACAGTAACTCCTCTCCATATGGAAAATTTTGCTGTGCATTAAACTAAAAGTTTTAATTTACATGTTTATGTAAGTGAATGGGGAGACCATATGGTCATGGAGGTAAAAAGGAGGAATTAAGTCCACTCCTTACTTTAAATAGCAGAAGTTATAACATTTTTAAAACTTCAGGTAAATAAGTTTCTAGTATCATAATTATTTCAGGAATTTTTCAGTTATTATAATCTAAAATAGCTTTTGAAACAAATTTCTATTTTATGGTTTTTCAGAAAGAAAAATATTCATCCATTTGTGTCAAGAAAGGCACAGTATTATTACCCATTTAATTTGTCCACAAAGAGAACCTATAAATTCTGTAATTGGGAAGATAGCTCTACACTAAAAAGTGAACACACTATTTAGAACTAAGCACTTAAGGGGTGCCTGGGTGGCTCAGTCGGTTAAGTGTCCGACTTCGGCTCAGGTCATGATCTCACAGTCCACGGTTTCAAGCCCCACGTTGGGCTCTATGCTGACAGCTCAGAGCCTGGAGCCTGCTTCGGATTCTGTGTATCCCTCCTCTCTGCTCCTCCCCTGCTCTCATTCTGTCTCTCTAAATAATAAACACTAAAAAAAAAAAAAAACTGAAAACTACACAACTGCAGACTTACAGTAACAAATGCTTCTCTACCTTCTAGTGTATATGATCCTGCCTGACTTCACAATATGCTGCTTACAATCACCTATATAAACAATAAGGTTCTAGTTTTTATGATGTGGTTATTTCTCTAGTTTAATTTAATTACAGTAAAGAAGTGACAACTGCTCCAGTGTCCTTGTTAATGGTATGTACTTTTGAATGTGAGGCATTTCAATAATATTTCCTCCTCCTTTTTATGGAAGATTTTAAAATATCCTTATGATGTAGCAATTTATTATCTATCCTACCCTAGGTTTTGACAAACATGAGATCAAAATAAATTTTTATATTAGTCATGTATTGATCTCAGCATGATAATAATCACATAAATAAAACTGCTTTATGCCCCAAATATTAAGGTCAATGTAGAATTAATACTCATAGGCGTTCACCACTTCATGGTCAGCCTGAAAAAGAGCAACTGAGGCATAGTGGATGTTCACTAAATGCTTCTGAACTAAATGAAGGAATAAACTGCCCTGTGGCAAAACTGAAAATATGCTAATAGCATTCACAGTTTCTTTCCTTAATAATGGGTAATATGAAGATATTTTAGATACTAATATTTTCAGGCTCTGATAATGTGAAAAAACTTTTCTACCTATAGAACCTATGGCTCATTCATTATATTTTAATACAAGATAACAAATCAGTTTTCTACTTAACAATCATCTATAGGCCCCTAAATCCTTGACAGATCATAGTACATATAATGACCTAAAATAGTTCTATAATTTTAGAGGTTTCACTCTCAATTATTCTTGAGTTCAACATGAGGAGTGTCAGTCATTTATGTAAACTGTAATTACAAAAATAATGGAAGCCATGACCCTTGGTTTTGCTTTTGGCAGAACATCTGTTCAGTGACACAATTTTAAATCTCTTTAAATAATATCATTTAAAAATCAGCTGCAAAGAGACTGAATCTGAGTAATTACAGGTTTAAATGAAACAGAATCTAACTTCTAGTAGTTCCTGTACCATTACAACACCAGTTTATTAAAATTTGCCTTATATAAGGATATGAAACATTCTGATCTAAAAGTTAATCAACATCTGAGATGCTATCCTTCATGCCATGTTACAAAGACATATAAGAAAAAGCTTAAATTTAGTACCCTTTTTATGGTTATTTAAAGCAAATTATCATTAGTAACAAAATGCCAAAAATAAAATAAAAATGAATTAGAACACTAAAACTAGAAAAAATATATATTAGTTGTCAATAATCTTTGCTTGAGATCCAAGTTTGACAATTACTATTATATATACTAGGAGTCCTAGGCTATAATCTTCTTATATATTATTTTAAAACTCAACAATCCTATCCAATAGATATTGCTCTGCCCAGTTCATAGAAGATAAAACAGACACTCAGAAAGATCAAGCA